>JAAGEH010000030.1:10167056-10293479 GCA_011751065.1 Lasiurus cinereus
AAAATTTTACTATTACCATTTGGATCCCTCTAACTGACAAACTTTTTTTTTTTAATCTTTATTGTTTAAAGCATTACTTATGCCCCCCTTTTTCCCACTGACCCTTTTTAGCCCGCCACCCCCACTTGGACCCCGGGCTTTCACCACCCTATTGTCTGTATCTGTACATTATGCATATATGCATACAAGTTCTTTGGTTGATCTCTTCCCACCCACCTCCACCTCCCATCTGAGAGGTGCTTTATGACACACACTGGCGCCAGGCCAGCCAATCTGTTCTATGCTTGTATGTCTCTGGATCTATTTTGTTCATTAGTTTGTTATGTCCATTAAATTCTACATATGAGTGAGATCATGTGATATTTGTCTTTCTCTGATTGGCTTATTTCACTTAGCCTAATACTCTCCACAACTGACAAACTTTGATAGTCCCTGCAGAAGATAATATTTCCCAAAGAGCTTAATGTCTTACTACAATGAACAAAATAAAAATTCTTGAACTATATTGCAAAGAAGCTGTACATACTAAATTCTAGAGAAATAACCACTCACTTCCTTTCACTTATCCACAATGCAAACTTATAAAGGTATTACATACAAAACAAATGGTGTTGTTCCCATGGAGAATCACTGTCTGTCTATACTAGTATGCATTATTCATTATTCACAATGACTAAACCCATAAAGTATTTCCCAAGAAAAGACAAAGACCAAGTGTCCAAAGGCAGTAACCACTACCCCCACAAATAAATATGCAAACCAAGAGTCACAAGGCTGGTGTTTGTACTTTATATCAATAGTCACCAGCATGGAGATGACTATGGATCAAAACTGTCTCTGCCTGAGACAGCTCCTTCCCTGCGTCATTCATTCATTAACTCCGTCATTTATTCATTCCTTTTCCATTGCAGTAGCACCACTTTCCCCAGAGGAGGAAATTAACAATCTCTTAAAAAAACATAACTCAACCTTCCACTCCACTGGAAGTGAATGAAGAATTGGGTTCTGGAGACAACTTCTCAACTGATATTTAAAATCAAATGGAGGGGAGAGGCATTCTCCACCACGGAAAAACGGGATATTTCATTACAGAACTTGTAAGGAAATCCATAAAGTGTGACTAACGTAAGTAACCACTGGGGTGAGAGTAGGAGTGGAGAACAACATTCTAGGGCCCACTCAGACTCCACTGCTAGTGACAGTATCATCCTGTACTTCAGTGTCCCACTGAATAAAAAAAGAAAAAAATGTTTAACTATTTATTCAAATCAGTACAAATGACAATACTATCTTGTACTCTGAGTAAAAGACAAATATATTTAACCATGTATTAAAATACAATATAAATACAGAAAAGTACATATAGCATACATCTCAAAAACTGAACATGTGTAGGGTGGCAAAGGGGAATATGGACACATGTAATACCTTAATCAATAAAAAAAAAAAATTGAGAAAAAAAAACTGAACAAACAAACCAGTGTAGCCAACAGGCAGAGTTTTTAAAAATATATTTTAATGATTTCAGAAAAAGATAGAAACATCAATGATAAGAATCAATGATCTGCTGCCTCCTGCGTCCCCCCAATGGGGATAGAACCCACAACCTGAGCATATGCCCTAACTGGGAATGGAACCATAACCTCTTGGTTCATAGGTCGATGCTCAACAGCTGAGCCATGCCGGTCAGGCCAACAGGCAGATTTTTAAGAAATGCATATTACCATCAACCTAGAAGCATTCTCATGTTGCCTTTTGGGAGTCACTACAACCCTCCCGGAAAAAAACATCATCTTGATTTCTAACTTTATAGATCAGTTTTGGTATTTTGGAATTTTCTTTAAACTAAACATATAGTACATACTCTTTTGTATCTAACACTTGTGCTCAATATATGTTTAATTCAAATCCCAGAAAGCAAAAAGTAAATGAAAAAAAAATTACAATATTTGAAGTAATAATGGCTAAGAAATTTCCAAAATTAATAATAGAAATGAATACACATTTACAGGAAGCACAATGTACCCTAAGAAGGATTTGGTGTTTTTTTTTGGAAGGATTGACTTTTTTAAAATTCAGACTAGGTAAATGATAGTAATACTAAAAAACTCCAAAGACAAAAACATCTTAAGAGTCAGAGAAAAAGATCCATAACCTTTGAAGTAATGACAATCATAGTGGCAATATGTTTTTCTATGATAGAAATCAAAAAACAGCTGAACAGTATGTACAAAGCGCGAAAGAAATGGCTACAACTAAAACTGTGTACCTATACAAACTATCTTTCAAGTTCAAAGGCAAAATAATAACATTTAAATAAATGTAAGCATTTACTACCAATATACCTATACTAAAAGAATGTCTAAATGGTGTACTTTAGGGAGAAAAACGATCCCAGAAAGTAAGTTTAAGACTCTAAAAAAAATACTGAGAAAGAAAACTAATAAATTTATGTAAATCTCAATAAACACTAACTATATAAAATAACAACAGTAGCAGAAATACCTAATTTATAGAATTTTTTAAAGGAAAAAGTTAAAATACTGGACAAAAATAGCATTAAGTTTGGAGTGGGTTACGAGAGGAAAGGACTCCTTATGGTATTCAGGAGGAGGTTAAAATCTGAATTTGTTCTAACTCACTAGTACAATTTGAAAAAAAATCAAAAAAGCTCTATCAGTAATTTTAAATGGCAAAAAAATGAAGGAAAAAAAAAGAAATAAGGTATAGAAATGTAGGACATGGAATGCAAGAAATTATGGAGAAACAAGGTCAAATATACCAGTAATCATTATAAGTATAAATAGAAACATTTACCCGTACATACAGAAAAAACATACAACATACTGCATGCCATTTGCAACAACTATACCAAAAGCAAAATGACATGAAAAGGTTGAAATAAAAGAATAGTTGGGCTTTAAAAAAATTAATAAAACAGACAAACTTCTACTGATATTGATAGATAAACATATGTTAAGTGAGGTTTAAAAAAACATTTAAAATCCAAAAAATTTTTGTCAATAATGTTTTCCAATATGCATTATGTTGTCATGTGTTCTCCAAAATAATTAAGTACCCCTGAATTTTTGAACATCAAAGCTAATAAAGGGGCTGGAAACATTGCACAATTCTCCTGAGAATAATAATTTTATGAGCATAACAAATATTCTCAATTCAGAACCTGGAAAATTGGATTCTCCCTACAATGAAAACTGATTTACTGTAACTGCCTTATGGCCAGATACTTATTTAACATGAAAATGATGGAGCTAATTTGTTTATTGTGGCTAGTATTTGACCTTTCAAAGTTAAAATAAAATCACCTCCCATAAAGTTGACTGGGAAATAAGGCAAATATAAAAGTGCCCTCACCTATTCACAAAGAACTTCAACTTTAAAAATCTCTTACTGGAGAGGCTCCAAAAGTAGCAGTAGTATGAGAACCAATGTTTATCATAAGACCCAAACATAAACTGCTTTTCATGTAAACCAATGTCAATTCCTACACAGAATGGAGGCTCCTCTAGTTTAAAAGAAAGATGCTCACACATTATCTCTCAGATGCTTCGTGTGTGACCGTGCAAGCTGAAACCACTACAGGTTTTTTTCTAATAAGTAGGAAGCCAGCTTAAGAATGAGGCCAATGTACAGAGCAGAGAAGCTGAGCAAAAGACACTAGGTTTACCCAACTTTGAAACCCATCTAAACTCTTTCCATATTTTTAAGTCAATACATTCCTTTAATATTTATGAACCAGGAGGTCATGGTTAAATTCCAAGTCAGGGCACATGTCTGAGTTGCAGGCTCCATACCCAGTATGGGGCATGCAGAAGGCAGTCAGTCAATGATTCTCTCTCATCATTGAAGTTTCTCTCTCCCCCTCTCCCTTCCTCATTGAAATCAATAAAAATATATATTAACATATCCTAATAAAAGAGCAATATGCAAATTGACCCTACCTTTGCTACACCCAAAAGCCATGCCCACCAGCCAATCAGAGCAAGTATAGAAATTAACCCAACCAAGATGGCTATGGCCACAGAGAGTGAAGGAGGGAGGCTTGGGTTACCCCGGGCAATGGAGGAAGCCAAGCTTTCCGCACACCCAGGCCAGCCCAGCCTCCGCTTAAGGCAACAACGTTTCAATAGCTGTGTGAGCAGAAGGCTTAGCTCCATTCTAGGCTACAGTTTCAATTGTAGAAGATAAATAAATCCCAAATACCAGGGCCTCCACTTCGGTCACCGGGAGGTGTGGCCAGCCTGCAAACCATCACAGGTCCCTCATGCAGGCCACCCCACGCCCCAAAGGAACACCCACCCTAATGTAGGACATCCTTCAGGGCAAACCAGCTGGCCCCCACCCGTGCACCAGGCCTCTATCCTATCTAATAAAAGAGTAATATGCAGACTGACCATCACTCCAACACACAAGATGGCTGCACCAATGTGCTAAAAATTGGCTGCCCCCATGTGGGCACAAGATGTCCACCATAAGATGGCCAGCAGGGGAGGGCAGTTGGGAGGAACCAGGCCTGCAAGAGAGGGCAGTTGGGGTGATCAAGCTTGCAGGGGAGGGCAGTTAGGAGTAACCAGGCCAGCAGAGAAGAAAAGATGGGAGTGACCAGGCCTACAAGGAAGGGTAGTTGTGGGTAGGGGGTGACCCAGGCCTGCAGAGGAGAGCAGTTAGGGGTGACTAGGCCTGCAGGGGAGGGCAGATAGGGGCAAACAGGCTGGCAGGGGAGCAGTTAGGCATCAATCAGGCTGGCAGGGGAGTGGTTAGGGGATGATCAGGCTGACAGGCAGAAGCAATTAGGGGCAATCAGGAAGGCAGGCAGGTGAGCAGTTGGGAGCCAGCAGTCCTGGATTGTGAGAAGGATGTCCAACTGCCTGATCCAGTTAGGATCAGGCCTAAACGAGCAGTCAGACATCCCTCAAGGGGTCCCAGATTGGAGAGGGAGCAGGCTGGGCTGAAGGACACCCCCCCCATGCATGAATTTCATGCACTGGGCCTCTAGAGTGTGTGTGTGTGTGTGTGTGTGTGTGTGTGTGTGTTTATTTATTTTTAAAATACTCAAAATCAGAGTATCCTAACCTATACACTTAGCCCAGCCACTTACAAATTGTCTGTCTCTGAGGACGTTGCTGAGCTTCACATATCTGAAAAAAAAGTGACCGATGAGAAAGCTATCAACCCTCTCCATCCATTAGATCTTCTTGAGTTTTTGACCACAACAGTCTCATAACTGGTCTTCCTGCTGCAGCCCTTCCTATATAGTCTACTTTCAATATGACAGTGGAATACAAAAGGGAAGACACTGAGTTTTTCAAAATCTACTATGGTTATATGGCTTGAATATGGCAGAACTATAATCTGAACCAATCTTCTGTTCCTTCTTTAAAATTATCTGTCCTTGCCGAAACCAGTTTGGCTCAGTGGATAGAGCGTCGGCCTGTGGACTGAAAGGTCCCAGGTTCGATTCCAGTCAGGGGAAGGTACCTTGATTGCAGGCACATCCCCATTGGGTAGTGTGCAGGAGGCAGCTGATCGGTGTTTCTCTCTCATCGATGTTTCTAACTCTCTATCCCTCTCCCTTCCTCTCTGTAAAGAAATCAAATATATATATATATATAAATTATCTGTACTTGAAAATCCAGAGAATACCTACTTATCATCCATGTCATAATGATTAAATAAAAACTACAGCCTAGCAATGTAGGACACAAAACACAATAAATGTATTATATACAATACAGCCACTTCCCAGGGAACCTGGCAAAGAAAAGGGGAGGATCAAAGCAAGCTGTTTCTTAGCCGACTTTCTGAAAAACTATGAGGAAGTCCACCTCACCAAAAAGCAGTTAGTGAGGCCCAAACATTTATTTGGATTTTCATCTTCTAATCTGAGGTTACCCAGTAGATTACCTATATCACTGGGTACACTTTAGCTTTTGTGTTTTTATGTACAAAAATCTAAAACTAACTTTTAAAATTTTACATTATAATTTATCTGTTTAAAACAAATAATCTAAACTGCTGTTTTTCAAGCATTACTTCTATTTCAGAATGTTCTATGCAGTCTTCTGGAGAATAAACTTTAAAGTAATAAAGGGAAAAAAAGGAGGTGGTAAAAATACCCTCCAGTGCTATGTAATCCACAATTTGGAACTCCTATAATCCTCCTATACAATAAAAGGGTAATATGCAAATTGTCCCCTCGACCAAAGTTCAACCAGAGAGCGGGGCCGGCCCGACAACCACCCATGGCCCTTCCCACTGACCAGTCCCACCCCCAATTGCCCCACTCCCAACCCATCGGGGGCAGGCTGGCCGGCTTCTCTCATCCCCTGGCCTCTAGTATAGAAACAAAGACTCAGAAAAAGGGTATCAGTAAACAGGGTAGCAGATACTGGAGACTGACTCAGTATATGGGAGAAAAATAACTGACTTAACACAAAACAGGCACAATTCCCATTCAACAAATAGGATTCTCTTTCTGAGTCCTAACATCTAAAGAGAAATAAAGATATAAATAGGCAATGCATTAAATGTGCTTAAAAAGCCAGTCATTTTTAAGAGCTACTTGAACATACATCACTATTTATTAGAGCTTTTCTGAGTACTTTATAATTATTTCTCAAAATACTTCCAAGAAATCAAGTGATACATCTAATTGAACCAACTATACTAAGGTAAGAAATTAAAATAAGGCATTAATTTTTAAAGCCTGATCATACTGAACAACTGCTGAATTTCAGTGGGTATTCTCAGTGGGCTTTGAATGGTTACAATGCTATTAATAAGAAGTACAAATAATAACAATAACAACTACAAATATAATAATTTGATTAAATTTTACCAATCCTATACATTTTCTTTTTGAGCATTTTAAAGAAACCAAAACAATGTCAATGCATGATAATTAAAAAGATCCTAGTTGCTTTGCATACACACAAAAAAAGTACTCTACAAATGTCAAACAAACAAAATTAAAACAATTTACGAAATAGCTACATTTCATAATGAGATCTTTACCAGGGGGATTATTTTATACTGAAAGTTTTATTATTATATCAATCCTTAAAACATTCAATGATGGACTAAATAAAGCTTGCTTTTTCCTATTAAGACTAAAAAGGGATGATCTACTTATAAAGTATGAAAAAAAATGATCAAATTTAAAAGAATTCTTGTATGCATTCTCTTAATGCTAAGAGCATTCATTAAAACTCAGTTGAAGTTGTCTATCATCCTCTTTATTTCCCCCTTCATCTTACTTGCCTTTTCCTGTGCCAAATTTCACAACACTCAAGGACAAAAAGGCTTCCAAACCAAGTGTCAGGTATATGGCTATTATTTATGGTTACATTGTATGTATGTATGTAGTAATAATTAGGAAAGTTCTTAAAACTATGTGTAGAGCCAAACATATATTACACATACATGTCACTTTATTAAGAGGGGCAAAGTGAAGAGACAGGTATAGTGGTCAGGAACAGAATGTTTACTGTAAACAATCTGCCGGTAGTAATGTCTGCTATGCAAAATTAGGGTTACATTCAGCACAGTCTTATTTAATTGTTCCATTCACATAATATAATGTCAGTCAGCCCAAGCAGCAATGTTTTCTATCAAAGTAGAAACAATTTTTATAATTATAACTATACATAATGACATAAAGAAGAACTTAGTGGCATATTACCTTGCTTCAAATAAATTAAATAAAATTGAAGCAATCTGTTCAGTGCATTTTTAAAAGACACTCAAGAGGAAGGAGATCAGTAAAAAGACTCTGTTACTCACCTGTAACCCTCTCCTTCGTAGAATACTGGAATCATCCATAATAGGTATCAGACGAAAAAAGCCACTCCCCAGACAGTCAACTAGTAGTGCCTACTTGCTTACTGCTGGGTGATGAGGCAATCAATCTCAGTCTCCATGCTGTGCCCACTAACTATGGCTCCACTAAACCAGTTCTCTCTCAGTCCAGCATGAGTAGATAATCACTGCCTCACATCAGTGCCACGTCTTTCTTCACAGCAATACCGACAGATCTCATCTGAATCACCACCAAAACTGGGGGAAATATTTCATATTTCTTTTCTTTTCCATGCATACCCCTTTGATTGAAAATATCTGAAGTACCAAGAAAATGACAAAGGTTCAGAAAAAAATGCAATCTTTAATATCCTAACTTCACTGCTTATTAAAAAGGTTTAACAAACAACAGTCTCCACCTAGAGCTATTAGGCTTATAAAATCCATGACACGTTTTCCCTCCCAAAAACAAAACCACTCCACATTTTTAAAAAGATAACAATTCTTCAAAAATACAAAAAACAAACAAACACATATTATCCTGATGTTTGTGTTTTCGACTTAGCTGCCATAAAACCAGTTATTGTTTTGACTCAGTCGGCAAAATTCCTTTCATCCTTTGTACAGACAAAGCAAATGTCAGATACTTTCGATACTGTCACAGACTCTTTTGTTTCTTTCTCTCTAGATACACTGTTCTTTACTTCTTGGACAGTCACGAAAGCCTGTTTCTTCAGAAGCTTAGATCATTGCTGAAGTCGGTTCCACTGCTCTTTTATGTCTGGAGGGTGCTAGTACATATGTGGTGAGCTCTGAGCATGGACAAATTCATTCATCTATTCATTGCTGACAGTACTGTCACAGGAAAAGCCCCCCATTCCGTCAGACTTCTAAAAGGACACAGCATGAAAAAGTCTAGTTTTACCCAGGCTTTTAATCTCAGAACAATTTATTTGGTCACTGGCTGCCATTTTAAAGATGTTCCTAGTCTCTTAATTTATAACTTAAAACTCATTTTTTTAGAGCTCCAGAGGGAAAGATTAGCTCTCATGATTTTGTCCTTTTAATGCTCCATAAACAATGTTTTAAAGTTTCTAATTCTATAATAATCACCAGAATTCTAGGAAACACAGAAGGAACGTTAGGAAAGTTGATTTTTTTCTAATGAGTCACAATAAAAAAAAACTGTTAGCTAAGGCAACACTATATTTTTAGGAGCATATTATCTACCAACTCACAATTGTTTTTCTCCAAATAATAGGACATATTATAAATTATGCATTCACCAAAGGATTTCAAGAGATATTAATCCAAATTTCCTAATTTGAGAAATAAAGGTACATACAAAGCACCTGAATCAGGATATTTTACACTCTCAGGAATAAATATAGTAATAACTACAGAATGGATTCAGACTGCATCCAACAAGGAAAAGCTGTCCCTCATATAATTATGGCAGCTGCACTAACAGTCTGGGGCTTAAAAGAAAGTCTATTTACAAAATCTTTTTCTGGTATTCTTATAACTGACTTAGTCACAAGAGCTGTAGCCACATTGCTGAAAATAGCACAGAAAGCAGGATCCAACTCCCTTTCATTCAGTAAAAAAACTTCTAATCCTTAACACAACCAGTGTGGTCTTTCATTGTTAGAGCTAATAAATCCTTCTATCCATGGACTCCTTCCATCTGCTGCTTTAAACAATTAACAGCTGGATTATGTCCATGGGGAAAACAAACACAAGACCTGAACAAAGCTTATTTGCATAGGGTATGCCATCCACTAGATGAGTGTTTGCAAAGTCACAGGCTTTTTTTTTTTTTAATATATTTCTTTATTGATTTCAGAGAGGAAGGGAGAAGGAGAGAGAGAGAGAAATATCAATGATGAGAGAGAATCATTGATTGGCTGCCTCCTGCATGCATCCCCTCTCCCCTACTGGGGATCAAGCCTGCAATCCAGGAATGTGCCCTTGACTGAAATCGAATCTGGGACCCTCAGTCCACAGGCTGATGCTCTATCCACCTAGCCAAACCAGCTAGGGCAATTCACAGCTTTTAAAGCTATAGAACCTCTCTATCAGAATAGATTGTATTAGCTAACTAAAACATATACACTGAGTGGCCAGATTATTATGATCTCTGAATGCATAAAAATCTGGCCACTCAAGAGTATATCCTATACAGTGATACCTCGAGATACGAGTTTAATTCGTTCCGTAACCTTGAGGCATGGGAACTATGAGATGCTCAAGTCGAGGTGAACTTATAGGTCGTGTGCAGCCAGCCGATTCGCGCGATTACTCGTAACTCAAAGCAAAAATCGCTCGCTCGAAGGCTCGTATCTCAAAAATCTTGTATGTTAGGGCACTCGGATCTCGAGGTACCACTGTATAACAAAAGGCTAATATGCAAATTGTCCCCTCAAGCAGGAGTTAGACCAGGAGTTAGGCTGGTCAAGCACCCATGTCCCATTCCCCTAATCAGGCTGGCCGGACCCCACCCATGCACAAATTTGTGCACCGGGCCTCTAATACACACACACACTGAGTGGCCAGATTATGATGCATTCAGAGATCATAATAACTGACCACTAAATGAATATATTTATCAACAGAAAGGAAGTAGAAGTGAGCCTCTAATCTGTTCCTCCTTGTAGAAATATACATGGTACATTCTCATAAACTATTCAGAACAGTGATTCATAACTCAAATTTTTCATTCATTTACTAATTCAGGAATCATTTATTATGCCAAGCAATAAGATGGGCATGGAGAAAGATTACCAAGATTAAAATTACCCATAAACTAATAATTATATTCTAGAAGAGTTCAAATTCAATGGGAAAGCCAAATGCAAACAAGTAATTATAATACAATGTGAAAATTTACAAAAAGGTTTCTAATGGAAGTGACAATAAAGATAATGGCAGGAGTTGAGGAGTAAGAAAATTTATGCCTGATGATATTATCTATCTATATATATAAAAGGCTAATTTGCAAAGTGTCCCCTAGGGAGTTCTACTGGTAGTTTGACACTCGCTATGACATGTACTGACCACCAGGGGGCAGTGCGGAACAAAGGAAGGCCCCAGCCGGCAGGCAGAAGGCCCAGATCGGCCCCGAATGCCAGTCAGGCCTAGGGACCCTACCCATGCACGAATTTCGTGCACCGGGCCTCTAGTCTAACATAAAAAGGAAGGAATAATTAGGTTGTTAGTAAACACTGCAACCAGGAAGGGAAAGGTTTAGACATATGGATTGACAAGAAAAATTTTCCTAATGGCTCATATTGAATAAATTTCATTTATAAATAATGTGATAATTTAGCTGAAATGCCTTATTTTATAACTAGACAAATGAGGGCCCTACTATACAATTTCTTAGCAGGGGCTATAACCTGCTCAGAAATTATATAGTAACCTCTTCCCCAAAGCGGCCATAGGTGACCTCTGAAGATGGGGTTTTCCACCAAACCATGCAAATCAAGAGGCTCCAATCTCCGAGTTCACTTCAAGAACACGCATGAAACTGCCCAGGTTATCAAGGGCAGGTATATTCAAAAAGCCACCAAGTATCTGAAGGACGTCACCTTAAAGAAGCAGTGCATGCCGTTCCGTCGTTATAATGGTGGCATTGGTAGGAGCACCCAGGCAAAACAGTGGGGCTGGACACAGGGGCGGTGGCCCAAAAAAAGTGCTGAATTTTTGCTGCACATACTGAAAAATGATGAGAGCAATGCTGAACTTAAGGGTTTAGATGTAGACTCTCTGGTCATCGAGCACATTCAGGTAAACAAAGCCCCCAAGGTGCGGCATAGAACCTACAGAGCTCATGGGAATATTAACCCATACATGAGCTTTCCCTGCCACATTGAGATGATCCTCGCTGAAAAGGAGCAGATAGTTCCTAAACCATAAGAGGAGGTGGCACAGAAGAAAAAGATATCTCAGATGAAACTGAAGAAACAAAAACTTATGGTCCAGGAGTAAATTCAGCACAAAATAAATCTAAATAAAAGTGAAAGTAAGAGCCAAAACCAGTTTGGCTCAGTGGATAGAGCGTCGGCCTGCAGACTGGAGGGTTCCGGGTTCAATTCCAGTCAAGGGCACGTACCTTGCTTGTGGGCACATTCCCAGTGGGGGCGTGCAGGAGGCAGCTGATCGATGTTTCTCTCTCATTGATGTTTCTAACTCTCTGTCCCTCTCCCTTCCTCTCTGTAAAAAAATCAATAAAATATATTTTAAAAAAAGAGGAAGGAAGGAAGGAAGGGAAGAAGGAAGAAAAGAAAGGAGTTATATAGTAGAACCCTGAACTCATGTTTCTGCTAGAACATGCAGCTTTCTAAACAGAACAGATAGAAGAAGGTTTCTTGTCCCAGAAAGAATGAGTAGAACAATTTTATCAACTTCTCTACTATACATTAACTTGGTGTTAATAAGACTATCTGGCAATGAACTACCATGAATTGTAGATGTTTCAAGTTCTGTGCTTTGTCTGTGTGCAGTGTTACATGCAGTGATTGTGATAGGCCTGGTGAAAAAACCCTCTTCAGGATTTAGGTAGGGAGGAGGAGGTAGAAGTTATATTCTCCTCCTCCCAAATTGGAAATACAACTAAATTATAGAACAATCAATCTGAAGACTAGCTGAGAATCCAGAAGAAATATCTCAATTTCAGGGGTCCACCCCCTGTGGAGCAAGGGGTTTCAACCCCATGCTGGGCTGCCAGCCCTGGGAAGAGGAGCCCACAAACACCTGGCCGTGAAGATCAGTGGGGTTTCCGACAGCCACAGTGAGACAAGAGATTGCAAGAAATCCAGGTGCCCTTTTATAAGACCAGTGCACAAAATCACATTCAGAGGCATTAACCCAAGCCTCTTGTGGAGGGACAGTATGCCATACAGGGAGAGATTGGGTTGTGCAGCATTTGGGAGAGGGCTGGAGGAACAGCTGCCCATGTACCTGTGCTGAGTCCTTTTCCCACACTATCCAAAGACAGTATCTTTCCTTAGTCCAGCACTCCCCTCCAAAGAGCATCAGCCTGGGGAGATGTACTAGGTCTACCTTCCTAACTCCCTAGGGGCCCATGCTGTCAAACTTGCACCCTGCAGAGGAATCAGTTAGCTGCAGTCAGCCTGAGCTCACTGCCTACTCTTTCTTGGAAGGCTCTTAAGGAGATCGGGATGGACTCACAGGGTGTCAGAGATACATAGGGAGAGACTGAGTGGAGTGACTCTAAGGCAAAGTCCATTCCCTGCCCTCCCCCCAACACGCCCTGACTGGCACCACTGGTACTGTGTAGAACCCTCCCTCCACACAACCAAATCTTAACCTATTTTAGCCTGATGAACTCTACTGGTTTCACCCTGATGACTCAATGAGATCCCACTTCATTGCAAAAGTCCACAGGCCCCAGGGAAAAGGGGGTGGGTAACCTCAGTGTACCCTGAGACTTTTGCTGAGTGACCTCAGACCCAGCACTGGTGCCAAGTTTGAATCTGTATCAATCTGGTGAACACCATCACCCTACCTGGTGACTCACTGAGAATGTGCTTCAGGTAATTCATGTAACGCCAGAGGCTCTTTCAGTGGCTGAGCTAATAGGCAGCTAGCAGGTGGAGGCAAATCTTGGAGGGCCGTGAGCCTTTTGCTGTCCTGCCCCAGGCTCAGTACTGGTAGAAGCCAGGCTTGGTGAGTAACTTGGACGCTCCAGATACAGAGTTCAAAAGAATGGTTATAAGAATGTTCAAGGAACTTAGGGGAAGAATGGATGAACTCAGTGAGAACTTAAAAAGATAGTAAGCATAAAAAAGGACATAACCATAAAAAAAATCAGAAATAAAAAAATAATATCTGAAATCAAAAAGTATACTAAAAGAAATTTACAGCAGATTAGATAAAGCCAGAGATTTATTTGGAAGACAAGATAGCAGAAAACATCCAAGCAACCAAAAAGAAAAAAGAATTTTAAAAAATGAAGATAGCTTAGACCTCTAGAACAATATCAACTATAGCAACATCTGAATCATAGAGATTCCAGAAAGAGAAGAAAGTATGGGATTGAGAATCTATTTGAAGAAATGATAACTGAAAACTTCCCTAACTTGGTGAAGGAAAAAAAGATACAAGTCCAGGAAGCACAGAGAGAGTCCCAAAGAGGCACAAACCAAAACATATCATAATTAAAATGGCAAAGGTTAAAGACAAAGAATCTTAAAAGCAGCAACAGGGAGAACAATTTTGCAAGAAACAAACCTTGCCACTATGAAACCACTTGAAAACAAAATTGCTAAACAAAAAGTTTACCAATAACTATTTGCTCTCTAATTTATTTTCTAAAAGACCTTTAAATTATAATTTATATACTGTATACAAATTTTAAATTAAGGTTATTTTCATGTATTTTATTAAGCCAGAAAATTGTAGAATAATAGAATTTCTGAATTATAAGAAATGGTTTCTGGGATGAAAACAATCTCAAAATTTATGAAAAATATTAGCAATGATTTGACCAAAATTGTAATATGATTTAACATAAAGTAACTCATAGTCAAAACTATATATGTAAGCTCAATATTTTAAAAAGGTGTAAGATATACAGGATATCATCCACTTGTCCCCCCACCAACATTATCCCCTGTACCTCAAACTGCAGGATCATTATGAACTACATCCACAGGTTGCCCTGCCCTCTTCTGTCCAGATGGGATCAACCAATAAGTAGCACCAGCAGGAGATCACAGAAAGAAAAGAGGGTAAAGGGAAAGTGTCAGGGACAATTTATTCTTCTTGGTTGGTCCCTGCTGGGTCATGTTAGGCTGGCTGCATCCCACTACTACAAGTCGTATCTATTGTCAGGTTGTCCTCTACACACAGCCACCTCTGTCTCCCAAGTTCCAAGCATTACTTCCTCCCCTCATCCTTTCTCCAATGCTAGGTAATAGGAACAGTTTACTATTAAGCAAAAGGTACTATGTGTATATTGTCATTTCACTATACTCTACTCATATCCCTTTATTATAAGCTCATAATTTGTCTGTTCTGTTTCCTTCCAGGAACCTAATTTATGGACTAAAATTAAATGCATTTTCATTTTTATTTGCATACTCTACAGAATAGAAATTCCTTTCAACTTGCAGAGAAATTTTTATGTAATGAGAATTATGTAACCTATATACTAATATGCATAAGCCCATGAACATGGACAACAGGGTAGTGAAGATCTGGGTGGGTGAGTAGGAACTGGGAGGAGGGGATAAAGGGTGAAAATGGGAGAGATCTATAACATTATCAACAATAAAAAATGTAGAAAGACAGAACCAAGCAAACCTCTCTCTACATATAATCCCAATAAAAATCTTCAATATCTGAATAGTTGAGAAAATTATCAATAAATCCAACCAAAAACTGCAATTCAAATAACCCAACCTGCAAAGACTTTTCTTTCCATTTATGTACAACTCTTAAAATAGACTTCAAGGTCAGACCAACCTGCCCTAGCCGGTTTAGCTCAGTGGATAGAGCGTCAGCCTACAGACTGAAGGGTCCTGGGTTTGATTCCAGTGAAGGGCACATACCACAATTGCAGGCCCCTCCCTACACCGGGCCCTGGTCAGGGTTCCCGTAGGAGGCAATGAATCGATGTGTTTCTCTCACATCAATATTTCTCTCTGTCTTCCCCCAGGTGAGGAAGTCCTGTGCTGAGTCCTTTTCCCACACTATCCAAAGACAGTATCTACTTCCACTTTCTCTAAAAAATCAATGGAAAAATATTTTCATGTGAGAATTAAAAAAAAAAAAAATCAGGCCTGCCTGGTTTTGAATTCCTGCTCTAACATTCACTTACAACAAAGTGTTTAACTTTGCTTTATTCACTATTGTACTCCAGGCACCTAGTATAACGGTGATATATAGGAGGTACTTCAGAAATATTTGTGAGATGAATGAACAAATGAACAAATTCCTGTGAGCCTGACATTTCTTCACCTGTAAAGTAAGATAATTACATCTACCTCAAAAAGTTTCTGACAAAAATAAGGAATATATGTATGCAAAAGAACTTAGGTATAGTGTCTAGTAAATATTAATTTTCTATCCCAACTCAAATATATCTAATAACTTGACTGTTTCATGACAGAATATACCAATATCAGTACTTTTCAATCTTTCCTCAATAGTTAAATAAACCTATACATAGCATTAGTGGATCAATTTAAAGACTTTCTGTACAAAATTTATAAAACAACAAAACCTAGTTATAAATTTTAACTATTGATTTAATAATACCATTTTATACATGTAAAACTTTGTGCGAAGCTTGTATAAATTTTCTGTCATGTATTCTAACCCTAAATAAATTCAATAAGATGTCTCTCAATAGTCTCAGTAAACAGATTTATCTTTTAAAAAATAATTTTAAGTGCCTTTTTAAAATACCAAAGCCACTATTTTTTAAGGCAGTACACCTTAGATTCTTTACAAATTATCACAGAAGATATAATTAAAATGTTTAACAATCTAAAATTCAGCTCCAATTTGTTCAGGCAAAATAATTAGTCTGTTCTTTTGCTTCTAAGAATTCTCTTGAGAATAAGCAACTAGGCTGCTAATAGTCTGTTCAATCTTGTAAAACTCCCCCAAGTTTTTATTTTAAAGTCTCTTATGAAATATTACTCTCATGCCTTTGAAAAGACACTGGGTGGCATTGGAAACATGTTCCTCTTATAAAAAAGAAAATAGAAAGTACAATTCTCAAGGTAATAGGCAGTGAGTACACTTAACCTAAACTCCTAAAACTCTTACTAAGTTGAATACTTCACTGTCTTATACTATTTGCCCTTTCACATATAAATTGTTCATGTTTCCCTACATTCCTTTGCATTCTCTGCATTTTCTTCCATGACTTATTTCACAGCTTCCAAATCCCTATCTATAGTTCTAAAACTGACCTCCTTTACTCCAGATGTCTGTTTCTAAGAATATCTAACAAATAGATAACATGCAAAAGAATTAATTTGAACATCCCTCCTACTTTATACAAAAGTTCATTTTAAATGGATCAGTTAAAGAAATATATGAACTAAAACCATAAAACTCATAATATATAGCATAAGGATAAATCTTCCTGACCTGTTATCTGGCAATGAATTCTTAGATATGCGACCAAAAGCACGAGCAACAAAAGAAAAAATAGATAAATTTGACTTCAAAAATTTTATGTATCAAAGGACATTATAATAAAAGTGAAAAGATATACAGAATGAAAAATAACTGTAAATCATAGGCCTGATAAGGATCTAGTATCAAGAGTAAATAACTCTTACAACAAAAGAACAAATAACATAATTATTTGTTTAACTTTAAATATTTTTATTTTTCAATTATAGTTTACATACAATATTATATTAGTTTCAGGTATACAACCCAGTGATTAGACATTATATAACTTACTAAGTGATCATCCCAGTAAATCTCATAATGACCTGATACCATACATAGTTATTATAATATTGAATATATTCTCTATACTATACTTTACTATTGTAACTATGACTAGTCTGTAACTACCAATTTGTACTTCTTAATCCCTTCACCTTTTCACTCATCCCTGCCAACACTCCTCCCATCTGGCAACTGTCAAAATATTTTCTTTTTCTTTAATATGTTTTATTAATTTCAGAGAGAAGGGAGAGGGAGAAAGATAAAAACATCAATGGGAAAGGATCATCAATCAGCTGCCGCCTGATGCCCCCTACTGGGATCAAGCCCACAATTCAGGCACGTGACCTGACCAGAAATTGAATCATGACCTCTTGGACTTAGGGAAAGAGTAGATGAACTTACTGAGAACTTCAACAAGAGATAGGAAACATAAAACAGAATCTATACTAATAAAAGCAACCACTGACCCACACTGGCCAGGCCAAAATATTTTCTGTATCCATGAATCTGTTTCTGTTTTGCTTGTCAGTTTATTTTGTTCATTCAATTGTTCATTCAATATGTATTTATTGCCATTTTATTGTTAGTATTTTTTCTTTTTTCCTTCTTCTTAAAGACCCTTTAATATTTCATGTAATACTGGTTTGATGGTAATGTACTCCTTTAGCTTTTTTTTTTTTTATCTAGGAAGCTCATGTCCTTCAATTCTAAATGATAGCTTTATTGGGTGACCTTGGTTGTAGGTCCTTGCTTTTCATTACTGAATATTTCTTGCCAATCCCTTCTGAACTGCAAAGTTTCTGTTCAGAAACCAGCTGACAGTTTTATGGGAGCTCCCTAGTAGGTAACTAACTGCTTTTCTCTTGATGCTTTTAAGATTCTTTGTCTTTAACCTTTGCCATTTTAATTATGATGTGTTTTGGTATGAGTTTCTTTTGGTTCATCTTGCTTGGGACTCTGTGCTTCCTGAACTTGTATGCCTATTTCCTTCACTAACTTAAGGAAGTTTTCTATCATTACTTTTCCAAATAGATTTTCAATTTCTTGCTTTCGCTCTTCTCTTTCCAGCACCCTCATGATGCAAATGTTGGCATGCTTGAAGTCTCAGGGCACCTTACACTATCCTCATTTCTTTTGGAATTTTTGTTCTGATTTTATATTTTCTGCTTCCTTATCTTTCAAATATCTAATTTGATCCTTTGCTTCATCTACTCCAATGTATTGTTCATTTCTGACTAGTTCTTTTTTATTTTCTAACTAGAGGCCCAGTGCATAAAATTCATACAAGGGAGGGGAGGTGTCCCTCAGCCCAACCTGCACCCTCTCCAATTTAGGAACCCCTCAGAGATGATCGATAGGGCCTAAACTGGCAGTCGGACATCCCTCTTACTGCTGGCTTCTAAATAGGACTGCTGGCTCCTAAATGGTTGCTTGCCTACCCTAACCACCTCTGCCTGCAGCCTGATCGCCCCTAACTGCTCCCCTGCTGGCCTGATCACCTCCAACTGCTCCCCTGCAGCCTGATCGCCCCTAACTGCCTCTGCCTCGACTTCCATCACCACGGCTTTGTCCAGAATGACATCCAGAAGGTTATTTGGTCTAATTAGCATATTATGCTTTTATTAGTATATATTCTGTTTTGTTTCCTATCTCTTGTTGAAGTTCTCATTAAGTACATCTACTCTTTCCCACTTCAATGGGAAAGAATCATCAATCAGCTGCCACCTGATGCCCCCTATTGAGCATACTTATAACAAGAGTCTTAAACTTTGCATCTAGCAGATTGTCTCCATTTTGTTTAGTTCTTTTTTTCCAGAGTTTTGTTCAGTTCTTTTTTTCTGGAGTTTTATCCTCTTCTTCCATTTGAGAAATGTTTGTTTATCTCCTCATTTTGGCAGCCTCCTGTGTTTGTTTCTATATTTTAGGTAGGGCTGGTAGAGTGGCCTAATGTATTAAGTATACTGTAGGTCCAGTGGCATGACCTCCCAAGTTCACCCAAGCTGAGCACTCGAAGTGTGTGTCCCTTACCCCTGATGTGTGGGCTGTGTATAACCTTCTTTTGTAGTTGACCTTTGATTGCTGTTGGCACATCAATGGGAGGAATTTACACCCAGGCTGATGGGCTGTAGGACTGACTGCAACCACTGTGGAGGGGCCCAGTCTACAGAGCAGGACTTACTTCAGTGGGGCTCTGTTGCCCATTGAGTTTGCCACTTGAAATGTGTTGTTTGTGGAGGTGGTTGGGGATACTTCTATGTGGTATGAAGCTGTCTACCTGATGCACTGGTTCTGGGACCTCCTGGAGGTGCAGGCCACATTTCAATCAGCACCTATGTTCTACCTAGGGCCACCTGGCATGAGCTACAAACTGATCTGCATATAGCTGCTATTTGTGCTAGGCTAGGAGGTGCCCAAGAGAGGCCAAGCTATAAACCAAGGCCAGCTGCAGTTAATGCTGGGCCTGGAATCACTTAAAGAAACATATGAGACACATTGAAGCCTTATGCTGCTTGCTAGAGAAATTTTAGGTAAGTGTGAAGCATGAGCCAAGGCAGGTTGTTCGTATGGAAAAGCCACTGGAAAAGAGCTTGGGTGAGTCCAAAAGTGGGATTGGGTGAGGCTCTGAGAATCACCCAAGTGGGATAAACCATGATAGCCAGGCTAATGGAGAGTAAGATATGGCTCCTGCCTGCTGGCATTGTGGAGGGAGGTCTCAGAAAAGGAATAGTGGCCTCTGCCAGCACTTCTGTCAAGGAAAAATCTGCCCCTCCAGCTCTTGACCTGATGCCAAACCATTCAGTTCCTCCCATATGTCTCTGGTGCCTTCTGTGCTATTGTCCCAGTACTGGAGCTCAGAGGGAGTGAGTCCAAGTTAAGTCCATGTACAAGCTCTTTAAGAGGAACACCTGGGACTGAGCCCTCAGCAAACATCCCTACTAGCCTTTACAGCCAAAAGTTATGGAGACCTCTCTTCCTGGCACTGGAAACCTGGGCTGGGAACCCTAGTATGGAGCTGGGACCCTCACTTCATATTGAATTTTTTTATAACTCTCAGTACATAATTAGTATCAGTGACAGTATAAGAAAACAGTCAGAACATATTCAATTAAATTCCATTATTTTTCTATTCTTCACTTTGAGAAATAAAATTATCCAAATTCTAAAAAGGAAAATAATAGATGTGGTGATGACAAATGACAATCAATGATTTATTCATAAAGCAAGGGACCAGCTTTACTAACACTTACCAAACCAGCAGTAAGAGAAGGTGCAGACTGTCCAAAGGACTGATTCCTCATTCGAACCAGGTTTGATGCTTCTCCTGAAGACTGCCAAGTCGCCTGTCCCACACTGCTATGAATACTGCTGGACAAGGGGAGCAGCTGCTTACCTTCAAATAAAAAGTTTAGAAAATATACCTGTAATTATTTTAATTAATAAAAAATATAATGATATCAACTGGACAAAAGTGTATTGATCCAAAATAAAGTCAAGTTCTTCCATATCCATTTCAGACTCTGTAGCCCTTTAAAAATTCCAACCATCTTGGTAGTGGTGAGAATTCCAAATGGAATACTAACTAAACTATTTAAAATTCTCTGTAATATCTACCACCATGCCACCTCCAACCCCTCATCCTGAGTCCTGACCTAGCAGGCTAGGAGTTTTCCAGTCTTTTCCATCCTGTTTAGTTTTTTAACAACTCAGTGCAACATGACAGTCTTCTAGTTTGGCCCTTAGGTTTCCAGAAGACAAACACTGAATCTATATTGCTCTTTTAAGATTCCATGTGTTCAGAGAATCCAAGATGGCGGCATCAGTAAACACCTACACTGCTGCCTCGCACAACAATTTCAAAACTACAACTAAAAGACAGAACGGACATTATCCAGAACCACAGGAAAACTGGCTGAGTGGAAATTCTACAACTAGAAAAAAAGAGAGGGGCTCACAGAAACCTAGAGGAGCTGCAAAAAGCTGAGGTACAGAGACACGCACATGGAGAGAGCGGGTGCCAGAAAACCTGGCTGGCTTTCTCTGGTGGGAGGGAGACTCTCAACGGCATTGAACCCTTATCCCATGACACTGAACCCCAGATCCAGCTGAAACTCATACGGGGGGAGTTTGGACTGTGAAAAGGGAGAAGTGCATGGAAATTTAGGGGATTCGCAAAAGATCAGAAGTCTGGTGATGCGCACGGCACTGCGCGCAGAGGACCAGCTTCTGATTGTGCCACTGGCTTTCACGAGTGGGTGGGAGACAGACCCTCCCAACTGCACCACTTCTAACTTCACTAAACCCCAGTTTCGGAAGAAACCCTGTGGACCCAGACTCATATGGTCCCAGAGCACAGCGGAGCTGGAAAGGCAGCAGTCTAGAGGCACTGCAAGAGTGCGCGTGCAAGGGATTGCTCCAGCAATTACCCAGTCACGTGAGACTCAGGGGCTATGGAGGGTGGGGCCGACTGGAAGGCAAGGCGGTCCATTAAGCCCTGAGAATCCACCCATCCCAAGCTCAATAGAGAGGCTTCTGCAGTTTTTCCAAGTCTGGTATCATAAGGCTGAATCCAACACGTAAGTTCTCCCGGCATAGTGAAAATGCCGAGACAAGGGAAGGGATCACAAACAAAAGAAATGGAGGAAAACAAACGACTGGATATAGAGTTAAAAACCACGCTTATGCCGAGACCAGTTTGGCTCAGTGGATAGAGCGTCAGCCTGCGGACTGAAAGGTCCCAGGTTCGATTCCGGTCGGGGGCATGTGCCTTGCTTGTGGACACATCTCCACTGTAGGGTGTGCAGGAGGCGGCTGATCGATGTCTCTCTCTCATCGATGTTTCTGACTTTCTACCTCTTTCCTTTCCTCTCTGTAAAAAATCAATAAAATATTTTTAAAAAAAAAACACGCTTATAAGGTTTTTCAAAAATCTCTTAGAAAAGATGGATAAATTTAGCGAGACCCAAGAGGAGATGAAAAAGAATCAACTAGAGATGCAAAAGAACCAACTAAAAATTAAACATACACTGACTGAATTAAAAAATATTGTACAGAGACCTAACAGCAGACTAGAGGAAGGCAAGAATCAAGTCAAAAATTTGAAATATAAAGAAGCAGAAAACACTCAACTGGAAAAGCAAGAAAAGAATCCAAAAATGTGAAGATAATGTAAGGAGCCTCTGGGAAAGCTTCAAGGGTACCAACATCAGAATTATGGGGGTGCTAGAAGAAGTGAGAGAGCAAGATACTGAAAACCTATTTGAAGAAATAATGACTGAAAACTTCCCACATCTGGTAAAAGAAATAGACTTACAAGTCCAAAAAGCACACAGAACCCCATATAAAAGGAATCCAAAGAAGACTACACCAAGACACATCATAATTAAAATACCAAGCGCAAAAGACAAAGAGAGAATATTAAAAGCAGCAAGAGAAAAACAGTTAATTACCTACAAGGGAGCACCCATACTACTGTCAGCTGACTTCTCAACAGATACAATGCAGGCCAGACGGGAGTGGCAAGAAACATTCAAAGTGATGAATAGCAAGAACCTACAACCAAGAATACTCTATCCAACAAAGCTATCATTCAGAATTGAAGGGCAGATAAAGAGCTTCACAGAGAAGAAAAAGCTAAAGGAGTTCATCAACTCCAAACCAGTATTATATGAAATGCTGAAAGGTACTCTTTTATAAGAGGAAGAAGAAAAAGGTAAAAGATAAAAAATTATGAATAACAAATACGTATCTATCAACAAGTGAATCCGAAAATTAAGGGAATTGAAGATTTGATCAACAGAATAAACTGGTGAATATAATAGAATCAGGAGCGGAATGATAGGGAGTGGACTGATAATTCTCAGGGGAAAATGGGGGAGGGGTGTACAGGGAGAGACTGGACAAAAATCATACACCTATGGATGAGGTCAATGGAAGGGAGGTAAGGGTAAAGGGAAGGGTGGGAGTCGAGTGGAGGGGAACTATGGAGGGAAAAAAAGAGAAACAAATGTAATAATCTCAATAATAAAGATTTTTACAAAAATTAAAAAAAAAAAGACTCCATGTGTTCAGTCAGGACTGACTACCTTAATCCCACTGAAAGACTACAAGAAAGTCACCTAATAAAGACTGATTATCTAGAAGTGCAATGATTTTTCTAATTGAGATACAAGTCTCATTTCAATACTTTCCTCCACACCATTCTTCATATGGCTGATAGTGATCTAACCAAAACAAATGTGGTCCTGTCATTCCCTTCCTTAAAAATGTCTAAAGACTGCCTACTGTTTAAAGAATTAAGCCAAACTTTTAAAAATACTAAAAGGATTCTCCATAAATTGATATCTTCCTGGCCTTATCTCCTTCAGGTGTTCCATATCCATTCCTTCACTAACCTTCAATTTATGTCCTGCACTTTCACCTGGCTTTATCTTCATCACCCAATTTACTTGGAAATACAGTGGTACCTCGAGATATGAGTTTAATTCGTTCCATAACCTTGAGGCGTTGGGAAACTATGAGACGCTCGAGTCGTGGTAAACTGGTGGGTGAGTCGTGTGCAGCCGGCCGATCCACGCGATTACTCATATCTCAACTGTTGCTCGTATTTCAAAGCAAAAATCGCTCGCTCGACGGCTCGACGGCTCGTATCTCAGGGCACTCGTATCTCAAGGTACCACTGTACTTCCTCTTCCTGGCAAAATCCTATTCGTAATGGAAATAACCACTATAATAAAGCATAAGCAAAAGAATGTTTTGTTTTGATTTTTCTACTACATACACTTTTACTGCAAACAAAACTAACAAGTTATTTAGATAGCAATTTAGCAAAACTTATAAAAATGTTGATTTGAATATGTTTGGACCCAGCATTCTATTTGTAGAAATGTAGTATAAAGAAAAAAAATACATACAGACCAGGATGTTCATCTTCGCATTCTCACCAAAATAATATTAGAAATAAGTATTCATTACGAGTTAAAGAAATTATAATAGAACCCAATTATTGCTGAGGAAAAAAAATGGCAGCGGAATAGATGGACATGTCCTGAGCCTTGTCCCTGAGCAGATAGAGAGAAGAGCTAAGGATCACACTGGGAGTGTTTGTTGGTGAGTTAAGGGACAGGAGAAGGTGGGGACTGCTGGACTGGGCTCCCCTGACCAGACAGCCCCCACTGCTGCTGGGTTTTTCTCCCGGAGCCACCAGCTCAGACACAGAGACCACACCATCTTGAAGTGGAAAGTGGATGTTTATGGAAGCCTAAAAATCTACAGCTGTGGCACCCACCGAACAGCTGTGAGCTCCAGAACACGGGTCCCCAGTTGGCAAAAACACTCAGATTCAAAGGAGCTCTACACTCCACACGGAAAGGTCAGATTTCCCCTGAGATAAAGTGAGGTCTCTGGTCCCGCAGGACAGAGAAACGTGCGCACTGTGGGAACTGGAGGACCAAGGGTACTCTGAACCTAGAGAAATCCAAGGCTGTTGGGCTTGGCATGATCCGTGAATGTGGAAGGGGGTCCCCAGAGGTGCTAACAGAGGGGAACTCTAGAAAGCAACCCATTTTGATCTGATGCAGAGAGACAGCTTGGGAGTAATTAAAGTGTGCCAGCTGCTTGGACAAGAGAGGGAAAGGGGGATTTGAGCAGACTTGCGCTTTTTTCTCGTCAGATCCTTGCTTCTGATTGCTAAGCCGAATACAAAGGATCACCTACTTGGGGACACCCTGAGAGACTGCAAGGGAAAGCTGTTTTTCTGGAAACTGAGAATCAGAGTGGAGAGTAACAATCGGAGTACCAGTTCTGGGGCAGCCCACTCCCACAAACCAGTATTGAGTGCCACAAGGAAAGAAGGATCTAAGCACAAGCTAGAGAGGACCTATAGTCTCAGAGGTCAATCCAGAAACCCTGCCACCCAGGAACTGACTCGAAAACTGACGCTTGTGTAATCACAAATAAAAGAATAAAGAGATTAAGGACTGCCTGTTTAAAAACCAGGACTGGCTTACAACACTGAACACCAGTGGAACACAGGGAACTGAAATACTGACCTAAATGGGAAACAGGTATTCCAAACACAACAATACAGGGAGTGAATGACCTTCACTACCACACATTCTTTTCTTTTCTTTTTTCACCTTTTATGTAAGAAACTATTTTTTTTCCTTTTTATTCACTTGATTTTTACCTTTGTAATTATTACATTTTATTTTCAATCAGTATTATTACTACTACTAATTTACCTTTTGAAAAAAAAGGTATCATTTTGTTTTCTCTTTATTTTACTTTGGGATTAGAATTCTACATTCTATTTTCATCTTTTCTTTAGCAACATTTTACTCTATCTCCACTCTGCCTTTATGCCATCACTCTCTTCCTAACTTTTCCCCTTTTGTTGTCCTATTTCTTTTACCCTTTTGCTACTCTAGATTTTCCCTATTCTTTCTTTTTACCCTGTTAAAATTTCACCCTACATATATATCTAATTTCCAATCCGCTGCTGCAATTCCATACACTCCTCTCTCTTCTCTGTCTTCACTATCTGAAAATTATTTTTATCTCTGTCCTTATGTTATTCTTTGCTTCAATGTTGATTACATCGATTTTTTATAATTTTTGTGAGACTGTTTTGCAATTCTTTTTGTTTTGTTTTGTTGTTTGCTTTGTTTTTCTTTCTTTTTTTACTTGTTTACCCTTGCCTCACTTGATATTAGTTGTAGTTTGTAGTTTATAATAATTTCCAGGTACATGTTGCTGGCATTTGGTGGGATGAGTCACTGTTCTATTCGAGTTTTCTCCCCATATATATATAATTTGGTCCCCTTCTCTTTCTTATTCCCTTAATTTTCCTCTGTTACTTTCTTTTTTCTTTTTTCTCCATTCTCCCAATTTCATTTTGGCACTCTTTTCTTTTTCTTCTTTTCTCTCTTCTTCTTTCTCTCCTACCCCCCAATTCATTTCTCACTGGAGGTCACCTTTCTGGCTTTTAATATGGTGAATACATTTCTGTTCAGTGCCTTGTGCCTTGTATTTTGTGCCTTTAAATCAATGCAGGAGAAAGACAGAGAACTATATAACAAGACACCTGGAGAAGAGAGAGCAGGGGGAGACAAAGAAACAGCCCACATATGAAAAAAAGGCAGGCAACACCAGAAACGGAAGTAAACGAAATGGAGGCAAGCAACCTGCCAGAGAAAGAATTAAGAAAAATGGTCATAAAATGGATGAAAAGAATGGAAGACAAATTCAACAATATGAGTAAGAACCAAGAAGAAATGAAGAAGAACCAAGAAGAAATAAAAAATGACATCACTGCTGTAAATAACTCAATAGAAAGCATCAAAAGTAGACTAGAGGAAGCAGAGTTCCACATCAGTGAGCTAAAGACAAAGTAGGAAAAAATACTCAAGTAGAGCAGTTTCTAGAAAAAAAAATTAAAAAGCAGGAGAAGAGCCTAAGGGGACTTTGGGAAAACACAAAACAAAACAATATCCGCATAACAGGGGTCCCAGGAGGAGAGGAAATTGAGCAAGGATTAGAAAACCTGTTTGAAGAAATAATGACACAAAACTTCCCTGATAAAGGGAAGAAAAAACCCACACAAATTCAAGAAGCTCACAGAGTCCCAAGCAAAATGAACCCCAAAAGACCGATACCAAGGCACATTATAATTAAATTGGAAACACCGATGATAAACTAAAAATGTTAAAAGCAACCAGAGAGAGACAGAAAGGTACTTACAAAGGATCCCCCATCAGACTAGCGACTTATTTCTCAATTATGAATAACAAATACATATCTATCAACAAGTGAAGCTAAAAATTAAGTGAATTAAAAATATGATCAACAGAATAAACTGGTGAATATAATAGAATCAGGAGCACAGAAAGGGAGTGGACTGATAATTCTCAGGGGGGAAGGGGTGAGGGGTGTACAGGGAGAGACTGGACAAAAATCATACACCTATGGATGAGATCAATGGGAGGGAGGTAAGGGCAGAGGGAGGGGTGGGAGCTGGGTGGAGGGGTACTATGAAGAGGAAAAAAGAGAAACAAATGTAATAATCTGAATAATAAAGGTTTAATTTAAAAAAAAAAAAGACTAAAATGGAACTCCCATTTGACCCAGTAATCCCATTCCTAAGAATATATCCTACAAAATTAGAAACACCAATCAGAAAAGATATATGCACTCCTATGTTCATAGCAGCACAATTTACAATAGCTAAGATTTGGAAACAGCCTAGGTGCCCATCAGCAGATGACTGGATCAGAAAACTATGGTACATCTACACAATGGAATATTATGCTGCCATAAAAAAGGAATTCTTACCATTTGCAGCAACCTGGATGGAACTGAGAGCATTATGCTAAGTGAAATACGCCAGTCAATGAAAGAAAAATACCACATGATATCACTCATTTATGGATAATAAAGAATATTATAGCCGAAACCGGCTTGGCTCAGTGGATAGTGTTGGCTTGCGGACTGAAAGGTACTGGGTTCGATTCCAGTTGGGGGCATGTACCTTGCTTGCGGGCACATCTCCACAGTGGGGTGTGCAGGAGGCGGCTGATCAATGTCTCTCTCTCTCATCGATGTTTCTGACTTTCTATCTCTCTCCCTTCCTCTCTGTAAAAAATCAATAAAAAAAATTTTTTTTAAATGTTTAAAAAAAAAAGAATATTATAAACTGATGAACAACAAGATAGATACAGAGGCAAAAAAGCATCAAACAGACTGTCAAATTACAGTGTGAAGGTTAGGTAGAGGTGGTGTAGATAAGAGATCAACCAATGGACTTGTATGCATGCAGATAAGCATAACCAATGGACACAAGACACTGGGGAGTTAGGGCATGCATGGGAGTGAGGTGGGGGTTGGGTAGAGAAATGGGAAGATATATACACATGTAATACATTAATAAAAAATAATAATAATAAGAGCCGAAACCAGTTTGGCTCCGTGGAGAGAGCATTGGCATGCAGACTGAAGGGTCCCAGGTTTGATTCCGGTCAGGGGCATGTACCTTGTTTGTGGGCACATCCTTAGTAGAGGGTGTGCAGAAGGCAGCTGATCGATATTTCTCTCTCATCGGTGTTTCTGGCTCTCTGTCCCTCTCCCTTCTTCTCTGTTAAAAATCAATAAAATATGTTTTTAAAAAAATAAGAATTTAAAAAATAATAAAATAATCCAATTATTAAAAAAATAAAAAGAAATTATAATATTTCCACATAATAAAATACTAAGCCTAGTAAAAATAATGGGGTAGCTCAACATTTGATTAAGAGAAAAATGTTCAATATTTCCTGTTTATGAAAAATACAGAAAGTATATAGCACATAATGCCATTTTTTAAAAGAAAATTTTGTATATATTTTAAATAATAGTTAAGTGTATGTTGAATTACACTGAGTGTCCAGATTACTATGATCTCTGAATGCATAATAATTTGGCCATTCAGTGTATATCCTATAATAAAAGGCTAATATGCAAATTGTCCCCTCGACAAGGATTTCGACCATCAGGCAGGCCTGCCAAGTGCCCATTTCCCCTCCCCCTGGCAGGGCTGGCCCAACCCCACCCATGCACAAATTCATGCACTGGGCCTCTAATGTCTACACTAATAAGAGAGAAACATGAGAGAAACCAAGATAGTGTCATAAGTGAATACCTAAACTTCTGCCTCACAACAATTTCAAAACTACAGCTCAAAGACAGAACAGGTATCATCCACAACCACAGGAAAACTGGCTGAGTGGAAATTATACAACTACAAGGAAAGAGAGGAGCTCACAGAGACTCAGAAGAGCTGCAAAAACTTGAGGAATGGAGACACGCATATGGAGAAGAAGGGCGATGGAGTGCCTGGCTGGCTTCCTCTAGCAGGAGGGAGACAGAAACTCCCAACTGCACTGAACCCCAGTTCCAACTACACTGAACCCCAGTTCTGGGCAAGAGTCATTCCAGGGAAGTTTGGACTGTCAGGAAAAGGGAGGAGTGCACAGCAACTCAGGGGAGCCTCGAAAGGCAGAGGTCTGGAGGTACACGAGCGAGTGCATGCAGAGAGGACTAACTGTTGATTGTGCCACTGCCTTTCTCTAGCGGAAGGAAGACACAACCTCCCAACTGCACTGAAATCAAGTTCTGAGTGCAGTGAACCCCAGTTTCAGGCGAGACTCTGAGGACCAGACTCATCCAGGTCCCCGGAATGCATAGAAACTCAGGGGAGCTAGAGGTGCATGAGCGTTGAATGTCCTCAGGGAGGGCTGCAGCAATTACCGAGGAGCACTAAGACTCAGGGGCCACGTAGGGCAGGGATGACAGGAAGCCAAGGCTGTCTGCTCAGCCCTGAGACTCCGCCCCATCCAAGCTGAACACAGAGGCTTATGCAATTTTGCAAGTCTTGTCTCATAAGGCTGATTCCAGCACAGAAGTTCTCCCGGCATAGACACAGTTGATCCTCACAGCCAATTGGCCTGGAAGTCAATTCCCCACAGTGATACCAACAACAATCCAGACTTAACTACAACAAGGCTGTACGCACAGTCCATAAAGGGGTGCACCAAGAGAGTCCACCTCAGGTAACTGAGGAGGCAGAGTTACTAGACCATGTAGGACACCTAGCACAAAAGCTACTCTACCAACGCAGGGAAGCAGCAAAAATGTGGAGACAAAGGAACAGATCACAAATGAAAGATATGGAGGAAAACAAATGACTGAATATGGAGTTCAAAACCATGATTATAACATTTTTTTAAGAATGACCTAGAAAAAGATGAATAAATTTAGCGAGACCCAAGAGGAGATGAAAAAGGAGCAACTAGAAATTAAATATACACTGCCTGAAATAAAAAATATTACATAGAGACCTAACAGCAGACTATAGGAACACAAGAATCAAGTCAAAGATTTGAAACACAAAGAAGCAGAAAACACTCAATTGGGAAATTAAAAAGAAAAAGAATCCAAAAATGTGAAGATAGTGTAAGGAGCCTTTGGGGACAACTTTAAGCGTGCCAACATCAGAATTATGAGAGAGAGCAAGATACTGAAAACCTATTTGAAGAAATAATGACTGAAAACTTTCTGCACCTGGTGAAAGAAATAGACTTACAAGTCCAGGAAGTGCACAGAACCCCAAACAAAAGGAATCCAAAGAGGACCACACCAAGACACATCATAATTAAAATGCCAAGAGCAAAAGACAAAGAGAGAATATTAAAAACGGCAAAAGAAAAACAGTCAATTACCTACGAGGGAGCATCCCTACGATTGTCAGCTGATTTCTCAACAGAAAGTATGCAGGCCAGACAGGAGTGGTAAGAAATATTCGACGTGATGAATAGCAAGAACCTACAACCAAGATTACTCTACCCAACAAAGCTATCATTCAGAATTGAAGGGCAGAAAAAGAGCTTCACAGATAAGAAAAAAAAAAGGAGTTCATCAACACCAAACCAGTATTATATGAAATGCTGAAAGGTACTCTTTAAAAGGAAGAAGAAGAAAAAGGTAAAGATAAAAATTATGAACAACAAATACATATCTATCAACAAGTGAATCTAAAAATCAAGTGAATTAAAAATCTGATGAACAGCCAAGACTGGTTTGGCTCAGTGGATAGAGCGTCAGCCTGTGGACTGAAGGGTCCAAGGGTTCGATTCCGGTCAAGGGCATGTACCTTGGTGGTGGGCACATCCCCAGTGGGGAGCGTGCATGAGGGCGGCTGATCAATGTTTCTCTCTCATCTAACTTTCTGTCCCTCTCCCTTCCTCTGTGAAAAATCAATAAAATATTTTTTTAAAATCTGATGAACAGAAAAAACTGCTGAATATAATAGAATCAGGGACATAGAAAGGGAGTGGACTGACAATTCTCAGGGGGAAAGAGGTGAGGGGGGTGCAGAGAGAGACTGGACAAAAATCATACACCTATGGATGAGGACAATGGGCGGGGAGGTAAGAGCAGAGGGAGAGGTGGGAGCCAGGTGGAGGGGAGCTATGGGAGTAAAAGAGGAACAATTGTAATAATCTGAACAATAAAGATTTATTAAATAAAATAAATAAAAACATATAGAATAGATAAAGAAATAATACTGGAATACAGTGTAATACTGAAATTATAGGCAGAATAACTTTGCCTCAAGTTCATAAAACCTATGATAATATTGATACTGAAAAACCAATGTATTTGGGAAACTGAACTTAATCCTCCCCATGAAGTCATTTCTATGGAAACTAATTGGTCAGAAGAAAAATTAGAGCTTCTAGATAATGAAATAGTAGAGAGTTTTAATTCATCTGGCCAGACATATCGTACAGTACAAATGACAGTGGATGAAGAGGAAAACATGTAATTAGCTTACTAAAAAATTATGATAATACATGTAAAGGGTTTTTCAGTTGGCTGGAATGCTTGTCCCCCTTAGACTTTTTCTTGTCTAGTATTAGACATATTCTATTCCTAATCACTGCTATTGGTTTAGTATTGTTACTTTTGTTCATAATATGTAAATGTTATATTAGATGCAGAAAAGCAAAATGTAAGACAAACAGCAAAAAGACTCGGATCATGGTGGCTCAATAATTAGAAATGATCCAGAATACTTTTTAACTAGGACATATAGTATCTGACTGCCTCATATACCGTATTTTCCAGTGTATAAGACAACTGAGCATATAAGACGACCCCTAACTTTACCAGTTAAAATATAGAGTTAGGGATATACCCACCCTATAAGATGACACCCGGTGTATAAGATGACCCCTGACTTTTGAGAAAATTTTGCTGGGTTAAAAAGTTGTCTTATACTCCGGAAAATACAGTATATGTATGTATATAATTCAACCTTAAATGGCATCTAAGGTTATGGTCTTGTACCCTAGCCAGTTTGGCTCAGTGGATAGAGCGTTGACCTGCAGACTGAAAGGTCTTCAGGTTCGATTCCAGCCAAGGGCACATGCCTGGGATTTTGGGCTCGATCCCCAGTAGGGGGCGTGCAGGAGGCAGCCGATCAATGATTCTCTTTCATCATTGATGTTTCCATCTCTCTCTCCCTGTCCCTTCCGCTCTAAAATCATACACATACACACACACACACACACACACACACACACACACACGAAGGTTATGGTCTTGCCCCATTCCCAGTGGTCCACTTGTTCAGCAAGATATGCTAACATTGCAACATCCTAGGAATGAGCCTTCCTAGCACCGTGGGACTCCATTATCTAAACAAAAGGTTGGTAATCAATACATCCTCTGGACTGATTTATGACCAAAAGGGGGATGTGTGGACAAAAGGAGCCACATGCTAACCTGAAAGGCTCAAGGGAGGCCTGTGTGGCAGTCTTGCAAACTCAGAGACCTAAAATAACCACAAAAGATGGTTTGAAATTTAAATATTTAACAGCAAACCAGTTATAGTGGGTAGTCATGTCCTAGGCCGGTATTTTCCCTGACAAAGATCAACTTAGATCTTTACTGAGCTCATTTACCTTTTTGCCTCTAAGATAAAATATCTGTGAGATGTCTGGGTAACTTGTAACTTCCTTTTTACCCCAGACCCCTCAGAGCACAACAAATGGCACCAGGACATTCCCTCATTGTTATTGTTATCAAGTTAACTGTCAACTGTTAATTACATTAAAGTATCCTGTATCCATCTCTGTAAAAGAAGCACCTGTCCATCATTTCACTTTTTACCCTATCCCAGAGGTTTTCCTGCTTTGCTTTATCCCACCTCCCTAATCTATTATCAATGGATTTCAAGTAACTCACCTACATCCCTTTCCTTTGATTGCAATGTATAAATACAGATGTAACCCTCCATTTTTTAGAGCATTATCTCAATTCATTGAGGTTCTGCTTACCAGCATATGTCGATAGTTTGGCTCAAATAAACTCACAAAAATTCTTTGAGGGAAGGGGGCGGGAGGGCGGGGGATTTTTGCAAATTAACCATCACTCTGCTACACCCACAAGCCATTCCCATCAGCCAATCAGGAGCGAGTATGCAAATTAACCCAACTAAGATGGCGGCCAGCCACAGAGCTGGAGCAAGCAGGAGGCTTGGGTTGCCCCGGCAATGGAGGAAGCCAGCTTCCAGCCCTGGCCTGGCCTGGCCTCTGCTTAAGTGCACCGGGCCACTAGTATTACACACACACACACACACACACACACACACACTGAGTGGCCAGATTATTATGCATTTGGAGATCATAATAATCTGGCCACTCAGTGTATAATTAATATATGTAAGTGGATTTGAATGGAGGAAAACAGAAGAAAGTAATGATTAAGGATTTTTTCCTTTTTCCTATAGCCTCTGCCTCAAAGGGTGACTTAAAAGGAGGCTCAGTTCCTAGAAATTCACCCAAAGATAAACAACCTGGATATTTATGCAAATATACTGCAGAACATGCAGCAATATAGACTATTGATAACCGCCCAACAAGGTACATGCTGTTATTTGCCCAAGGTCACACAATTAATGGGTCCAGGAACTATTGTGGTATTCAATGAATCTATCTTCAAAGCTAGTGGCTTGTTTAGGGCTTTCATGTATAGCACTCCTAAGTCTTTCCAACTAATTCTCATAAATATCTACTTGTCTTCTTCCATCATTAACCTCATTAAGACTAACATCATTCAGGGACTAGCAAAATGTATGTCTTTTTACTTATATCTTTATAAATGTATATCTTTACACCTATTACAAATGCCAAATACCTTATTTCAGGCCATCAGTATCTTAACCACTCTTGTTGCAGGTCAAGGAGGATTCTTTTTGCTCTTTACATGCACAGAACATATACAGACATACTCTTTAGCCTTAAAAGGAGTGTCAATCCACTTCATTCTTCCTCTCATATATACCATCCTTGAGCCATATACCCATGAGTATCAGGTTTTTTTAAATGTTCCTCTGGAGGGCATGAATGAGTCACACATCCCCACATCTAGTCTTGCCTTATGAGAGGGTTTATCACATCCTATTAAAACTCTTTAATGCCCTACTAAACTATGGGTTCAGTAAAGATCAAAATAAGAATTTCAAGTCACTTAAAAATTCCTTGAACAAAGATGGTATCTGCAGTGTGGGAGAGGGACTCAACACAGGGATCCTGGAGGCTATCCTTTCAGCTCTCTCCCCAGAGCCACGAACTCCAGTCTCTCCTCCCATAACTCTAGTCCACTCTGTCTTCCCTCTGCCAGAACCCAGGTTTCTGAAAGCAGAAATGACCCAAGACTACCATTAGGCTAAATAATTATGTCAGATGATCCTAATCTATGTACCAGAAAATCCTAAAGCCAAGGAGTTTTTCTTTCTTATTGAAGAAATATTGCTGATGGAGACAGCTTAAAATCTTCAGGAACATGATCAAGATAGTAAAGAAAACAGCAGCAGAGACAATGACAGAGAAAGCAGTCAGGAGCTAAGAAAGCTCTGGTGAATGTGAAGCTGGGGTGATAAAAGGTACTACTATGATTTGATCTTCATATATTTTCATTACTGTGTAACAAAAATACAAAGAAGAAAGCTGCAAATAAATAAATGAATAAATAAATAAATGTTCCTTAAGAACTTAAATTGTTAGAGGATGGTAATGAAGTTGGGTTCCCTTTTTAATATCACATATATACTGCCATATACATGCTAAATTAGGGGATTAAAAACGTTAATAGATAAGTATTATAAACCATTATATAATAATACAATAGAGAAGCAATTCCTAGATTTAATATATTGAAAATATTTACAATTAATCTTAAAAAATTACATAATCTCCCCATAATGCTAAAATGGCATTTGCTAAAATCATTGAGAATCAAGATTCTTAACCTGATAAAAAGTATCTTAACTTCAAAAGCCTGTGTAATGTTTAATATGGAAACTCTAGAAGTGTCCCTATTGAAAAAAAGAGAAAGAGCTTTGTTCAAAGGCAATTAGGCAAGAGAAGAAAATAATGCATAAATGGGGGAGGGGGACTTTTTCCATAAAGCCCTCCTCACACACACACAAAAATAATAATGGTAATCTACTCAAAACTTTCATAAGCTCAGAGAAGAGGCTGCCTTCCTTCTGTCTGCAAATGTTGCCAAGTTTTCCACATGATCTGCCTACTCCTCATCTATATATTAAAAAAAAAAGCTAGTTTAACTTACCTATCCACATACAAAGGCTAGTGTCATGTCTTTATCTCTCTTCAAAATAAGGGCCTGCTGGGGAAAGAGTCTTACACAATTGCAGAAGATACCCATTTGGACATACAGGACTTGAAGTGTACCAAGAATTGCCAAAAAATTTTAGGAAAACAAACAACATAAAACAGAAGCAACAAAATGTACAAATGAAGCAACTAGCTCTTTAGTAAATAATTCAGGGAAAAAAATTAATTCTAATTAATATCCTTGCAATAATTCAAGAGGCCATTATATAAAATATTCCTAGTTAAAGATGGATGGACTTTTATCTTTTGTCCCCAACGAAACTCCATTAAAATTAAAAATAAAGAAATAAAATAAATAAACAAAATGGAGAAAGAAAGAGGGAGGGAGGGAAGGAGGTATTAGAGAGATCTGAACAAATTATAAAGAATGAACAAATTACAGTATTGTTGGGAAAATCTAAAGAGGATAGGTGAATCATAATAAATAGAACTGGGCAAAAAAAGGCACAAGGTATAATAAACATAGACGACATTGCAGTTAAATGGGGTATCAGGCTGCCCTGCAAAATCTTGGATAAGTTCAGTGCTCAAAAAATGCAAAATACCTAAAAGAACATAAAGTAAGGCATAAAGTTGAAATTAGATTAACTGAAAATATATAGGTAGAACAGTCAAACACAATCACAGCCCCACACTGTACCACCCAGTAACCAGGCCACATTGTACCACCCAGTACCCATCTTCCCGGGTAGAAGGGATATAGCATCACAGAGCAAAGCAATAGATTCTGGTAGTTAGGGGTTGAAAGAAAAAGAGGTGAACCCTAACCAGTTTGGCTCAATGGATAGAGCATTAGCCTGCAGACCAAAGGGTCCCAGGTTCGATTCCAGTCAAGGGCTCGTACCTCAATCAAGGCTCATGCAGAAAGCAACCAATCGATATGATTCTCTCACATTCAATATTTCTCTCTCTTTCCCTCTTTCTTCCACTCTCTCTGAAAATCAGTGGGAAAATATCCTCAGGTGAGGATTTAAAAGAAAGAGTTGATTCATAAACAAAAGAAAACCTTTTTAAAAAGTTTTAATACAAAAATAAAAAATCTATTTACTCACAGAGAATTAGAAGATAAACACATCTTTAAAAGAAGAACAGAATGCCTGACTGGCATGGCTCAATTCCCACCCAGTCAGGGCATATGCTTGGGTTGCAGATTCGATCCCCAGTGTGAGGCATGCAGGAGGCAGTTGATCAATGATTCTCTTTCATCGTGGATGTTTCTATCTCTCTCTCCCTCTCCTTTCCTCTCTGAAATCAATAAATACATTTAAAAAGAGAGAACAAGCTGAAACCGGTTTGGCGTCGGCCTGCGGACTGAAAGGTCCCAGGTTCGATTCCAGTCAAGGGCATGTACCTTGGTTGCGGGCACATCTCCAGTGTGGGGCATGCAGGAGGCAGCTGATCAATGTCTCTCTCTCATCGATGTTTCTAACTTTCTATCCCTCTCTCTTCCTCTCTGCAAAACTCAATAAAACATATTTAAAAAAATAAAATAATAAATAAAAAGAGAACAATTAAAAAAAGAGAGAATAATGCTACAAAAAAATTAAATAACAGCTCTTTATGATCAAATATATGTCTGACAAAATAAAAATATCAATAAACAAATGAGAAGATAAAGCCAAGAAAATATCCCTAAAAAGGTACAAAAATAAAAAACTGTTTACTCTTAAGTCAAGAAGTATGGCAAGAATCGCTTCTCAGCCTTTTGGCTAAGATCAAGAAGTATGGCGGAATTATGTTTACTTCTCTACTGATCTAATATTTTAGCAAGAGTCACATGTTCTCTTTTTATCACACTCTGTTGATTGCTTAAAAGTATGCCACATTTTAATTGCTTCCTATTTAGAACATGACTTCCTTGTATAATTATTTTCCCCTTGAATTTTTTAACTTTTCAATGAAAAAGGGGGGAAGACATTATGGGACTAGATGGGTTTTCAAAATGGGGGGGGAAAGAAAATCAAAAGAAGCAAAGGATGTGGTCCATAGAAGTAAGTAGAGAGCAACAATCAGATTAAAAGGAAATAATCAGTGACAGTGGTCAACCAAGAAATATTAGCAGGTTCAGAGATACCAAGAGTAAGTAGTAATGAGAGGAAGACAGCCTTAGCCATAAGTGTTCTATACAAAACTACCACCAGAGAAGAAGCTGTCAAGATGCCAATTCAATAAGTCCACCTTTAAATATTGACAACACAGTCTCACATTTCTTAAAAAACAAAATAGATACGTACCTGACAAAGAACTGGCCAGGCTTCCTCTTCGTAACTTAGAATCATCCTGACTAAGTTGTCGTTGAAGTTTAGCTTTTCCAGTCGATGAAAATATGTCAGGATTACTGAGCTTCCTAAAGAGCAGGGGACTAAGTCCAGGTATAACATCCTTCAAAGAGAAAAAGTAAAACATAAGTCTTTAATGTCTTTTCTGAAAGTGCCTAATAACTTTATATTAAACATCTCTACAGTATTCATTATTATAGTTTAAAAGTGCTAACATTTTCTATTTCCTGTTCAATACATAAAGTCAGAAATATATTTTTTACTAAAAGCTATTTGGTATGCTATGAAGGATGTGGGACATTATCAAAAAATGCCACACAAAAAATAGAGGAGGAAACTCACAAGATGATAAGGCATTTTGATAAGATGTTTTATTCATAATTAGTACACACTGTTTATTTACTTTTCTCTTTTTCATACTCTTCCTCTATCCAGTAAAAAAAAAAGCTTTTTCAGTTTTTAAAAAATCATGAATAACAAGCCTTCTTTTACCTGTTATACAAAGTTAGAAACACCTTTAGCATTCAATTAATGTAAAAAAAAAAAAAACTTGAAGCTTTCTTTATATGTCTATAATTAGCACTAACTACATGCTTTCAGTGAAAAAGTATAAAGAAAATACAGATAATATGAACCCTTGGTCTTTATTTCAGTCTAGCTTTTATTTTAGTCTAGCCCAACCCACTCCATCCCAATACTTCTTCCTCCTCATTCACTAGTGTCCAACATATCAAGATTCAATATTTTGGAGCAACCCCACCTAATTAACAGCATTAAATGGAAAACTATTTTGAAACAAAATAAGGCAAATGAGGTATATCTTTTATATTTCAATGATGGAAGCTAAAATAAACAAGGCAGTAGCATATTAAATTGACCTAGAAAGTAATAAGACAAATGAGAAGCTTAAGGATAAATAACTGAAATCTATATTAATAGATATTTGAAAAACAAGACTCAAGTAACCGGTACCATGGCAATGCTAAAAGCCACAGGCAACCCTGGCCAGTGTGGATGTGGCTCAGTTGGTTAGAGTATTATCTGTGCATCAAAGAGTCTTGGATTTGATTCCCCATCACGGCACATACTCAAGTTGTGGTTTCGATGCCCCTTGATGTGATGTTTCTCGATGTTTCTCTCTCTTTCTCTTTTTCTCTCTCTCTCTGCTATGCTCCTTTCATTTTCCTCTAAAATCAATAAAAACATATCCTCGAGTGAGGATTTAAAAAGTAATACATACATACATACATACATACATACAAAATAAAATAAGGGGAAAATTAAAAAATGCCTACTTCCTTGAGAAAGCTTTTTAAAAGCCCTCTTTAGGTCATATACTGTGATCGGTGGTTTCACAAACATGGGAAAACAGTATACGTAATATAATTTACAAATACTCAAGCAGAAAGAAAAGAGTGAACTTGATGAGAAGAAAAAAAATTTAATTGGTAACAAAAAAAGATAAAATGGGATATTTAGGTACTGTATCATTAAAACAATCAATGTGAGCAGCAAGAAAGGAGAATTGGAAGCAGCAGTTAATGCAAAAAGAGAAGGCAGCAAACGAGCATCCACTATTCGGTGTGTTGATAAAGAAATAGAATCTATACATCAGGGAGAAACCATGGATGGAAGCAGGGTTTGGACACTAATGTTAATATCCCACCAAAAATAGGGCCACTTACAAAGCCAACACCCCCAGCAAGAAAATTTGGATAGAAGAAAATGAGAAAGCTTTGGAAAATATCAAACTAAAGTAAAATTCTACATGAAGGCAATACAGAAAATATAGGTCCAACCCATGAGAGCGCCAGCACTTGATTGGATGACTGCTACACTGGATGAGCAATCAGTCTTAGCCAGAAAAGAATCAACAATCAACATATGATCTAGTTCAGCACCAATTAAGAGAAAGTCATATCCTTTCTAATCTCCCTATTCCATATCATAACACACCAAAGAAAAGAAGCCAGAAAATGGAGAGAGAAAAAATAAAAGCAGATCATGCCCCCTCTTGTTCCAAATCTCCCTTGTCAAAACCTTGCAAGGGGCCGAGACTGGTTTGGCTCAGTGGATAGAGCATTGGCTTGCTCTAAAAGGTCCTAGGTTCGATTCCAGTTGGGGGCATGTACCTTGCTTGCGGGCACATCTCCACTGTGGGGTGTGCAGGAGGCGGCTGATCGATGTCTCTCTCTCATCGATGTTTCTGACTTTCTATCCCTCTCTCTTCCTCTCTGTAAAAAATCAATAAAACATTTTTTTTTAAAAAAAACCTTGCAAGGGGAAAAAAATACAAATTTAACTGGCCATGAAATTAGAATGTCTTTTTTTACTTAAGAAGCCTGCTCATTTCAGAAAAATACACATATCTCAGAACGTAACTCAATGCATTTTCACAATTTAAACATATTCATGTAATCAACATCAAGATTTTTTTTGTAAAGCCCTGACTAGTGTGGGAGTTGTCCTATATACTGAAAAGTTGCTGGTTCAATTCCTGGTCAGAGAACATACCCGGGATGTGGGCTCAATCCCCAGTAAGGGACATGCAGGAGGCATCCAATCGGATGTTTCACTCTCATATCTGTTTCCTTCACCCTCTCCCTCTCCTTTTCTCTCTCTCTAAAAATCAATTTTAAAATATTTTTTAGCCTGGCCAGTGTGACTCAGTGGTTGAGTGTCAACCCATGAACCAAGAGGTCACATTTAATTGCTAGTCAGGGCACATGCCTGGGTTGTAGGCTCAATCCCCAATAGGAGGTATGCAGGAGTTAGGCAATCAATGATTCTCTCATCACTGATGTTTCTATCTCTCTCGCTCTGTTCCTTTCTCTCTGAAATCAAGTTTAAAAAATGTTTTTAAAAATATGTGTTGTTTTTTTAAAGACATAATCGAGGGCCTAAGAAAGTCCCTGTGTTCCCTTCCAGTCACTTCCCCAGTTGCCTCCAGAGTAACCGCTATCCAGGCTTCAACAGAATAGATTATATAAAGTGAAAACCTTTATATGAACCACTCAGTATGAACTGTTCTGTGTCCTGCTTCATTTGCTCAACTAAGCTTTTTTTTTTTATTTAATACATTTTATTGATTTTTTACAGAAAGGGAGAGTTAGAGAGTTAGAAACATCTGTCTGCTGCCTCCCGCACACCTCCTACTGAGGATGTGCCCACAACCAAGGTACATGCCCTTGACCAGAATCGAACCTGGGACCCTTCAGTTCGCAAGCCGACGCTCTATCCACTGAGCCAAACTGGTCTTGGCTCAACTAAGCTTTTATAGCAGAGCACACACACCAAAAATAGCAGAAAATTATTGAGTTTATCCAAGAAGTCATTAAGGGAGATGATATGAAAACTAAACAAAAAGGACAAAACCACAAAAAGCCCGAGAGAAAGAAAAAGGGCATGAGAAATAGAACTTCCTTACTGACTTCCATACTAACTTTCTTCTTTCAGTTTTCTAGTTCCCATTTCTAGTTCCTTACAAAGTCCAGTCAAACTACATGCTTTCAGGTTCAATGGGATAAGACCGTGATCTTATAATAAGCTCTTCCTTTCTGCTTAAACTAGATCAGATTGATTTCTATCATTATGATCAAACCTGGAATGACTTCCGGGTTTCTGACTTGGGTGGGATGTTTAATAACCCTGGGAATACAGAAGGAAAAACAAGTTTACAAATAAAACACTGCTATGGCAATAGTAAATATGAGCCTAACTACAAATTACAGTACTTTTCCAATAACTATTAAGGAAGCTACAAACATTTAACAAGAAGGAAGGGAGGGAGGCAGGAAGGGGGTAACAGAGATGAGGGCAGGAAGGGAAGAAAAGGAGAAAAAGAAGGGAAGGAAGAAAAGGAGGAAGGGAAGGAAGAAGACATTCAAACTCTCTTCAACTACATGAGGGCTATTTCCTACATTGTAAAAGAGTAATCTTCTTGCCGAAACCGGTTTGGCTCAGTGGATAGAGTGTCAGCCTACGGACTGAAAGGTCCCAGGTTCAATTCCGGTCAAGAGCACGTACCTTGGTTGTGGGCACATCCCCAGTAGGGAGCATACAAGCAGCAGCTGATCAATGTTTCTCGCTCATCAATGTTTCTAACTCTATCTCTCTCCCTTCCTCTCTGTAAAAAATAAAAATTAAAAAAAGGAGTAATCTTACTGTAGAGGCCAAAATTACAATTACTGGATGAAAATAACAGAAGGACTAGTTAGAAGGAAGAACTGTCTTACAGTGACTAAGCCATCTTAAAAAGGAATGGATTATGCCAGTAGAAATATGGAGGCAGGGGGAGGTAAAACATCAAGGTACTAAAGCAGTAAATTTTCAAAATATGGTTCCCAGGCCAGCAGCAACAATCTCACTTGTGAACTTGTTAGAAACAAATTCTCAGGCCCTACTCTAGATCTACTAAGTCAGAAATTCTGGGAGAGGAGACCAGCAATCTATACTTTAACAAGCCCACCATGGGATTCTGAAAAACACTAACATTTGAGATCTGCCAGACTAGATAAAAAAAAACTTTCAATATGACGCCACCAGCACACAGATATGTTGATCAGTTGCTATTATAGCATAAATAATTCAAAATTGATAATAAGGTACTCAGGTTTGCAACTAGTTTAATTTCTTAATTAAGTGAAAGGTTCTTGGTAAATACTATAATAAAGTCAATTTGCTTGCAATGCAATATTCTTTAAGTGAGATTTTTAAGAGACAAAATTACAACAAGCATGGCAAAAACTACATATAATCTATTGTAGCAATATTGTAAGAGTAACATCTAACTTATGCCTTGCACATTTCAATTGTCAAATAAAATTTTTAAAGGTGAAATGTTGCCTTACTATACAATCTCTACATGTTCCTTCCAATTCTAAGAAAGTATTGCTTTCCCTTTTAATTCAGAGTGCTAAATTATGGCTATTTTGACTCTTGGGAGTTTTCACGGAGTCCTGCCTCTCTGGGATCAGAACCATCTCTCTCCTCCACACTAGCAAAGCAAGTCTCAGGCTAACTACCTATAGGCTAGTGCTCTACTTATACTGTACTACACTATGAAAAATATGATACAAAGTAAGCACAGGATTCACAGCTGAAAACAGGAGTCTACACACTAAAAATATGTTTATCAAGCTAAAACCCTGGGTTAACTTTAATTAGGAGTCATCTTACTCCATAAAGCTGGTAAATAAGTAGGTAAAAAAATTTTATACCCTGTGGCAATTTCTTCCTGACCTACGCTGCCAAGAGTCTATCGCAGGTGCCATACTGCTCAAAGTCCATTCTCTTAATCCCTATCAAAAAGCCTTTGTTTGATATCCACATGGGGAAAAAAAACTTTGACCCCATACCTCAAGCAATCAAACACAACATATACAAAAATTAACTCTAAATGGAAATGAATTGAATCATAAAACCTAACATTATAAAACTTCAGAAGAAAATACATCAATGAAATAAAGAACTAAATAGAAAGCATCAACAGTAGACTAGAAGAGAAGACCGCATCAGTGAGCTAGAAGACAAGGTAGAAAAAAATACCCAAGCAGAGCAGCATCTAGAGAAAAAAAAAACTTAAAAACAAGGAGGAGAGCTTAAGGGAACTTTGGGACAACACAAAAACAAAACAATATTTGCATAATAGGGGTGCCAGAAAGAGAGGAAACTAAGCAAGAAATAGAAAACTCTTTTGAAGAAATAATCACAGAAAACTTACCTGATATAGGGAAGAAAAAACTCACACAAGTCTAAGAAGCTCACAGAGTCCAAACAAAATGAATCCCAAAAGACCGACACCAAGGCACATCATATTAAATTGGCAAACACCAATGACAAACTAAGCAGTCAGAGAAAGACAGAAAGTTACCTACAAAGGAACCCCCAGACTAGCGACTGATTTCTCAAAAGAAACACACCAGGCTAGAAGGAAATGGAAAGAAATATAAAAAATCATGCAAAGGAAGGGTCTGAATCCAAGACTACTGTACCCAGCAAGACTATCAATCAAAATTGAGGCCAAGACCGGTTTGGCTCAGTGGATAGAGCATCGGCCTGCGGACTGAAAGGTCCTGGGTTCGATTCCGGTCAGGGGCATGTACCTTGTTTGCGGGCACATCTCCAGTAGGGGGCGTGCAGGAGGTGGCTGATCAATGTCTCTCATTGATGTTTCTAACTTTCTATCCCTCTCCCTTCCTCTCTGTAAAAAATCAATAAAATATATTAAAAAAAAAAAATGAGGGTGAAATCAGAAGCTTCGCAGCCAAAAAAGACTAAGAGAGTTAATAGCCACCAAACCAGCAATGCAAAATATACTAAAAGGTCTGCTGTAAAAAAAAAAAAGAAGAAAGAAATAAGAAGCAAAGAAGGAACATAAAAAATAAAAATAAACTTCTATCTCGCACAACAATTTTAAAACTACAACTAAAAGACAAAACAGACATCATCCAGAACCACAGAAAGGCTGGCTGAGTGGAAATTCTACAACTAGAAGGAAAGAGAAAAGCACACTGAGACTCAGGAGACAGAGGTACTGAGACACGTGCACAGAGAGGACTGGCAACTGAGTGGCTGGCTTTCTCAAGTGGAAGGGAGACAAAAGCTTCCAACTGTGATGAAATCCACTTCCGGACAAGACTCTGGGAACCCAGACTCATTCAGGGAGAAAATGGACTGTCTGGTAGCAGGCAGAACTCGAGGGTGGCTTTCTCTCAGAGGTGCTTGCAGAGATTACCACAGGAAACTGAGAAACAGGAGCTTATTAGGGCAGTGCTGATGAGAAACCAATGCTGTCTGCTCCGCCCTGAGACTCCATACATCCAAGCCCAGCACAGAGGCTTTTGCAAGCTTTATCTCATAAGGGTGTCTCCAGCACAGAAGTTCTCCCAACGTAGACAAAGCTGATCCTCACAGCCAATTGGCCTGGAGGTCAATTCCTTCCAGTGAAACCAACACTATCAAGGCTTAAGTATAACAAGACTGTGCACAGAGCCCACAATGGGGTGCACCAAGAGTGTCTACCTCAGTTAACTGAAGAGGCTAAGCCACTGTGCCCTATAGAACATCTAGCACACAAAGACACTCTATCAACTCAGGTAAGCAGCCAAAATGCAGAAACAAAGAAACAGATCACAAATGAAAGAAATGAAGGAAAGCAAACAACTGGATATAGAGTTCAAAACCACGCTTATAAGGTTTTTCAAGAATTTCCTAGAAAAGGCCAATAAATTTAGCGAGACCCTCAAGGAGATGAAAAAAGACCAACTAGAAATTAAACATACACTGACTGAAATAAAAAATATTATACAGAGATCTAACAGCAGACTAGAGGATTGTAAGAATCAAGTCAAAGATTTGAAATACAAAGAAGCAAAAAACACTCAACTGGAAAAGCAAAAAGAAAAAAGAATACAAAAATATGAAGATAGTGTAAGGAGCCTCTGAGACAACTTCAAGCATACCACCATCCGAATTATGAGGGTGCCAGAAGAAAAGAGAGCAAGATACTAAAAACCTATTTGAAGAAATAATGACCGAAAACTTCCCCTACCTGGTAAAAGAAATAGACTTACAAGTCCAAGAAGCGCACAGAACCCCAAACAAAAGGAATCCAAAGAGGATCACACCATGACACATCATAGTTAAAAAGCCAAGAGCAAAAGACAAAAAGAGAATATTAAAAGCAGCAAGAGAAAAACAGTTAATTACCTACAAGGGAGCACCTATACAATTTCTCAACAGAAACAATGCAGGCCAGACAGGAGTAGCAAGAAATATTCAAAGTGATGAATAGCAAGAACCTACAACCCACAGGCTAAGGTCCTATCTGACAAACACATAGCCAACATCATACTCAATGGGCAAAAACTAAACCCATTTCTCCTAAGAACAGGAACAAGGAAAGGATGCCCACTTTCACCACTCCTGTTCGACATAGTATTGAAAGTACTAGCCATACTGATCAGACAAGAAGAAATAAAAGGCATCCAAATTGAAAAAGAAGTAAAACTGTCCTTATTTGCAGATGACATACTATACATAGAAAATCCCAAAGACTCCATCAAAAAACTACTAGACCTAATAAATGAATCTAGCAATATAGCAGGATACAAAATTAACACCCAGAAACCTCTGGCCTATTTATACACCAGTAATGAACTCAGAAAGAGAAACGAAAAAAAACAATCCCATTTACCATTGCACAAAAAAAATTAAGATACCTAGGAATAAACTTAACTAAGGATGTAAAAGACCTGTACTCAGAAAACTACAGGACATTGAAAAAGGAGGTACAAGAAGACATAAACATATGGAAGAACATACCATATTCATGGATTGGTAGTATCAACATCATTAAAATGTCCATACTACCTAAAGCAATTTATAAATTCAATGCAATACTTATTAAAATACCAATGGCATATTTCAAAGATCTAGAACAAAATTTCCAATAATTCATCTGGAATACAAAAAAGACCCTGTATAGCCACAGCTATCCTGAGAAAGAAGAACAAAGTTGGAGGGATCACACTACCAGACATCAAGCTATGTTACCAAGTCATAGTTCTCAAAACTACCTGGTACTGGCACAAGAACAGACATATAGAACAATGAAACAGAATAGAGAACCCAGAAACTGACCACGCCATTATACTCAATTAATATTTGACAAAGTAAGTAAGAGTATACATGGAATCAAGACAGTCTCATAAATGGTGCTGGTAAAATTCACCAGATAACATGCAAAAAAAAAGAAACTAGACCACCAACTTACATCATACACAAAAATAAAGTCAAAATGAATAAAGGTCTTAAATATAAGATGGGAAACCATAAAAAATCTTAGAAGAATCCTTCACAGCAAAATATCAGACATATGTCATAGCAATATCTTTACTGATACAGCTACAGGGCAATGGAAATTATGGAGAAAATAAACAAATGGTATATCAAAATAAAAAGCTTCTTCAGAGCAAAAGAAACCATCAGTAAAACAATGAGAGAGCCCACTGTATGGGAGAACACATTTGCCAATATTATATCCAATAAGGGCCTAATCTCCAAAATTTATATGGGATCATACATCTTAATATAAAGAAGATAAATAATCCAATCAAAAAATGGGCAAAGGTTCTAAATAGACACTTTTCAAAAGTGGACATATAGAAGGCCAAGAGACATATGAAAACATGTTCAAAAGTCACTAATCATCAGAGAGATGCAACTCAAAATGGCAATTGGATACCATCTCACACCTGTCAGAATGGTTATCATCAACAAATCAACAAACAACAAGTGGTTGCAAGGATATGGAGAAAAAGGAACCCTCTTACACTACGGGTGGGAATGCAGACTGGTATAGCCACGGTAGAAAACAGTATGGAGTTTCCTCAAAAAATTAAAAATGGAATTCCCATTTGATCCAGTAATCCCACTTCTAGGAATATATCCCAAGAAATCAGAAACACCAATCAGAAAGGACATATGCACCCCTATGTTCATAGCAGCACAATTTACAATACCTAAGATTTGGAAACAGCCTAAGTGCCCATCAGCAGATGAGTGGGTTAAAAAACTGTAGTACATCTACACAATGGAATACTATGCTGCTGTAAAAAAGAAAGACCTCTTACATTTTGGTCTGAGTAATGGATGGTAGTGCTATTTGCTGACATGGGAAAGACTGGGGGAAAAGCACGCCTGACCAGCGTGGCTAAGTAGTTGAGCATTGACCTGTGAACCAGCAGGTCATGGGTTTGATTCCTGGTCAGGGCATATGCTTGGGTTGTGGAATCAATCTCCAGTAGGATACATGCAAGAGGCAGCCAATCAATGATTCTCCTTCATCATTGGATGTTTCTATTTCTCTCCTGCTCCCTTCCTCTCAGAAATATATATATATATATATATTTTTTTTTTTTTTAAGAAGCAGACTGGGAAGAAAAAAAAAATCAAAACTACTGTTTTGGATATGTTAAATTTAACAGATCTATTAGCTATTCAAATGGAAATGCTATACACCAATAACTAAAAATAGAAGTCTAGAGCTCAGAAGAAAAGTCAAGACTAGAGAAATAATATAGGAGTAATTAGCATACAGATGGAATGTAAAGCAATACAATCTGATGCAATCAAACAGGAGGAAGAAAAGAAAACAAGAGCAAAGACTGAAACCTCTGAGGTACAAGTGAGATAGGAAGAAACCAAGAAAGTTCAAGAAGCCACATAATAAAATGATCAACTATGTCAATGCAACAGGTTAAGTAAAATGGAGACTGTAAACTGGCCACTAGGTTTGGCCAATGATGACCATGACATAAGTGATTCATTGGAATGATGGGAGACAAAAGCTTGACTGGAGTGGGTTGAAGAAAAATGAAAGAAGAGGAAATGAAAACAAAAGATAAGAACAATATTTTCAAATAGTTTTGTTATAAAGAGGAGGATTCTCCTATGCACAATTTCTTATCACTTACTCTTCTGCCTAAATTATTTTTTTAATTTTTAAATAAATATTGTTCAGATTATTAAATTGGTTCTCTTTTTTCACCCCCATAGCTCCCCTCCAGCTGGCTCCTACCCCACCCTCTGCCCTTACCTCCTCCCCATTGTCCTCATCCATAGGTGTATGATTTTTGTCCAGTCTCTCCCTGCACCCCCCTCACCTCTTTCCCGGAGAATTATCAGTCCACTCCCTTTCTATGCCCATAATTCTATTATATTCACCAGTTTATTCTGTTTATCAGATTTTTAATTCACTTGATTTTTAGATTCACTTGATAGATATGTATTTGTTGTTCATATTTTTTATCTTTATCATTTTCTTCTTCTTCCTCTTCTTAAAAAATAGCTTTCAACATTTCATATAATACTGGTTTGGTGCTGATGAACACCTTTAGTTTTATCTTATCTGTGTAGCTCTTTATCTGACCTTCAATTCTGAATGATAGCTTTGCTGGGTAATCTTGCTATTCATCACTTTAAATATTTCTTGCCACTCCCGTCTAGCCTGTATAGTTTCTGTTGAGAAATCAGTTGACAATCGTATGGGTGCTCCCTTGGAGGTAATTAACTGTTTTTCTATTGCTGCTTTTAATATTCTTTGTCTTTTGCTCTTGGCATTTTAATTATGATGTGCCTTGGTGTGGTCCTCTTTGGATTCCTTTAGTTTGGGATTCTCTGCGCTTTCTGGACTTGTAAGTCTATTTCTTTCACCAGGTAGGGAAAGTTTTCAGTCATTATTTCTTCAAATAGGTTTTCAATATCTTGCTCTCTCTCTTCTTCTGGCACTCACATAATTCTGATGTTGGTACGCTTGAAGTTGTCCCAGAGGCTCCTTACACTATCTTTTAATTTTTCTTTTTTTTCTTTTTGCTTTTCTGGTTGAATGTTTTCTGCTTCATTGTATTTCAAAACATTGACTTGATTCTTGCATTCTCTAGTCTATTGTTAGGTCACTGTATAATTTTTTATTTCAGTCAGTGTATGTTTAATTTCTAGTTGGTTTTTTTCCTCTCCTCTTGGGTCTCGCTAAATTTATCCATCTTTTCTAGGAAGTTCTTAAAAAACTTTATAACTGTGGTTTTGAACTCTATATCCAGTCATTTGTTTTTCTCCATTTTTTTCATTTGTGATCTCTTTGTTCCCTTGTCTCCACATTTTCGCTGCTTCCCTGAGTTGGTAGAGTAGCTTTGTGTGCTAGGTATGCTATATGGCCGAGTAGCTCCATCTCCACAGTTACCTGAGGTGGACACTCTTGGTGCACCCCTTTGTGGACTGTGTGTACAGTCTTGTAGTTAAATCTTGATTGTTGTTGGTATCACTGGGGGGAATTGACCTCCAGGCCAATTGGTTATGAGGATCAGCTGTGTCTGCATCCGGAAAACTTCTGTGCTGGACTCAGCCTTAAGACTTGCAAGATTGCAACAGCCTCTGTGCTGTGCTTGGATGTGGTAGTCTCAGGACTGAGCAGACAGCCTTGGCTTCCCATCAGCCCTTCCTTACACTGCAGCCCCTGGGTCTCAATGCCCCTAGTCAAGGGCATGTGGGAGGCAACCAATCAATGTGTCTCTCTCACATTGGTGTTTCTCTCTGTCTCTCCCACTCTCTCTAAAAATCAATGAAAAAATTATCCTTGGGTAAGGATTGTTTAAAAAAAAAAGATGACAGCCCTGCCAGTATGGCTCAGTAGGTGAGCACTGACCCATGAACCAAAAGGTCACAGGTTTGAGTCCTGATTCTCAGTCAGGACACATGCCCAACTTTCTGGCTCAATCCCCAGTGTGGGGGCATGCAAAAGCTTGAAGGAGTGGGTTCAAGATGAGGGGAGAGGAAGTGAAAGCAAAAGATAAGAACAACTTAATTCTTTTGCCTGAATTAGTGCAATCAATGTTTCTCTCATCCATGTTTCTATCTATCCTTACCTCTTCCTCTCTCTATAAATATCAATTTAAAAAAAAAAGTTAAGATGAGAAAAACAGTGTTGGAAGTTTGAGAATAGAGAAAAATTAAACTATCATTTTACAGTGAAGAAATCAGCGAAATGTGACACAAATGACTGTCAGTACTGACAGACACCTTAAGGTACATGATCACAAATTCTGATGTCAACATGTTTTCTTTCCAGCCACATTCAGCTGCCTAAATACAGGTAAATAGGCAGAATTGGTTTAATTTGTCAAACAAGTATGACAAAAGGGAAAAGAGGCAAGAGAATTGAAGGTACATGCATAGTAAAAATTATGATAGCCCATGAAATGTTAAGCTGAATAAGGAGAATAGAGGTAATTGACAATGAAACAATGGTTTAAACAAAAAACAATGATCTGGGGGCTTCCAAAGAACTTTGAACAGTTTTTGGAGAGAAAATTCTGAAAGGAATATGAACTGGAGAAAAGGAAGATGATGTAAAGGTCAGAGTGTATGGCAAGTTCAAAACAAAAATTTTAGAGATGATGCCAAAACCGGTTTGGCTCAGTGGATAGAGCATTTGTCTACAGACTGAAAGGTCCCAAGTTCGATTCCAGGCAATGGCATGTACCTTGGTTGCCGGCACATCCCCAGTAGGGGGCGTGCAAGAGGCAGATGACTGATGTCTCTCTCTCATCAATGTTGCTAACTCTCTATCCCTCTGCCTTCCTCTCTGTAAAAAATCAATAAAATATATTTTTAAAAATTTTAGATGAAATGATTATTGGTAAAAATAAAATAAAATATACCTAATAACATGGTATTAGGAGGCTCAGATTGAGGTCAATTCTTCACACCAATTAGTCACTGTACAATCACTGTATACATGATTATAGCACTGAGAAAAGGAAACAGTCCTTGGGTATTAAAATGAGGTACAATGCTAATAAAAAAAAGTTGTCAAATATGTCTCACTAACAATACATTATATGTAGGTCTTTACTCCCAACAGGCTAGCAGCCTCTGCTCTCCCTTGAAAATTCTTCCTCTTCCCCCAGGGCTTAATCCAACAACCCATTTTCAAATCCCCTTGAATTCCAAATATATATATTAATGATGAATAAAAACCAACATCTACTGATAATAATTACCAAGGTGTCATGAGATTTCACCAAGAAAGTACAAAGCTAGTTAGCAAACTTAGCAAATACAATACCAGGCCTTAGGTATGTAATAGTAAATGAAACAGTCTGACCTGAAAGTAAAATAGACAATTTGTATTTATGCAACAGTGGACGCAAAACTAAATCTTGGGAACCAAGAAGAAGGGGCATCTAATGCTGATTCTTCAAAAAGTGGTAAGTATGCCGAGACCGGTTTGGCTCAGTGGATAGAGCGTCAGCTTGCGGACTGAAAGGTCCCGGGTCCGATTCCGGTTGGGGGCATGTACCTTGCTTGCGGGCACATCTCCACAGTGGGGCGTGCAGGAGGCGGCTGATTGATGTCTCTCTCTCATCGATGTTTCTGACTTTCTATCTCTCTCCCTTCCTCTCTGTAAAAAATCAATAAAATATATTTTAAAAAAAAGTGGTATCAAGTAGACCTTGAATGCCAAGGTCTTCAGACTTTATTCTATAGGTATTAAGAAGCTAATAAAGGTTACTTAAGATAAAGAAATGAAATGATTTATTCAACAAATATTTATCACTGGAACTCAGGTAGGCAATGAGGTCTAATTTTTTTGTAACAGAATGCAGAATAAATTAGAGACTAAAAGCCGAGAAATGCAGTTAAAGTATTACAACAGCCAAGACAAAAGTTTATAAATGCTGAATTAAGCTAATGACAGTGAGAATAAAGATTTGAAAGATGTCATGAAGGTAGAATCAAACAGAGCCTGGATAAGGGGGTTAAGGGAAAAGGAAAAGTCAAGGACCATGGACACAATTTCAATTTTGATGACAAAAACAAAGAAAAGACATGGGAAGAAGCATACTTCAAAGGAGAAATAATAGGTTCTATTTTAATGATACAATAACCCACTAAAGATCCAAGTCCTGCATCCTGCTCAGAATTTATTCCTAAATGCCACTATAGTATCCTAGCTAATAAAGCGGGAATATGCTAATTGACCATCACACCCTCACAAAGATGGCAAAACCCACAGCCACAAGATGGCAGTGCCCAGTCCTCTCAGCCCCCCCAGGGTGGTAGGCACACAGCATAGCCGAGCCCGCCCCCAGGTGGGTCCCGCTGTTCCATGCGCCTGCCTCCAGAGTCCCCTAGTCCCCTCAGCACCCTGGCTGGCCAGGGCCAGCCCGAGATGCAGGCAAACCTCAGATGTCAGCTACCAAGCCGCCCAGGACTGCCTGAGGCTCAGGTAACCAGGGCCGGCTGAGGCTTGCACTGCTGGCAGTGGCAGCAGCAGAGGTGTGATAGGGGTGTTGCCTTCCCCTGATTGCCAGGTCACCTCCAGCCCCTGAGAGTTCCCAGACTGTGAAAGGGGGGCAGGTTGGGCGGAGGGACCCCCACCCCTACCAGTGCATGAATTTTCATCCACCAGGCCTCTAGTAAAGTATACCAAGCATTACTTCATGTCATGAGAAATAAAGAACAAAGTCATTGAGAGGTATATATTTGTTGATTGGCTAGTCTCCTACTCCCTGAATGAATGGAGCCCATCTAGCCTCTAACACACACAACTGAAATTTTTACCTTTTCAAAATCAAATAATTATGTTATGGATTTTCAAAGACACTATCAAATTATAACACTCACAAATGCTGAAAATCTATGCTGGAAACATTAAGCCCAGAAAAGGAAATGTACAGCTAAGTAAAAAGGTCAGGCATAGAGTCTCAGATCACTCTACAGAAAGGTTCTGTAATACAATGCCATTAATAAAGAGGGCCATAGACCCTTGTTCCACAGCCTAAGCACATGCCACAAATAGGAAAGTCTACTAAAAAAGACAGAGTAAAATTAAGGAAAAAGCTAAGGACAGAGGACATATCCTCAAGGAACATTTAGGGGACAGGAAAAGAAAACAAAAAAAAAGACACACAGGAAGCAGTCAGGCAAAAAGTGGAATGGATATTATGACCAAAGAAAATATCAAGAAACACACAGTCAATAGTCACAAAGAGCATGAGGACTAGGGGAAGACTATCAGATTTAATTACTTAAATGTTTCTGGGACTGCTACATATCTCTCTGTGTAATTCTTTCACAATTAAAACTTTTCACCAGTAGTCATGCATTCCTTTTAATTTCAAAAGACATTTTAATATCCATCCTGGTACATTCACACAATAGAAAGCTATAGAGCAATGAAAAAGAACCAACTATTTCTATGAGCAACAAAATAGATTGATTTCACACACATGATTTAAATAAAATCTAATCACAAAAGAGTACAAACTGTGATTCCATTTATATGAAGCTCAAGAAGAGGCAAACCTAATCCATGGTGATAGAGGTTAGGAAGGTGGTTACCTTATGAGGATTGTAGAGTTTAATAATGTTCTACATTTTTATGTAAATAGTCACACCTCAATAAAATAAAATAACATACAAAGTTATTGGTGATCTTGAAGACATCAGTTTTGGGAGAGTTTAAGTGCAGAAGCCAAACCATAATATGAGAAATGTATACAAAGTGAGGAAACTGATTCATTTTTTCAAGAAGGTTGCTGGTGAAGCAAAGAAGAGATAACAAAGTAGCTTAGGTGAGTTACATAATTCAGGGAAACCGTGTTATTTTTATCTTATTTGAGACTTAAGACAAAGAGAAAATAACATACATAACAAGGGCAAATGAGATAGAATGAAACCAAGAGTATTAATAAAGGGGTTAACCTCAGAGAGGAGGATGAACATTTTTCTCTGAGATTGATGCAAAGGATGAGTGAACACAGAAATCCTGACATAAATAAGAGGAGAAAATCAAGTAACCTTGAACTCTATAGTGAAACATGCAATAAAGTCCATTGGCCAGGTAAGTTGATTAAGAAAAGGATCTGAGCTTTAAATACATTTTTAAGGTTCCAAATAGGTACTGCAGAAAATATAAAAGGCGAGGATAATAGGAGAAATTACAGCAATAGGACAATGTTCAGTGGCCTGAAAGCAAGGGCAGAGATGGCCCATGGTGCAGTCTGCTCAGGACTGGATGGAGAACAAAAGGTGCAGGAACAAAAGGGAGGGAAATCCAAATGCTAGCATGTGCATCACTGAAACTATGTAATAAGTGGTGTCTCGGGAAAATACTTATTTAACTGTGGGAAGAGGCAGGAAACCTAATAGAAGTCCTAAAAGCTTCAAAGATGAAGTCACTAGGTTTGGAGTGCAAAAGGAAAACTGTCACTAGAGTTCATTTCAGAACATTTTTCTGCAGATCCCACAAGATCAAAGACCACACAGTCTCCTTTAACTTAACTTCCTACAGCTACAAGTGGTAACTTCTCTCGGATAAAACTGACCTTTAACCTCTACCTCTAACTACACCTACACTTGATTAATAAATCATACGAACACATCCTGTCCATTCAGAAACTCCGTGGATATTTTTTCACTGCTTTCTATGTTTTCCCATCAAGATGTTTTCAGTGGAAAACTCTCAGAAGGCAGAGCCTATAATCTATGAATTCCCTGTTCACAGCATCGGGCTTGGTGTTTCTAAAAGTGCTTTCTCGTGAAACAGATCGTTACTGAGAACTTTAGAAACGCTTCCGAAAACACTCCTACAAGACTATAATGATGGCCAAATCCGAGAATGCTTAGGAATAACATCCGTTTTTATACCTGTCAAGAAAACCTTTAGGCAGTAGGATAACATTTACTACACAATATTGATTTTCCTATTTTATACTGTTTATCCCTCTAGGTCACTCCTTAAACCCCCCTTTAGTGAGCTCCTTCTTTGCAGTGCATTTACTCCCAGCCCACATTCCAGCGTCCCTTCTTCCCATCCAGAACCCCTGACTACACACGCCCATAGGACCATTTTTTCACCCTCTACTCCCCCCCATTTCCCATTCAACCCTTTCATTTCTCCACAACCCCCCCGCCCCGCTCCCCATTTTTCTGCCTCTCCAGATCTCCCATTCCTCCTGCGGAACTACTCAGTCCCCACCCCTCCAAAGCCCTAGCCCGTCTTCCCGCCGGAGGTCCCCTCCCCCACCTCTGCCATTCAGGCTCCCCTTCTCTCCTTCCCCACCCCACCCCGGACCCCGGCCCTCCCCCTACCTGCTCCTTGACCTCAGGCCCCGTGGGCCCGGTCCGCTCCTCCAGTCGCTGCCTCCCGGGCGGCGCTCGCCGGCGCGGGGGCAGGAGCTGGGGCAGCTCGGCCGCCCGCTGAGCCCCATCCTCCCCGCGGGCGGCCGGCAGAGGCGGCTGAGGTCGGTCGCGGCAGCGGCTCCGCTTCATATCTGCGGCTGGGCCCCGCGGGCGTCAGCGCCGCGACCGTCCCGGCCCCGCACGACTCCGGGCCGCAGCGCTGCCGCGCCAACCACCGCCCGCAGCCACCATGGCCCGGCGGGCGCCCGAGGCCACCGACCCCCGCTCGCGGCTCCCCTGAGCCTTCGGGGGCCTTTTCGGCGCTTCCTCACGAAGAAGGCAGCATCGTCGCCGCCTCCTTTTCTCCCACCCGGCACGCGTTCAGCCGGCCATCCGCAGGCGACGCCGCCGGCTCTTACAGCCAGCTGCCCGCCCGCCTCCAGCCGGGCCCCGCCCCGCCCCTCTCCCCCCCCCCAACCTCCCCTCCCCTCCCTCCCCTCCCCTCCCCCGGCGCGCGCGCACGGGGAGCCCGCCCGCCCGCCCCCTCCGGCCGCGCGCGGCGGCTTCCCGCGCACGCGCCAGCGAACGGTCGCGAGAGACCCGCCCGTGGCCCCTCTGTGTAGTGGGGAGAGCGGAAGGGGGTGGGGCTCCCGTGGGGCTCCCAGCGGGCAACTGCGGCTGCAGACACTCATTGATTCTTTCATTCATCCATTCATAAAAATGTGTGCTCCGCCAAGGTAAGTGGTAAGGATCCAAAAATGAGAACTGGCCAGTGCCTTCAAGGAACTATGGGGAAAGAGACCAAGAGCAGGAAGGAGTCAAAATATACGACTAATTAATAAAATGCTAATGCAATGCCTTTTTATTGAGAGCTTGCCACGGTCACCTAATCTTCACACTTTGGAGGCAGGTCTGCTCATTCTCGTGTTACAGATAAGAAGACTAAAAGTGAAGTGACATGTGCTCTGCAAATCAGTGAACAAATTAGACCGGACCCAAATTCTGGCTTTTATGACCCTTTTCAACTCTATTTCCTGCTGCTTCCAGAAAGTAAGATAGGGTGTGCAAAGTCCTATAAAAGAGGAAGAAGTGATGGATTCCGAATCTGGGGGAAGAGAGGACAAAAAGGTTTCCAGAATGATTCCCATGATTCCCCAGTGACAATGAAGTCATCATGTTATAACCCATCCAGCCTGGCCACAGCCAGTCCATCTGTGGCCTGAGCAGCCTGGCCTGTCACTTCAGTGACTCATCTGCTCAGCAACGTGGCTATAGATCAGCACTGTCTGGAATCCTGCTCTGGCTTCAGCTAGTCTGCCACAAGGTTGTATTTTCCTTTCTTTTGACTTGACCATAGTTATTTCCCTGAAAGCTACACTTATTTTTCCTGGACCTCCTCCCTGAACCCTTTCTGAAAAAATAATAGCTACCACTATAGAGTGCCTACTGGACCTACAGACACTGGGATCAATTCATACATATGCAAACAAGAAGTAAGTTGTATCTTGATACCCCAAAGCTGCAGGTATAAGCCCAGGTCAGAAGCAGCCAAAGAAAGCATAAATGAATTTGTGTCTCCCTCTCTCTCTCTTCTTCTTCTTCTCTCTTAAAAATAACTGATCAGTTGTTGTTTTTTTAAAGAGATAGTTGTGTTATTTCTAATTCACAATTGAGAAAACTGAGACACAAGTTACATAATATGCTAAATATGATACAGCTAATAATTTCAAGGCCAGAACTCAAAGCAAGGTCTAACAGATACTGGAGCCTGCCTACACACACAATAGAATATATAGCAAAGGTGATGTGATATCACTCCATGATTAAATTACATGAGATTATGTCTTGTTAGCAGACTCACTCTACTAATGGCTTTGAAGAAGCAAGATACCATGTTCAGAACTGCCCATGGAGAGGACCATGTGGCAGGAAATACTAGAGAATCTCTAGGAGCTAGGGGCAGCCTCTGGTCCAAGAGCCAGCAGCAAAGAAAAAACCACCAAAGTGCTGAATCCTACAACCATAAAATCCACAATCTGAGTGAGCTTGGAAACAGATCCTTTTCCAGGTAAGAACATACCTCAGTCATACCTGAATTCCTGATCCACAGAAACTGGGAGATAAGTGTGTGTTATTTTAAGATGATAAGTTTGTGGTAACGTATTATACAGAAATAGAAAATGAATATAACAGCCAGATATTCACCTTCTCAAGCCTTTCATTAGCCAGAGAGGGCCATGTAACACAATCTGGCCTAAATCCACTCTTACCCTCCTTCCTCAGTTTCATAAATGACAAGCTTTTTTTTTTTTTTTTTATCAGTTGCTCAGACCAAAACCTCAGAATGATCCTGACTCTTCTCTTTCTCACATCATAACCATTGCACTCGTAAATCCTATGCATATTAAGAGGATAGATAACCCTGGCTGATGTGGCTCAATTGAATGGAGCTTTGTTCCAATGCACAGGAAGGGATTTGGGTTCGATTCCCAATCAGGGCATGTACCCAGGTTGTGGGTTCCATCCTTGATTAGGGTGTGTTCGAGAGGCAACCAATGGATGTTTCTCTCTCATACTGATGTTTTTCTTCCTTCTCTCTCTCTCAAAAAAAGAAAATTAATTATCTGGGAGAGAAGTGATGAAAGCAAGTACTACCAAAGTGATAGTAGTGATGGAAGAGTAAGTGGATTTTAGAGAGACTCAGAAATAAAAACAGAACCTGCTATCTGTATCTGGGTACAGAGGAAAAGACTTGAGATTGATTTACAAGTTTCTGTCTTGGGTAACTAAAATAGGGAACATGAAAAAATCTGAAGGAGATGATGATTAGATAATGGTTTTAGATGTGTTTACTTTTAAGTGCCAAGTGAAGATGTACAATGAGCTATTGATTAAAGTGATGTGGAGCTCAGAACTGAGAGTTACCAATATTTAGATGCGTAACTAATACCCATAGGACCTTAATCTTAGAGTATAAATATGATCACATCACTTTTCTTTTTTCAGTCAGTCACTTGGGGCCCTCATGTCATATTATCAGAAAGACTAGTATCTCCTTTATTATCTTAAAATTCCAAGGTTCTTATATATTCTAAAAGGTAAGAGTGGCAGTTATCTAGTGTTATATACCAAAACAATCCAAAATTTATGATTTAAAACAATTATTATTTGACCTACAATTCTATGGGCCAACTAGGCAATGATTGCTTGCTAATCTTCCTAATGGAGGATACTCTCAGTTTTTCTAGGGGGTTGGGAATTTACACATCCTCTTGGAGAAGGCTGCTTTCAGTGATACTAACATGCTCTTATATGAAAGACTCCTGATGTTATTCAAAGGAGCCCAGTTCTCTAAGAGTCAGCTTTAAGGATTCCTTATTATCATTATAGCAAAAACAGATACTTGTCTCCCAATATCCATTCTCCCTTTTATCATTGGACATATGGCCACCTAAAATAAAAACAATTTCCCAGTCTTTTTTATGGCTAAGTAGAGACATGTGACTAAGCTCTCACCAATGAGATATGAGAATAAGTGATGAGTGCAACTCTTAAGTTATGTTCTTAAAGAGAAAAGGCATGTCTTCCCTTTCTCCTTTTCTCCCCTTATCCAGCCTGTTGCTTGAAAAGTGTTCATAATAGAAATTTACCTTGGACCACAGAGATGAAGAAACATCTTAGGGATGGCAATGCAACAATGTAGAAAGTTCCAAGATGAACTCATAGAGCAGAGCTGCCATCCTTGCTCTCTGTACAATTATGTGAGAGTGAACTATATATATATATATATATACTTCTATCTTGTTTAAGTCACTGTATTTTGGGTATCTGATAAATGTAACTAAACCTTCACTGTTATACCTTAAAATGGTATTACTAGTACCTGTTATATTAGAGAAGCTGATGGATCACAAATGTAATCTTTAGCAGGGCATGGGCTCCAGATAGAAACTGAATCCATATTAAATACATTAGGATACATTGGCATCTCAGGGAAATCCAAGAATAAAAGTAAAGCTGGCCTCAGGGAATCTGGACTGGAAGCCTCTCTAGGATCCTCAGCAGTAAAAGTGTAGGACAATTTATCCCATGCTGTTATTACCATGACTCAGTTTCTCTCTTGATCTCTGCTTTAATTCATGTGTCTTTTTGCTTTTCTTCCCAAAATTAACCAGCTTATTTACCCTCTCTTCTATATTATTGCTCTATACCATAACTTCTGCCTAACAATATTTCCTACTTAGCCATAACTGTCTTGATCAAAGCCTCTTCTCTACTAATTATCTCTCTATACAATTTAAAATTTTTCATTTCTTGTTTTAAAATATATATTTTATTGATTTTTTACAGAGAGAAAGGGAGAGGGAGAGAGAGTTAGAAACATCAATGAGAGAGAAACATCAATCAGCTGCCTCCTGCACACCTCCTACTGGGGATGTGCCCGCAACCAAGGTAAATGCCCTTGACCGGAATCGAACCTGGGACCTTTTAGTTCGCAGGCCAATGCTCCATCCATGGAGACAAACCAGTTAGGGCTAAAATTTTCATTTCTTGCCTCTAATATCTGATTCATTCTTTACTTCTTAATTCACTTACCTAAGGATGAGAAACTAATTGCCCATATTTTACCTTGCAAGTTACTTTAATAGCTGCTGGATAACCTACACATTAGTCAGGAGGTCCTTCCAGGTCCAATCAGCAATGTCTAGAAATTTGAAAGATACTATCAAGTGGTACAAAAGATGACTGCCTAGGACTGTAAGGGAGGGATAATATAACAATATATATAAAACCCTAATATGCAAATAGACTGAACAGCAGAATAACCAAACAATCAGTTGCTATAATGTGTACTGACCACCAGGGGGTGTGCACAGACCATGGCAGGCCTCAGCAGCAGGCAGCAGAGCACAAAACATAGTGGGCGTCAACCGCAGTGGGATGATGGAGCAGGTGAGCAGGGGTGCCAGACCAAGGCAGGGCACCAGTCACTGTCATCAGAGCAAGCCTCTGGCAATTACTGAAAATTCTTTGCTCCCTCGCACCGTGGTCTTGCCTGACCACTGCTGGTGCCCAGCGCCAATCCGGATTCCCCCTAAGGGCTTCTCCACCTCAGGGCAGCAACCTCCACTTGCACCCGCTGATGGCACTGACCCCAATCACTCCACACCATCAGCTGGTGCAAGTGAGGTTGGCGCCATCAACTGATAGGAGCAGCTGCAGCATTGGGATCCTACAGCATTGAGATCAGGGGACCTGGGCTGCGGCAGGAGAGGCATGGAGGATGGGCCAAGACTCACCCCTGTGCCCACAGCAGCCTCATGGCCCACAGTTCCTTTCAAGATGCACGAATTCTTGCACTGGGCCCTTAGTATTCCATAAAAAGGGATGGTAGACTTATTTGGAACTTTGAGTAACATGTCTTGGATAGATACATTGGAAGAGGATAAAAGTGGAAACCAGAAATCACTTAGAGTATATTACAAAAGAATAAATAAAAGTGTTCAGGAACTTATCAGAGTTTTACAATAATAGCGCTAAACAGGAAGGTATAGATTAAGGAAATATTAAAGATGTGGAATATACAGGACTTGATGATTAGCCAGATAGGAGAAATGAGCAAATGGGATGAGTCCAATAATATTCAGGAGTCTGGTTTACCTAACCGTGATGATGCTGTTGTCTTTCTCTGTTCTAGAGAATACTGAAGGAAGAACAAGTTTCATGATTTCATTCATTCATTTACCCACACAGTCAAGAAATATGTGTTTAACCTTACATGGAAGAGAAATACTGACAAATGCATTAACTGGACACTATAAAAAAGTCCAATATTGGGACATGTTGATTTTGTGGTGTCTATGAGATATATCAAATGAGAGTATGGGTCTAAAATCCAGAGAATGCTCTCAGCCTGATATAATAGTGTATGTGACAGAGGGAAAATGCTTATAACCTTCTCTCCCATCCTGGAGACTTCTCCTGGGCCAAGAGAATTCTATGGATGCCAGACTGCTTCTTTGGACTTTGAGAATGAGGATAAGGAGAATGAGAAATAGGAAGAACACAGGCATACCTCAGAGATTTTGTAGGTTCAGTTCCAAACCACTGCAATAGAACAAATACTATCTCAGTCATTACATAAAACTTCTCAGGAGCCAAGAAACCAAGAAAGGGACTGATAACTCCAGCATTACACTGTGAATTTATTAAGGAAACTTACATATGGGGTGTGCCTCCAGTGGCAGTGAGAAGACATGGATATCCTCTGCCACGTGGCAAATGCCAAAAGGTTCTATGGGACAGGGCAGGTTGGATAGGGGTACTGGGGCATGACCCTTCCTAGGTAAGAAGAAAAGACCGTACTTGTTTGCCCAGAGGTAGACCTGTTCCATGAACCAGTACACTGTGGGGTATAGGGGAAGTTCGATCAGTCTCTGAGGGGATTTCTGGGAAGCAATCTTTGTTCTGGGCAGGATCTAGCAGGCAGTTCAACAGTGACCACAGCAATAAAGCAAGCCACACTAATTTTTTTTTGGTTTCCCAGTACATATACAAGTTGTGTTTACACTATACTTCAGTCTATTAAGTATGCCATAGCATTTGTGTCTTTTAAAATGTACCTATGTTGGCCTGGCTGGGTGGCTCAGTTGGTTGGAGTGTTGTCCCATATACCAAAAGGTTACAGGTTCAATCCCTAGTCAGGGCACCTATGGGAGGCAACCCATCTATGTTTCTCTCTCACATCGATGTTTCTCTCTTTCTCTATATCTCCCTTCCTCTTTCTCTAAAATCAATAAAAATATATTCGTGGGTGGCAATTTTTAAAATGTATATACCTTAGCCAAAACCAGTTTGGCTCAGTGGATAGAGCGTCAATCTGAGGACTGAAGGGTCCCAGGTTCAATTCTGGTCAAGGGCATGTACCTTGGTTGGGGGCACATCCCCAGTAAGGGGTGTGCAAGAGGCAACTGATCAATGTCTCTCTCTCATCAATGTTTCTAACTCTCTATCCCTCTCCCTTCCTCTCTGTAAAAAAATCAGTAAAATATATTAAAAATAAATAAGTAAATACATAAATAAAATGTCTATACCTTAATTTTAAAATACTTTATTGCTAAAATATGCTAACCATCATTTAAGCCTTTTGTCAGTCATAATCTTTGCTGGTGAAGGATCTTGCCGCTATGTTTATGGTTGCTGACTTTTCAGGGTAGTGTGGCTGTGGCAGTTTTTAAAAACAAGACATCAAGAAGTTTGCTGCGCCGAGACCGGTTTGGCTCAGTGGATAGAGTGTCGGCTTGCCGACTGAAAGGTCCCAGGTTTGATTCTGGTCAGGGGCATGTACCTTGGTTGCAGGCACATCCCCAGTAGGGGGCGTGCAGGAGGCGGCTGATCAATGTTTCTCTCTCATCGATGTTTCTGACTTTCTGTCTCTCTCCTTTCCTCTCTGTAAAAAATCAATAAAATATATTTTTTTAAAAATTTGCTGCATTGGCCTTTCTTTTCACAGAATTCTTTGTAACACATTTTACTCACAGAACTTTCAAAATGATGTGGCTCATTTTGTTTTGTTTTGTTTTGTTTTTAAATATATTTTATTGATATTTTACAGAGAAGAAGGGAGAGGAATAGAGTTAGAAACATCCATGAGAGAGAGACATCGATCAGCCACTTCCTGCACACCCCTTACTGGGGATGTGCCCGCAACCAAGGTACATGCCCTTGACCTGAATCGAACGTGGGACCTTTCAGTCCGCAGGTTGACACTCTATCCACTGAGCCAAACTGGTTTTGGCTGATGTGGCTGTTTTGATCTTCCATCCAGACCACTAAAACTTTCTCCACATCAGCAATAAGGCTGTTTTGCTTTCTTATCATTTGTGTGTTCACTGGAGTAGCACTTTTCATTTCCTTCAAGAACTTTTCCTTTGCATTCACAACTTAGCTTACTGTTTGGTACAAGAGGCCTAACTTTTGGCCTACCTCAGCTTTCAACATGCCTTCTTCACTAAACATAATTATTTCTAGCTTTTGATTTAAAATGAGAGACATGTAACTCTCTTTCACTTAAACACTTAGAAGTAATTATGGGACTATTAATTGGCCTAATTTCAATACTGTTGTGTCTCAGGGAATGGGGAGGCCCAAAGAGGGAAAGAGACAGAGAAAAGCTAATCAGTAGAGCAGTCAGAATATACAGAAAATTAATCAAGTTCACCATCTTGGTCCATGGCACACCAAAACAATTATAATAATATCATCAAAGATCTTTGATCACAGACGGCCATAATGAATAAATATTAAAAAGTTTGAAGTAGGAGAAACCAAGATGGCGGCATAGGTGAACATCTAAACTTCTGCCTTGCACAACAATTTCAAAACTACAGCTAAAAGACAGAACAGACATCATCCAGAACCACAGGAAAGTTGGCTGAGTGGAAATTCTACAACTAGAAGGACAGAAATGGGCACATGGACACTCAGGAGCTACATAAAGCTGAGGTACAGAGACACAGGCACGAAGAGGATGGGCTGCTGAATGCCTGGCTGGCTTTCTCTAGCAGGAGGGAGATGGAAACTCCCGATGGTGCTGAACCCCAGTTCTGACTGCACTGAACCCCAGTTCCAGGTGAGACCGTAGGATCCCAAACTCATACGGGAGGAGTCTGGACTGTCGGGAAAAGAGAGGAGGGAATCTCTGCTTCAGGTAACATCTCCAACATTGGCTGTGTCTTTTCTATGGTTCCAGGTCTCACCAGTCCTTCCTCCTATCTCAGCTTCCACAGAACAGTCCTTCCTTCTGTGGTTTCAGTTCCCACTGAGTGGTCCCAGCTCATGGGCTCTGTAAACCACCTTCTCCTCTGATTCTCCAGCCTAGAGATGGTAGAAGTTTCCTGCTGTTGCTAATTTCTGAGTTGCTTCCCCATCCTCTGTTTCATTTCCAACCTATTTGTAACTAGTTCCTTGTATTAAATTCCTTCTACTTAATTACTGGCACAGGCTCTGTTTCTCTGACTAGACCCTAACATATTGACCTAAATAGTGTGTATAAACCAAGAGCATTCATTCCATGCAATCATCCATCAAAAGACAAGAAAGAAGAACATGGAGACTAAAGAATTTCTGGAGCAATGAGTTAGATGGGAGTTTTTCTACATAGTTCTTCTATGGAATACCAGAGGGTGGGCTATCCTAATATGAATCATTCTTAGTAGTCAATATTAAATTCTATAATCATCTGCTAAATATCCATTAATTATTTATCCTGAGGGAGATACAAAAATGAACTAGACATGATACTTGCCTGGAATCAAGGATTTCAGAGTCTAGTATAAGAAATAAAACATGTACAAGTAATCAGAAATAGGCAACATTTATGTATGAGGAGTCAAAGGAAGAAAGGATCAATTCTAGCTGTAGTTTCTGAAAGGAGATGCCATTTGCACAGAACCTTGAACTATTTTGATATTGAGAGATCATAGATGAAACAGCATGAACAGAGGGGACTTGGGAAATGCAGGTGGTTTATAGTGAATGATAAGTATTTTAAGTTCACTAGTGCAATATGTGAATAGAAGTAGTGAAAAATATAGATAGAAAAGACAGTAAGTCAATCTAGAAATCCTTCAAAATATAGACTTCAGACATTGGGCCATGATTTCTCAGATTACAGACCACAGGCCAAATCTGAGTTGCTGTCTATTTTTGTTAGGTCCATGTCACACATCAACATTTGCAATAAAATATCTACTACTTGATCCTTTAAAGTACAATTTGTGATTATAGAAAACACTAATTTTTTTAAACTCAAATTAAGTAAAAAATTATCTCCCATCCAAAAAGAATTCTATTCTTTCCATGAGTTTTTATTTTTTATTGTTTTAATATATTTTATTGATTTTTTACAGAAAGGAAGGGAGAGGGATAGAGTTAAAAACATGGATGAGAGACATCCATCAGCTTCCTCTTGAACGCCCCCTACTGGGGATGTGCCCGCAACCAAGATATATGCCCTTGACCGGAATGGAATCTGGGACTGAGCCAAACCGGTTTCGGTGAGTTTTTATTTTTTATACAGAGTTTAATGCATATCATTATGACTATTACTCTTTTTTTAATATATTTTATTGACTTTTCACAGAGAGGAAGGGAGAGGGATAGAGAGCTAGAAAGATGGATGAGAAACACCGATCAGCTGCCTCCTGCACACCCCCCACTGGGGATGTGCCTGCAACCAAGGTACATGCCTTTGACCGTAGTCGAAGCTGGGACCCTTCAGTCTTCAGGCCAATGCTCTATCCACTGAGCCAAAGCAGTTTCAGTGTGACTTACTCTTTATCTAATAGACAGCTTACCTTTGTTTCACTTAGTTCTTTTCCTGGGGTTTTGTCTTGTGTTTTTGTTTGGAACATATTCTTTTATCTACTCCTTTTGCCCTGTTTATTTCTCTGTATTAGATAAGTCAGCTATGTCTCCTGGTCTTTAAAAAATGGCCTATTTAGAAAGTGTCCTGTGGGGCTCAGTGGTGAGAAGAACCATGTTCTCAGGATGGACTAGTGGGGCCTCCTGTTGTGGTTGGGCTAGGACTGCTATGGACACACTGGCAGGAGAGGCTAGTCACTGGCTGGGCTGGCTGTGAGGCCTGGCTGCAACTGTTACAGACACTGCTGCATGCTGGTGCTAAGGCTGCCCACTGGATGTGACAGAGCAAAAGCCACTTTGGAGGGGTGCCAGCTGGGTGGGTCCTCAGGGCAATACTAGGGCAAGGTGAATAGTGTTAGCAAGGTTAATAGAGAGTGTCAGAGATGGCCCTTGCCAGCATCAGACCAGCAAAGAGGAAAGAGAGGGAAGAAAAGTGAGAGAGGGAATGACACTCACCAACACTTCTGACTCAGAAGAAGTTCTAACAGAACCCTGTCCCTCCAGCACACACCCTAAAACTAGTCAATGTATCACCTTGATGTATGACCCAGGTGCTTTTCAAACTGCAGCCTCTTTGCTCAGACTCACAAAGAGCTCAGACTAGGTTTTCTATAGCCCTTTGGCTCTCCCAGATATAAACCCTGCTGATTTTTAAGCAAGATGTTATGGGGCTCCTTTTCTGGTACAGGTCCCCCAGTCTGAGGTTCAGAATCCCTCACTTTTGGGGGTGGGGGACCTCAGTTTATATCATTCCCACCTGTGGGTCACCACAAGAAAACTGGCAGGTATAGTCACAATATGGCTTTTGTTTCTTTTTTTAATAAATCTTTATTGTTCAAAGTATTACATATACTTTTTTCCCCAATGACTCTTTCATCCTCCCCCTGCTCCCCACCCCAGGCCTTTACAACCCTATTGTCTGTGTCCATGGGTTATGCATATATGCATACAAGGTCTTTGGTTGATTATATCCCACCCATCAACCCTCCCCTACCTTCCCTCCGAGATTACACACTCTTCCATTTCTCTGGATCCACTCCATTCATCAGTTTGTTACTTAAATTCCACATATGAATGAGATCATGTGATATTTGTCTTTTTCTGATTTATTTCACTTAGTAATGATGCTCTCCAGGTCCCTCCATATTGTCTTACAGAGATTCTTCTTTTTTCACTACCACATAGTATCCCACAATATAAATGTACCACAGTTTTTTTACCCACTCATCTCCTGAGGGGCACTTGGGCTGTTTCCAGATCTTAGCTATTGTAAATTGTGCTGCTATGAACATAAGCGTGCATACATTTTTTTAAATTGGTGTTTTAGGTTTCCTAGGATATATTCCTAGAAGTGGGATCACTGGTCAAATGGCAGTCCCATATTTAATTTTTTGAGGAAACTCCATAATGTGGCTTTTTTCTTTATATCTGTCTTGCAAAAACTTGTTCTGCTAGTGTTCAGATCATTCTCAGAGACAGTTGCTCTATCTGTAATTGTAGTTTTGGTGTCAATGAGAGCAAGTGAGCTCAGGACCTTCCTATTCTACCACCTTGAACATGAAGCCAGAGAATGCCAATTTAGCTTCTCTATGGAAAATCATTCCTTGTTTGCGGTTGATGCACTGCCCTGGCAACAAACGTGTCTCCAGATCATTGAATCGTTGTCGCCCTCATGAGTTTGTTGTTTTTTTAAGTACTCAGTTGTTATTATATTTTGAATTTTTTTCAGTAATAAGTAGAAATTTGTTTTCTCTGTTCTTATAAAAACACCTATATAATATTCTTAGTTTTTCCTTTTGGCCCACAAAGCCCAAAATATCTACTACCTGATCCTTTAAAGAAAAAGTTCGCTGACCTCTGGTCTGCATTAGTAAAGTAGCCAGGCCCAGCGATGTGCTTTGGGACATCTCGTTGCATTTGGATAATCATTCTGTGGAGGGGCAAGGGCCAGACTGCGTTTCTCCACGAAAAGTGACTCAGGGTCTCGCGGGTCGCCCCATTACAATTCCAAGCAAAATGGACCCCAATACAGAAGAGAGACAATGAGGACTGTATTAGTCAAAACTTATCTGGCTGCAAGTGACCCAAATCTAATGTAACCACATAAGCAAAAGTGAACATGGAACACACTGTTAGTTGCCTATCCAATGTCTATTTCTCTATCTTCTATACCAGTGTTTCTCAACCTGTGGGTCGAGACCCCTTTGGGGGTCGAATGACCCTTTCACAGGGGTCGCCTAAGACCATCGGAAAACACATATTTCCCATGGTCTTAGGAACCAACACACCGCTCCTTGGTGTAGCAAAGTGTAGCAATGTAGTTTACTGTTGTCATATGAAGACTGTTACCCATGCTACACCATGATTCAAGACAAAATTTCATTTACAGTGGTACCTCGAGATACGAGTTTAATTCGTTCCATAACCTTGAGGCGTGGGAAACTATGAGACGCTCGAGTTGCGGTAAACTGGTGGGTCGTGTGCAGCCGGCCGATCCACTCGATTACTCCTATCTCAAATGTTGCTCGTATTTCAAAGCAAAAATCGCTCACCTGACGGCTCGTATCTCAAAAATCTCGTGTTAGGGCACTCGTATCTCAAGGTACCACTGTATTTGTAATTAGAAATAAATATTTCACAATATATAATTACATATTGTTTTTGTGATTAATCACTATGCTTTAATTATGTTCAATTTGTAACAATGAAAATACATCCTGCATATCAGATATTTACATTACAGTTCATAACAGTAGCAAAATTACAGTTATAAAGTAGCAATGGAAATAATTTTATGGTTGGGGGTCACCACAACATGAGGAACTGTATTAAAGGGTCGAGGCATTAGGAAGGTTGAGAACCACTGTTCTATACTAACAGAATTCCAATTTGCTGTGGAACACCAATCTATGTAGTAGCTAAAAATTCTTACCCTTCTAGGGTGCAAATGGGGGTAAGCTGTATTTAGAGTGAGTCACATGGCTCAGTTCTGGCAAATGAGAAAATTAAAAGAAGTTTTAGAGTTAGGCTTCCACAGGTATGTGGTTGGTATGCTTACTCCTTCAGTCCTTTGTCTTTTACTTCTTTGTCCTTTGTCCTTTCCTTCTCTTCTTGATAAGAAAGCAGACTTTGCTTGGGAGGTACAGCCACTATCCTGCCTCATATTAAGGATAGTGGAACAGAAAGACAGAGGAACCTGGTCTTTTATGACATTCTGTAACCTGGAAACAGTTTCTCTTACCCTGGAATGCCTATCTCCAAGTATCTTTTTATGGTAGGAAAATAAATTCCTATATGGTTAAGCCATGCTTTTTTTTTTAAATAAATCTTTATTGTTCAGATTATTACAATTGGTCCTCTTTTTTTTCCCCCAAAGCTCCCCTCCACCCAACTCCCACCTCACCCTCTGCCCTTACCTCCCCGCCATTGTCCTCATCCATAGGTGTATGATTTTTGTCCAATCCCTCCCTGCACCACCTCCCTCACCTCTTTCCTCCTGAGAATTATCAGTCCACTCCTTTTCTATGCCCCTGATTCTATTATATTCACCAGTTTATTCTGTTCATCAGATTTTCAATTCACTTGATTTTTAGATTCACTTGTTGATAGATATATATTTGTTGTTCATAATTTTTACCTTTACAGTTTTCTTCTTCTTCTTAAAGAATACCTTTCAACATTTAATATAATACTGGTTTGGTGCTGATGAACACCTTTAGTTTTTCTTATCTGTGAAGCTCTTTATCTGCCCTTCAATTCTGAATGATAGCTTTGCTGGGTAGAGTAATCTTGGTTGTAGGTTCTTGCTTTTCATCATGTTGAATATTTCTTGCCACTCCCATCTGGCCTGCATAGTTTCTGTTGAGAAATCAACTGACAATGGAATGGGTGCTCCCCAGGAGGTAAATAACTGTTTTTCTGTTTTTAATATTCTCTCTTTGTCTTTTGCTCTTGGCATTTTAATTATGATGTGTCTTGGTGTGGTTCTCTTTGGATTCCTTTTGTTTGGGGTTCTGTGCATTGCCTGGATTTGTAAGTCTATTTCTTTCACCAGCTGGGGGAAGTTTTCAGTCATTATTTCTTCAAATAGGTTTTCAGTATCTTGCTCTCTCTCTTCTTCTGGCACTCCCATAATTCTGATGTTGGTACTCTTGAAGTTGTCCCAGAGGCTCCTTACACTATCTTCACATTTTTAGATTCTTTTTTCTTTTCCAGTGGAGTGGGGGTTTTTTTGCTTCTTTGTATTTCAAATCTTTGACTTGATTCTTACATTCCTCTAGTCTGCTGTTAGGTCTCTGTATAATATTTTTTATTTCAGTCAGTGTATGTTTAATTTCTAGCTGGTCCTTTTTCATATCCTCCAGGGTCTCGTTAAATTTATCCATCTTTTCCAGGAAATTCTTGAAAAACCTGATAACCGTGGGGGTTTTTTGTTGTTTTTTTTTAATATATTATATTGATTTTTTACAGATAGGAAGAGAGAGGGATAGAAAGTCAGAAACATCAATGAGAGAGAGACATCGATCAGCCACCTCCTGCACACCCCCCACTGGGGATATGCCCACAACCAAGATACATGCCCCTGACTGGAATTGAACCTAGGACCTTTCAGTCCACAGGCCGATGCTCTATCCACTGAGCTACACTGGTTTTGGCATAACTGTGGTTTTGAACTCTATATCCAGTCATTTGTTTTCCTCCATTTCTTTCGTTTGTGATCTGTTCCTTTGTCTTTGCATTTTCGCTGCTTCCCTGAGTTGGTAGAGTAGCTTTGTGTGCTAGGTGTCCTATATAGCCCACTAGCTCTGCCTCCCCACTTACCTGAGGTGGACACTCTTGGTGCACCCTTTGGTGGACTGTGTGTACAACCTTGTTGTAGTTAATTCTTTTTTGTTGTTGTTGTTACATATTTTATTGATTTTTTACAGAGAGGAAGGGAGAGTGATAGTTAGAATCATTGATGAGAGAGAGAGACATCGATCTGCCGCCTCCTGCTGGCCCCCCACTGGGGATGTGCCTGTAACCAAGATACACCAGAATAGAACCTGGGACCCCTCAGTCTACAGGCTGATGCTCTATCCATTGAGCCAAACTGGCTTTGGCTGTAGTTAATTCTTGATTGTTGTTGGTATCACTGGGGGAATTGACCTCCAAGCCAATTGGTTATGAAGATCAGCTGTGTCTGCAACCAGAGAACTTCTGTGCTAGACTCAGTATTAAGACTTGCAAGATAGCAACAGCCTCTGTGCTGGGCTTGGATGAGGTGGAGTCTCAGGGCTGAGCAGACAGCCTTGGCTTCTCATCAGCTCTGCCCTACATGGCAGCCCCTGGGTCTCAGTACCCCTGGGTAATCACTGCACCCCTCTCTGTGCACACGCACGCGCACTTCCAGACCTCTGCCTTTCTGGCTCCCCTGAGTTTCCATGCACTCTAGGGACCTGTATGAGTATGGGTCCCCAGGGTCTCACCCGAAACTGGTGTCCAGTGCAGTCGGACCTGGATTTCAGTGCAGTTGAGAGGTTGTTTTACTCCCACTAGAGAAAGTCAGCGGCATAGTCAGCAATCAGTCCTCTTTGCATGCGCCTCCAGACCTCTGCCTTTCGTGGCTCCCCTAAGTTTCTGTGCACTCCTCTCTTTTCACAACAGTCCAGACTCCCCCTGTATGAGTCTCTCCTGGAACTGAGGTTCAGTGCAGTCAGTAGAGGAGTTCAGTGCAGTCGGGATTTTCTGTCTCCCTCCCACTAGAGAAAGCCAGCCAGACCCTCCACCGCCCATCCTCTCCATGTGCGTGTCTCTGTACCTCAGCTTTTTACAGCTCCTCGTGAGCCCCTCTCTTTCCTTCTAGTTGTAGAATTTTCACTCAGCCAGCTTTCCTGTGATTCTGGATGGTGTCCATTCTGTCTTTTAGTTGTAATTTTGAAATTGTTGTGCGAGGCAGCAGTTTAAGTGTTCATCTATGCCGCCATCTTGGTTTCTCCCTATCAAGCCAGGTTAATTAGCTGCAACTGAGCACATCTCTAGCTGATAAAGAGAATGTATTAGAAGAATCCTAAGAACTCACAGATCATACAAACTGAACTGTAATTCAACAAACTGTTCTTAAAAGATGCTGAGTTCTGTAGATCTTACCTCTTTATTTCATTGCTTAATAAATAGGACTGATTTACTATATCATGATATCCTCTTATAATGCAATATTATATAACCACTATAATGATAGCAATTAAAAAGTATATACTAGCTGGTTTGGCTCAGTGGATAGAGCATTGGCCTGTGGACTAAAGGGTCCAGGGTTCAATTCTGGTCAGGGGCACAGACCTAGGTTGCAGGCTTGATCCCCAATAGGGGACATGCAAAAAGCAGCCAATCAATGATTCTCTCTCATCATTGATGTTTCTATCTCTCACTCTCCCTTCCTCTCTAACACACACACACACACACACACACACACACACACACACACGTATTTAAAAGTATATAGCAGCATGAAAAATGTTTCTAACATAACCTTAGTTTATAAGCAATGCTCTATGTATAAATTCAAATCAACAAAAGTGTATGAAGTAGAAAATTAAAGTCTACCCTGGGGTAACTATTGTTAAGAGTTTTGTATGTTTACAAACGTTTTTCTATGCACAGAAAATTGTATATCCTAATTTTTACTTATCAGTGTATATTGAGCATTTTACATATCACTAAATAGTCCTCTAAGACATATTTAATGGCAGTTTGATAATCAACTGTTCAAATAATATACATGTACCTTGGTTGCGGGCACATCCCCAGTAGCGTGCAAGAGGCAGCTGATGGATGTCTCTCTCTCATCGATGTTTCTAACTCTCTATTCCTCTCCCTTCATCTCTGTAAAAATCAGTAAAATATATTTAAAAAAAAACACAAATAATATACAATTATTTACTCAACCACCTCCTTATCTTTAAAACTATAGTAAGCTTTTGCATGCAAGTAATTGAAATGCATTCAATAAGCTAAAGGGGAAAAGATGAGCTGTTAAAGGATACTGGACTGTTCCACAAAATGAAGATAAAAGAATGCCAAAAGTGATTAGAATGTACAGTGGAATGCTCCTGCTAATACTTTTCTCTCTGTCTTTTGTCTCTGCTTCTCCCCACATCTCCTCTCTCTGCCAACTGGAATTCTTTGCTCTTCAGTCCACCTGGAGGATAACAGTCTGACACAGTTTCTGAATTTTTTACTCCTTCCATTCAAGATAGCTTGAACTAAACCGAAATTCCTAAGTAAGAAAGACAATATAAATGACCTAGTTAGACAGGTTAGGTCTATCCTGGTCCAATCAACAGTGGCTAATGGATGAAGGTCCCACCTGAGGCTACAGTAAGGAAGGTGGTAATACGAATAGGTCCTTTTGTTCTCAGAAAGGGTAAATCGCTGTAAGCTAAGAAGATACCCCCAAAGATGCTACTAATGCCTTCATGTGTCAATTTACCTTCTTAGAATGGACAGATAAGTGAAATCATCAATTCAAATGACATGGACATTGTAAAGCCAATTTGCTTTCCAAAGAAAGCATCAGCCTACACTTCCACCTGCAGTGACTGGGAGTTCCTGTTTGCCTACGCCCTGCTAACTCTAAAAAAAAATGGAGGCTATGACATTTTCTAATTTTGAAAGGGAAAATGTGGTATCTCAATGTTGTTTTAATTTTTTTTTTTTAATCACTAGTGGGCTGAGCATTTTTTTGGGTATTGATTGGCACAGCAGAGCTGCTTTGTGAGCCTCTTTTTGGTAAGATAGTGAAGATTGTCCCCTACAGGGCTGAGGAGCGAGGCTTTCTGATGGGACAGATGAATTAGATAGGACCTCTGAAGCTGTTTTACAAATGTCTGCATTTCTTCCAGGCTGCCCATGCCTGCTGGTCAGCCACTACCATCCCCTGCCTAGATCCCCTCCCTCCCACCAGCAGAAACTCTGACTGTCCACGTTGCCCAGCTCTGTTGGAAAGTAAGTGTATTTGTAGAGCAAGCTCAGAAGCTCCTATTGGCAGAGTCAACACTGGAGCAATCTGTACCACAGCACAGAAGCTGGGTATGTGTGGTATTAGATCCAGCTATCTGGAGAACTTAGCTGTATTATCTTGTGGAGCATGCAAGTATGAAGACTGAAGTTTTATTCCCCTGCCCTTCATCTCTCTGCGATGTTTCACCCATCCCACCCACAGCCTCCAGTACACACTTCTGTCATTGCATTTGGCATACTGTATTATCAATATCTGTGCTAGTGTCTTTTTCCTCCATAACGTATCAACTCCTTGAGGACACAAGTTGAGGTCTGTCTTGTTCATCTCTGTGTCCTCAGTTTTATGAAATTCATTTACTAGGCTTGCTCTGCCAATATTTCATCAGAACTGTCTGGTTGGGAGAGATAAAAACTAGAGACTGTAAGTACAGTAGAGGCCCAAGAAGGAACATTTCTTATCTGAAAAGCAAAAGAACAAAAATATTTTTTACTGAGGACTGAATTTTCAAGACTTATTGTAAAGGGAAACTAGCATTTTCTAAGTACCTACTAAGTGCCAGGCATTTGTACTATTCAGTCCTCTCATTCATTTGGTTTCTTCCTTATACTTGTCAGGCTCCCGGTACTGTAAGAAAGATGGTAATCAGCATCTCCAGGCTTACATTATCTTAGATAAGAATCTGCAGCCAAAAAGGAGATGGTGCCAAAACCGGTTTGGCTCTGTGGATAGAGCATTGTCCTGGGGACTGAAAGGTCCCAGGTTCGATTCCAGTCAAAGGCATGTACATTGGTTGCGGGCACATCCCCAATAGGGGGTGTGAAGGAGGCAGCTGATCGATGTCTCTCTCTCATCGATGTTTCTAGCTTTCTCTCCCTTTCCCTTCCTCTCTGTGAAAAATCCAAAAAAAAAAAATTTTTTTTCAAAAAGGAGATGGATTCTCTCCCAGTCTATAGATTAAGCCAAAAAAATTATTCTGACTAGGTCTACTTTAGTTATATATCCTCTGTGGGTCAATTACTGAACCAGGGAGATGGACTACTATGATAGGCATTGGATAAGTTATATGACACATGACAAGAGGAACAAGTTTTGTTAACCCAAACAATGGAAATGGAAAAGCTTGCCAAGAGCCTTAGTTACCAGGGCTAAGAAGTATTGGAGCAATTGTCTGCCTTGGGATCCTTTCCTCTAACACTATAAGAACTGTCTTCTTGAGACTTGAGGGAACATGCCTTTTTAGCCCAGCGTTGAGTACTGGGCCTGGTCTGAAATAATATAGAGAACTGAATAGTCAGCACATCTGGGTGAAACTTTTCCCACTACTAGGTCTTCAGATAAGAAATTTCAGGTCCAGGCAGAATCCATTATCAGTTCCCAAGCAACTGGAGTTGTTTTGAGACCAAACCCAGTCATGCCCCATTTTTTTAATCCTACTTAATTTCCAGTCCTCCTTCACTAAATGATGACTGACTCTCAAACTCACTCTTCCTCTAGCCATTTTCTTCACTCATTTTTTAAGAGACTTGCTATGGAAATTTATTCTTCCACTCCTTCAAAAATAATTCAGCACCTGCTATGTACCAGGACTATGTTGGGTACCTTTAAAACTTAAAAATAGCCCTAACCGGTTTTGCTCAGTGGATAGAGCATCAGTCTGTGGACTGAAGGGTCCCAAGTTCAATTCCGGTCAAGGGCACATACCTTGGTTGCAGGGTCCTACCTGGCTCCAGCTCTGGTAGGGCGTGTGCAAGAGGCAACAAATTGATAATTCTCTCTGTCTTTCCCTCTCTTCCACTCTCTTTATAAATGAGTGGAAAAATATTCTCAGATGAGAATTAAAACAACAACAACAACAACTTAAAAATAGAAGACCTGCCTGACCGGCGTGGCTCAGTGGTTCAGCACTGACCTGTGAACTAGGAGGTCATGGTTCAATTCCCTGTCAGGGCACATGCCTAGATTGCAGGCTCAATCCCCAGTGTGGGGCATGCAGGAGACAGCCAATCCATGATTCTCTCTTGTCATTGATGTTTCTGTCTCTCTCTCCCTCTCCCTTTCTCTCTGAAATCAATGAAAATATATGTAAAAAAAAAAAAAATAGGGGAGAATCCAAGATGGCGGCATAGGTAAACACCTACACTGCTGCCTCGCACAACAATTTCAAAACTACAACTGAAAGACAGAACAGACATCATCCAGAACCACAGGAAAGCTGGCTGAGTGTAAGTTCTACAGCTAGAAGGAAAGAGAGGCGCTCACAGAAACCCAGAGGAGCTGCAAAAAGCTGAGGTACGGAGACGCGCACGCACTGAGAGAGCGGGTGCCGGAGTACCTGGCTGGCTTTCTCTGGCGGAAGGGAAACAGAGACTCTCAACGGCATTGAACCCCTTTATCCTACGACACTAAACCCCAGATCCAGCCGAAACTCATACAAGGGGAGTTTGGACTGTGAAAAGGGAGAGGTGCACGGAAATTTAGGGGAGTCGCAAAAGATTAGAGGCCTGATGGCGCGCACGGCACTGAGCAGAGGACAGATTGCTGATTGTGCCGCTGGCTTTCGCTAGTGGGCAGGAGACAGACCCTCCCAACTGTGCCACTTCTGACTCCACTAAGCCCCTGTTTCAGGTGAAACCCTGGAGACCTAGACTCTTGTGGTTCTGGTGTGCAGGGGAGCTGGAAAGGCAGCGGTCTAGAGGCACTACAGGCGTGCGTGCACAAGTACCGCTCCAGCGATTACCCAGTCACGTGAGACTCAGGGGCCGAGGAGGGACGGGGCCAACTGGAAGGCAAGGCGGTCCCTTAAACCCTGAGACTCCACCCATCCCAAGCTCAACAGAGGCTTCTTTGGTTTTGCAAGTCTGGTATCATAAGGCTGAATTCAACATAGAAGTTTCCCCAACATAGTGAAAATGCTGAGACAAGGGAAGGGATCACAAACAAAAGAAATGGAGGGAGAAAAACGACTGGATATAGAGTTCAAAACCACGCTTATAAGGTTTTTCAAGAATATGCTAGAAAAGTTGGATAAATTTATCAAGTCCCAAGAGGAGATGCAAAAGGACCAACTAGAGATGTAAAAGATCCAACTAGAGATGATGGATAAATTTAGCAAGTCCCAAGAGGAAATGAAAAAGGACCAACTAGAGACACTGACTGAAATAAAAAAATATTATACAGAGTCCTAACAGCAGACTAGAGAAAGGCAAGAATCAAGTCAAAAATTTGAAATATAAAGAAGCAGAAAACACTCAACTGGAAAAGCAAGAAGAGAAAAGAATCCAAAAATGTGAAGATAATGTAAGGAGCCTCTGGGACAGCTTCAAGCATACCAACATCAGAATTGTGGAGGTGCCAGAAGAAGAGAGAGACAAGATACTGAAAACCTATTTAAAGAAATAATGACTGAAAACTTCTTACATCTGGTAAAAGAAATAGACTTACAAGTCCAGGAAGCACACAGAACCCCATATAAAAGGAATCCAAAGAGGATCACACCAAGACACATCATCATTAAAATACCAAGAGCAAAAGACAAAGAGAGAATATTAAAAGCAGCAAGAGAAAAACAGTTCATTACCTACAAGGGAGCACCTATACGACTGTCAGCTGATTTCTCAACAGAAACGATGCAGGCCAGATGGGAGTGGCAAGAAATATTCAACGTGATGAATAGCAAGAACCTACAACCAAGAATAATCTATCCAGCAAAGCTATCATTCAGAATTGAAGGGCAGATAAAGAGCTTCACAGATAAGAAAAAGCTAAAGGAGTTCATCAACTCCAAACCAGTGTTATATGAAATGCTGAAAGGTACTCTTTTAGAAGAGGAAGAAGAAAAAGGTAAAAGCCAAAAAATTATGAACAACAAATACATATCTATCAATAAGTGAATCTAAAAATTAAGTGAATTAAAAATTTGATCAACAGAATAAACTGGTGAATATAATAGAATCAGGAGCACAGAAAGGGAGTGGACTGATAATTCTCAGGGGGAAAGGGGTGAGGGGTGTACAGGGAGAGACTGGACAAAAATCACACACCTATGGATGAGATCAATGGGAGGGAGGTAAGGGCAGAGGGAAGGGTGGGAGCTGGGTGGAGGTGCTATGGAGGGGAAAAAAGAGAAACAAATGTAATAATCTGAATAATAAAGATTTAATTTGAAAAAAAATAGACCTACAGGTGGTTAAATTAACAGATGTCAGCCTGACCAGATGAAGCTTTCTACGAGTCCTTTCAGACTCTTCCTGAATCTCAGGTATGCAGAGCCCTAAAACGCGTATCTGGACAAAAGGGGCCACATGCTAACCTGATAAGCTTAGGGAAGGCCTGCATGGTAGTCCTGCAAATTTAGAGACCTAAAGTAACCACAAAGGATGGTTAACTAAAAGCAATTATGGTGCCTGGTTACATCCTAGGCTGGTATCTTCACTGACAAGATCAACCTTAACCTTAATTGAGCCTGTCTGTCTCTTTGCATCTATAAATGACTGAGTAACTTGTAACTTCCTTTTTTATGGACCCCTTGTGGCAAAACCTAATATGCCAGGCACCAGGACAGATACCACAATTCCTTCATTATTATCATGATTATTGTTCCTGCACCCACCTAACTATGTGTCTATCATTTTACTTTATATCCAATCCCGGAGGTTTCTTTCTTTCCCCTTTTCTCCCCCTCTCCCATCCCCCACACTTTGCTTTTTCCCCGCCTCTCTAGTCTATCACCAATGGATTTCATGTAACCCGCCTATCTCTTCCTTTGATTGCAATGTATAAATATAGATGTAGCCTGCCATTCTCCGGAACATTATCTCAATTCGTTGAGGTTCTGCTTCCTGGCATACGTTGACAATTTGGCTCAAATAAACTCACAAAAATTCTTTACAGGTTTGAATGTTTTTATGTGAACAGGTGTGACTACCAGATGTGGTTTCCAAGTGTCCCCTTTATGATTCAGTTGCCAAAAAATACAAGATACTTTTTCATCAAATAAATAAATAAATCTACCTAAACAGTTGGGGACTTGAAAAAGATAAGGCTATGTTTTTTTCTGGAAATGAAGTATAACTGACTTTACACATATATGCTCAACTTGTACCTTGGCCCAAAGCGGATGATCTCAACTCACCGGCTATCCACACAGTTGATTTTCTTTAAAATTTAGCAACAGCAGTAATAGCTGGGTAGTTCTAATAGCAAGTCAACTGCTTAGCGGTATTTCTGGGAACTACGGTTTCTTAGTAAAACAACAACAAAAAATAGTCCCCCTGGTCTTCCTCATCTCTATTCTGTTCTGTTGTCAGGGAAAGTGATAAACTCAATTTCCCCAGGCTAGAGTAAACCACATTTCAGCCACCATAAATTGTGAGTAATAACAGCTGATATGAGTTAAAAGATCTCAGGTGCTTTTAAATAGTACTCTCTAGTATCTTTCCAGAATTCAGTGTGAACTCTTAAGCCTGCCCTTGCTATGTGTGTTACAGGAGTACAAATAGCACTAGTTGACCAGCCATGTCTCCTAGGATGAAACCTTCAAACTGTCAAAACCTTATTTTGTCATGTGCTATAAGACAGAAATCTTCCCAAAAGCCTTGAGATGAAAGAGAAGCAAAAATAGGCAGAAATGCTATTCGCTTAGAAAATCCAGGCATTTGATCAGTTATGGTAAGAGGAAACTGATATAAACCTGCAAGCAAGGCAAAGGAAGTAGCCAGAGTAGCCTCTTGTATATTCAGTGTCCATTGTATGCAGAGCTGGCAAAGAAACTAGACCAAGAAAGAAAAAGCAGGCATCTCTCCCCTGGTGGATCAGTTTGTTGAGTGTTGACCTATGACCTAGGACAGTGGTCGGGAAATCTCAGCTTTCGAGCCAGGTTTGCTCCTCTGTTGACTAATGAGTTTACCCATCAACTGACCTAGGAGACCATAGTTTAAGTCCCAGTCAGGGCACATGCCCAGGTTGTGGGCTCACTCCCAGTGTGGGGCATGCAAGAGGCAGCTCTCACATCATTGATGTTTTTTTTTTAAATTTAATATATATTTATTGTTCATATTATAACAATTGTTCCTCTTTTTTCTCCCAATAGCTCCCCTCCACCTGGTTCCCACCCCCCCCTCCTCCCCTACCTCCCCCCTCCATTGTCCTTATCCATAGGTGTATGATTTTGTCCAGTCTCTTTACGAACCCCCCTCAATCCCTTCCCTCTTGAGAATTGGCAGTCCACTCCCTTTCTATGCCCCTAATTCTATTATATCCACCAGTTTATTCTATTCATCAGCATTTAATTCACTTGATTTTTAAATTCACTTATTGATAGATACGTATTTGTTGTTCATAATTTTTATCTTTACCTTTTTCTTCTTCTTCCTCTTCTTAAAGAGTACCTTTCAGCATTTCATATAATACTGGTTTGGTGTTGATGAACTCCTTTACCTTTTTCTTATCTGTGAAGCTCTTTATCTGCCCTTCAATTCTGAATGATAGCTTTGCTGGGTAGAGTAATCTTGATTGTAGGTTCTTGCTATTCATCACTGAATATTTCTTGCCACTCCCATCTGGCCTGCATTGTTTCTGTTGAGAAATCAGCTGATAATTGTATGGGTGCTCCCTTGTAGATAATTAACTGTTTTTCTCTTGCTGCTTTCAAGATTCTCTCTTTGTCTTTTGCTTTTGGCATTTTAATTATGATGTGTCTTGGTGTGATCCTCTTTGGATTCCTTTTGTTTGGGATTCTGTGTGCTTCTTGGACTTGTAAGTCTATTTCTTTCACCAGGTGGGGGAAGTTTTCAGTCATTATTTCTTCAAATAGATTTTCAGTATCTTGCTCTCTCTCTTCTGGCACCCCCATAATTCTGATGTTGGTATACTTGAAGTTGTTCCACAGGCTTCTTACACTATCTTCACATTTTTGGATTCTTTCTTATTTTGCTTTTCCAGTTGAGTGTTTTCTGCTTCTTTTATTTCAAATTTTTTCCTTGATTCTTGTGATCTTCTAGTCTGCTCTTAGATCTCTGTATAATATTTTTTCAGTCAGTGTATGTTTAATTTCTAGTTGGTCCTTTTTCATATCCTCAAAGGTCTCATTAAATTTATTAGCCTTTTCTCAAAAATTCTTGAAAAACCTTATAACCGTGGTTTTGAACTCTATATTCAGTCGTTTGTTTTCCTCCATTTCTTTTGTTCATGATCTGTTCCTTTGTCTCTGCATTTTCTCAACTTTCCTGAGTTGGTAGAGTAGCTTTATGTGCTAGTTGTGCTATATGGTCCAGTAGTTCTACCTGAGTTACCTGAAGTGGACACTCTTGGTGCACCTCTTTGTGGACTGTGTGTATAGCCTTGTTGTAATTAAGTCCTGATTGTTTTTGGTATCACTGGGGGGACTTGACCTCCAGGCCAATTGGCTGTGAGGATCAGCTGTGTCTATGCCAGGAGAACTTCTGTGCTGGAATCAGTCTTATGAGACAAGACTTGCAAAATTGCATAAGCCTCGATGTTCAGCTTGGATGGGGTGGAATCTCAAGGGGGAGCAGACAGCCTTGGCTTCCCATCAGCCCTGCCCTATGAGGCCTCTGTGTCTCATTGTCCCTTAATAATCACTGCAGCCCTCTCTGCACACATTCATGCACATGCCTCCAGACTTCTTCCTTTCACGGCTCCCCTGAATTTCCGAGTGCTCTGGGAACTCATATGAGTCTGGGTCCCCAGGGTCTCACCCAAAACTGGGGTTCAGTGCAGTCATAACTGGAGTTCAGCGCAGTTGGGAGTTTCCATCTCTCTCCCGTTAGAGAAAGCCAGCAGCACATTCAGCAGTCAGTCCTCTCTGCATGCACTCACGTGCGCACCTCCAGATCTCTGCCTTTCACAGCTCCCCTTAGTTTCTGTGCACTCCTCCCTTTTCTTGACAGTCCAGACTCCTACCGTATGAGTCTCACCCAGAACTGGTGTTCAGGGCAGTTGGAACTGGTATTCAGTGCAGTCACGAGTTTCCATCTTCCTCCCACTAGAGAAAGCCAATGGTACACTCAGAATTAAGTCCTCTCTGTGGGCACTCATGTGTATGACTCTAGACCTCTGCCTTTTGAGGGTCCCCTGAGTTTCTGTGTGCTCTGGGGACCTGTATGAGTCTGGGTCCCCAGAGTCTCACCTGAAACTGAAATTCAGTGCAGTCAGGAGTTTCCATCTCCCTCCCATTAGAGAAAGCCAGCCAGGCACTCAGCCACCTGTCCTCTCCATGCACGTCTCCGTACCTCAGTTTTTTGCAGCTCATGAGTCTCAGTAAGCCCTTCTCTTTCCTTCTAGTTGTAGAATTTCCACTCAGCCAACTTTCCTGTTGTTCTGGATGGTGTCCGTTCTTTTAGTTGTAGTTTTGGAGATTGTTGTGCGAGGCAGCAGTTTAGGTGTTCACCTATGCTGCCATCTTGGTTTCTCCATAGTTATGTTTTCTCATCATTGATGTTTCTATCTCTCTCTCCCTTTCCCTTCCTCTCCAAAATAAATAAAAATATATTTAAAGAAAAAACACAGACACCTGATTGAGATCTCATCTTGTGTTAGTTTCTATTGTTTATAGATAAACTGGAATGATATGCTGTATTAATTAAATAGATATTTTGATAGGGGCAGCAAGTTTGGAAAGTTATAATCAATCTCTCCAATGTCCAGAAGATGCAAACTCTGCAGACCAGCCAGCCTCGGGCAGGCCAGGAGGAGACAGATTACACCAGAGGGACTGGTGTATCTTTGAAGAGTGAGTGCCTTAATTTGAATTCCCCTGGAAACAGACCCTGAAACAAGGATTCAAGAGCAAGTAGTTTATTAACCAGTATAGGAAACACAAGCAGGTAAGTGAAGAGTGAGAAAGGAAGGGAAAGAAGTCAATAAAAAACAAGTTATTGCCGAAACCAGTGTGGCTCTGTGGATAGAGTGTCGGCCTGCAGACTGAAGAGTCCCAGGTTCGATTCCAATCAAGGGCATGTACCCTGGTTGTGGGCACATCCCCAGTGGGGGGTGTGCAGGAGGCAGCTGGTCGATGTTTCTCTCTCATCGATGTTTCTGACTCTAACCTTCTCCCTTCCTCTGTGTAAAAAAATCAATAAAATATATTTTTTAAAAAACAAGTTATCAAACTAGCTATCACTATAGGTGATTAGAACTTAATCCAATAGAGAAACTGTGGGAAATTATGTAGAATACAGGTCTCAGAGTTATTCTGTGTCAAGGATGAGGAATAGATCCTATCAGTTATTGGCTGAGAACTGCTGCAAGGGATATTAATTCCCTCCATCACCATCTCTGTCACTGCCTATCCAGCTTGCCACATACCTGGACTGAGTGGCCTTCAAGACAAAGAGATGCAGATGCAAGCAGATGGAAGTTTGTTTCTCAGTACTTAAGTGGTAAGGTCCAAAGGGTAAAGGCAGGGTACCAGTAGCATCTACTACAAAAGGGCTGGAACATGGTGTGCATCAAATTTTTGTGAGACTTTGGGCAAATTTGGAGAAGCTTTGTGACCCTAAGTAACAAAGTTAGGGAGCCGAAATTCCCTTCTTTCCCCTTCTCTACTATACAGTAAATTACAGACAGAGCCAAGGCCTGCTGGAGAATTCTGGTGGAGGGTCCCAAGCAATTGGAAGGTTCCTTGAAGAGATGGCTGAAGTGTAAGAATATAAGCAATTTTCTCTCAATCCCTATGAGATGCTTTTGAATATTCTTTGGAATGTCTGGGGAGATTTTTGAGGGGCATTGAGGTCCTGTATGACAAATGGAGGCTAAGCATCACTGTGATAGGACATTAACAATAAGCTAGCTTCTTTCAAACTCATTATTTGGTTGAGGCCTAGAATATTCTGATTGTACACAGCTATGGTACGACTCCATGAGATAGCATATACAAAGAGGCTAAGGCAATACTGAATACAAAGGCAAATTATTACTTTTGTGATCTCAGTCATTGAAAAGAGTCATCAAAGACAGAAAGGGTACGTCTCTAAGAATTCCAAGTCCTTTTTAACATAAAATTTTTACATATCTGTCTGGACTTTTGGAAGTAAAAGAGAATCAAAGGTAATCACTTTCCCTACCTCATCTAGCCCTTCTGACCTAAGATATTTGTGTCAGTGTGTATTTGTGCATGTGTGTGTGTAATCACATTAGTATGCTTATCTCTGTGTATGTCCATAATGTGCCTGTAGAATTTGCATGTTAGTGTGTGTGCATGTTCATGGGCATGTGTGTCAGTTTGTGGGGATTGCAGGGAGGTAACAATATTGCCTTCTTTCCCTCTACAATTTGGCATCAAGCCCAGTGGTCTCTCCTCCAAAGTTGCCTTGTGATCCTGAATCTGGGGAAAATAAAGAAACAAATTATTCAGGCAGCACTTACTCTTGTAAGACTTATCTATTCTTGGCGCCAGCTGCAAAGAGACTGGGTGGTGGGCTAAATAAATGATTGATAGTCCAACCGGCGACAACTTGGACCAGAACCTAAAGAGCACATCTATGAGCATGAGCGGGAGTGGCGGGGGCGGGGGGGGAAGAGGGAAGGGTAGCAGAGACAGGAAACAGAAAGCAGAGCAAGGTAGGGACAGGAGTGAAATAGGGCAGCTCAAAAACTGGAGTCAAGAGACAAGAACTGAGAAGCCCTTTTCTACGATACACTGGCTCCTGATAATGATTTTACAACCCCTTATCTCAGGAGGCTCAGACTGGCCAGGCAGAACTTCCTGAACAGCCCCTGTTTAATGCCAGCCCAAGCTGAAGCAGGGCCAAGTTACAAAATAAACTGGATGAAGGCAGAAATTCAGCTTGGCTTCCCTGGGACCTAACACAGCAGCCAGAATCAGAGCAGATGCACGCTCCATGTGCAGGAAATCCACTAGCCACTTTGGCCATACAGGAAGCAATCATCCTCACAATAACAATGGCATGTGTTTGCACAGAGACAAATAGTTTATGAGGCCTTTTAACTGCATAATCTCAATTTTGCCTCATATGGGCCCTTTGGGGACATTGTCATATGCATTTTATAGATGAAGTGATATAAATTTAGAGGTTAAGTAATTTTCCTGTGATCATATAACTGGTTAGTGAACACATGTAGCAATTCAGGTTTGTCTGACTCCAAAGCCAGAATATTCTCTCTCTTCTTTTTCCTTTCCCAAATTTGTCTCCTCAGTGCTCTATTCCTGGAAACATATACTGTAGAGGCCCATCAGAAAAAAGAGTCCACTTCATTAGGCCCTATAAAACCCAAGAACCTGTTTGTCTTCAAGCAGATAATGTCCTCTGCTCAGCCACCTGATGTTTTTCCTGCCAATTCACTCAAGGAACCCTGTATGAACTGGTATAAAGCAAACTCGGGAGCAGAATGTCTCATAGTCTATCTTGGTAAATGTTCTATGTAGATTTGAAAACAATATCTATTCTGAGTATAGAGTTCTATAAATGTCTATTAGGTCAAGTTTGTTAATAGTATTGTTCAAAACTTCTGCAGGAGACATATGCTATCAAGGTCAGAGACAATGAGAACTGACATGGGTTTCAGTTCATCCTTGTGAGCTACAACTTGTGCTCCGGCCATTATTTTTCCAGTCTTTTTTCTCTATTTCATTTTGGCTATGTCTTCTATTGCTATGTCTTCAGGTTAACTGATCTGTAGTATCTAATTTGCTGCTATTCCCATCCAGTGTGTTTTTCATTTCATTATTTTTTTTTCCCCTAGAGGCTTTATTTGGGACTTTTTCTTATATCTTCCATGTTTCTGCTTAACATGCTCATATATGCTTACTTTTATCTTTTGAACATATGAAATGTAGTTAAAAAATTTTAATGTCTTTGTCTATTAATTATATCATTTGTATCACTTCTGGATCTGTTGTCTACTGACTGATTTTTCTCCTCATCATAGTTTATATAATTTGCTTCTTTGCATGACTGATAATTTTTTATTGGATGCCTTACTTTGTCAGTTGTTGGATGCTGGATATTTTTTAATTTCTATAAATTTTCTTGAGCTTTGTTAAAAAAAACAGTTTGATTATTTCAAGGCTTATTTTAAAAATATTTTGAATATGTCTTTATTGATTTCAGAGAAAGGAAGAGGGCAAGAGAGATAGAAACATCAATGATGAGACAGAATCATTGATAGGCTGCCTCCTACACTCTCCCCACTGGGGAGTGAGGCTGCAACCCAGTCATGTGCCCTGACCAGGAATTGAACTGTGACCTCCTGATTCATAGGTCAATGCTCAACCACTGAACCACACTGGCAGGCTCAAGGCTTATTTTTAAGCTTTGTTAGGTGGGACAAGAACAGCTTTTAATCTAGCAATAATTTTGCTATACAACTGAAGCATTACTCTACCTGATGATGTACTCTGGCTCTGGAGACCAGGGTTTTCCCACTTACCTTTCCAAGACTTGGATAGTTCTCTTACACACATGTTCTGATCGGTACCCAGATGAAGATGTGAGGGGAATCTTCTAAAAATCTCCAACGTGCTCTCTTTTCTCTATGCTACTCTCTCCTCTCTGATACTTTAATCTTGCAAATTCTATCCACCTTTGCCTCCTCAAGCTCTCAACACTGTCTCAATTCAGGAAATGCTGGACTCTGAGTTCTCCCTCCCTGAACTGTGGCAGGAAATTCTCTTCATGAAGCTGAGGCAATTACAGGGCTCACCTCATTTGTTTCCCTTCTCCCAAGGACCACTCTCTTGTTTTGCCTGTCTTCCAACATCTGAAAAGTATTGTTTCAAATATTTTGTCCAAACTTTTAGATATTTTATGCTGAAGGAAAGTGAAAATCTATGAGGAGATACTTTGAGATTATGTAAACATTCTGTTCTCTGACATATTTTTATTCAATGGTTTTAGCATCCATTGACTAGTCTTATTTATATCATCTATTGCCATGATGGTTGAAGATAGTGATTTTCTGACTGTCATTCCTTCTACATTTTTTTAGTTGGCCTATTACCATGAAAAATAGTTTATATGTATATAGGTATTTAATTAGTGTGATGAACAGACTCTAGGATGGTCTCCATGATCTCTGCTTCCTGATGTTCACTATCTTATGTGGCCCCTTTCCTTTAAAAGTGTGAGACTGGTGACTTGATTCTAAACAACAGCATACAGCAAAGGTGACTATATGTATGTGGTTATCTGTATGTGCTCATGCTACATAAGATTTATCTATCTTGCTAGAACCTGTCTCTCCTTTTCATGTTTCGAGCTACCATATGAAGAACACTTTGCAGAGCTAAGGTTTGCCTCCTGTTCATAGCCAGGAAGAAAGACAGCCCTCAATGTAGTAGCTGGCCCATAAGGAACTGAGTACTACCAATAACTAGGTGAGCTTGGGAGCAAATTCTTTCCCAGTCCAGCCTCAAGTGAGATGGCACCTTTGGTAAACTAGCTGATTAAAACTTTGGAGAACCCTGAAGAGAGGATCTAACTAAGCCATGGCCAGATTTCTGATTCTCTGAGGCTGTGAGATAATAAACTAAGCCATGGCCAGATTCAAAATTTTCTGAGGCTCCAAGATAATAAATGTGTGTTATTGTAAGGCAGTGGTCGGCAAACTCATTAGTCAACAGAGCCAAATATCAACAGTAAAACTGAAATTTCTCTTGAGAGTCAAATTTTTTAAACTTAAACTTCTTCTAACGCCACTTCTTCAAAATAGACTCGCCCAGGCCATGGTATTTTGTGGAAGAGCCACACTTTAGGGTCCAAAGAGCTGCATGTGTCTCACAAGCCGCAGTTTGCCAACCACTGTTTTAAGGCGCTGAATTCATTATTGCTATATAGTAATAGATTGCTAATACAGTTAAAAATTCATATCTTTTAGTATCAGGTCTAAAAGGACTCATGGAACTTTTCCTGGAATATATATATATATTTTTAAATATATTTTATTGATTTTTTACAGAGAGGAAGGGAGAAGGATAGAGAGTTAGAAACATTGATGAGAGAGAAACATCAATCAGCTGCTTCCTGCACGCCCCGCACCGGGGATGTGCCTGCAACCAACATACATGCCCTTGACTGGAATCGAACCCGGGACTCACCAGTCCACAGGCCAGCGCTCTATCCACTGAGCCAAACCAGTTTCAGCTGGATTATATTTTTATTTTTTACTATATATATATTTTAAAAATATATTTTATTGATTTTTTACAGAGAGGAAGGGAGAGGGATAGAAAGTCAGAAACATTGATGAGAGAGAGACATCGATAGCCGCCTCCTGCACACCCACTACTGGGGATGTGCCCGCAAAAAGGTACATGCCCCTGACCGGAATCGAACCTGGGACCTTCCAGTCCGCAGGCCGACGCTCTATCCACTGAGCCAAACCAGTTTCAGCTGGATTGTATTTTTAAACTACTATAGACATTAAATCAAGCAGGAAAATGAATTAATACTACAAATAGATTTTCAAGTTACTGTTTTACAATATATTTAAGAATAAAGCCTATTCTGTCTCATTGCTCTCAATAGGAAGAAAAGGGTCCTTTATACCATTAAAAGTAAAATAAAAGTTATTTTTAAAATGTTAAATATGTTTATATTGATTTCAGAGAGAGGAAGGGAGAGGGAGAGAGATAGAAAGGTCAATGAGAGAGGAACATCAATTGGCTGCCTTCAGCATGCCCCTTACTGGGGATCAAGCCCACAGACCAGGCCCGTGCCCTGACCAGGAATAGAACTGGCAACCTCCTGGTGCATGCAAACAACTAAGCCTCATCACCTGAGCAAAATAATAACTAATTTAGAAGTATTGAGTATATCATATTTATATAATCTTTTTTTTTATCTTTATTCAAGGATTTTTTTTTAGAGAGTGGAAGAAAGAGGGCAAGACAGAGAGAAATCTCAATGTGAGAAATACATTGAGTGCTGAGGCTGAGGCTGAGGCTGAGGCTGAGGCGCTGAGACCCTCGTGCTGAGGCTGAGGCACTGAGATCCTCGTGCTGAGGCTGAGGTGCTGAGACCCTCGTGCTGAGGCTGAGGCACTGAGATCCTCGTGCTGAGGCTGAGGTGCTGAGACCCTCGCACTGAGGCTGAGGCTGAGCGGTGCGTCCTCGGCTCTAGAGCCGCCAGGGCACCTTCCCTCAGGGCTTCCGGTATGGCTCGGGCCAGGCCGGACCTGCAGGAGCGAGCGCCGGTGCTGGTTCCCTTAACCCCTGCGACCCCGCGGTCCCCCGCCCCCCCCACGTGTGTGTGCTGCCGCTATGGCAGCAGGAGGAGGTGTGCTCAGTGGGTAGAGCATCGGCCTGCGGACTGAAGAGTCACTCACGGCGGAGCCCGAGGAGAACTTGCTGCTCCAGACCCACCCATGACTGATAATTCTCAGGGGGGAAGGGGTGAGGGGTGTACAGGGAGAGACTGGACAAAAATCATACACCTATGGATGAGGTCAACGGGAGGGAGGGAAAGGTGGGAGCTGGGTGGAGGGGTGCTATGGAGGGGAAAAAAGAAAAACAAATATAATAATCTGAATAATAAAGATTTAATTTAAAAAAATCAAAAAAAAAATACATTCATTGGTTGCCTCCTGCATGTGCCCCAATCAGGGCCAGCCGGAAGGAGCCGGCAACCAAGGTACATGCCCTTGACCAGAATCAAACCTGGGACCCTTTGGCCCACAGGTCAATGCTCTATCCATTGAGCCAAGCCTGCTAAGGCTATATCATCTTTTGATTTTATAGTTTGTTACATATAATTTACACAAAAATAAATATATATCTATATGTAAGGCATTTAAAGTATTTTACTGGTGGGGAATATAATGAAACAGTTTGGAATTTACTGTTCTCTATGTATACCTTTTTTGTCCTATTATCAAAAGCCACCTTTGTTTTTAAAAAACTCAAAAACCTTCAGGATTTTCACTCTATTTAGAACAGTGGTTCTCATCCTTAGTTGCATATTAGATTCACCTAGGCCCTAGGTCTGAGGGCAGTGGTAGACAAACTGCGTGGCTGTTGACTAATGAGATTGCCGACCACTAACCTAGGAAATGGTCAGAACATTGGAAGACTGTGCCCCAACGCAAGCCAATTTAACCAGCATGTCTGGGGGTTGTGCATGGTATTGATTTAAAAAATCTTCAGGTGGTTCTAATGAGCAGCCAAAGTTGAGAACTACTGCCTTTGAAATAAGCAATTGTCTTTGAAAAGTACTTTGTGAAAAAAGACTCAGTTGGAAAAACATCCTGTTTGAGGTGTGATTCTCTGGCTAAATCCAACTCCTGGAAGCCCGGAAACTGACCCCTAGAGGAAATTTAATCCAGATCACAAGATGTCCAGCCAGCATTCACCTCACTTCTCTGAACCAAAATAAAGTCATGAGTATTAGATAAAGGTCAAAACCAACACATGTTTTAGATGCAAAGCGGTCCTCAACCAAGATTCAAGACGTTTCAAGTTTTGAGGGAAGTAAGGACAATGGTGAACGGCAAGCTTTGAGGTCAGTTCTCTTCTGCTGTGTAAATAAGCTACTTTATTTATCCTTTGATTCTCTGTTGACTTGCTTGCCAAATTAGTAAATACAGTGATTGCAGAACAATAGAGCACTTCTGGGCTGGGCACCAAAAAAGAAGCAGTAGGTACTTCACATAATTTGCAAACACTCCTTTTCTTCCATAAACCACTACATTGTTTTCTATCTCCTCTGCTTTTCAAGGTTACACATTTCCTTGGCTAATACGAGAAATATGTTTTGTCTCTGCCTCTGATAATTCTACAGCAAGTTTTCTGTTCAAATCTAAAAGTTGGCTCTTTTATCAAAATATCTTTCCTTCTTACTCATTTCCAACTCAAACTATTATTTCTTAGGGGAAATGAATAGAAAAAAAAGAAAAAAAAACAGTGATCTTCTGATGAATAAATTTAGTCTATTTTATTGTAAAACAGATTGCTTAATTAGCAAGTCTCCATTCTCTAATCTTTAACATAATTTTCCAAGGAAAACAGTAATTATTATCCAAACTGTATACTAACAACTCAGAATCTTTTTAAAATGAAGTATGGTCTAACTCAGTCGCAATGAGCTCCCTCTAGTGTCCAGATTGCGATCTCTAAATACCATTTCCCATTAGAAAGCACCTTTCTATTTACTAGATGGGATGCTGCCTGATTCATGAATTATTGAGTAAAACCAATTAGATCTTTTTTTAAAAAAAAGTACCTATGTTATACTTGTAATTAGGTACTTTATTAATATTCATAAAGGAAGAGAGCAAAAGGAGAGTCATATATTATAAGCATTGTTATCTGGGCAGCTTCACCATGAAGGTATAGATTTACACTCCCCTGGAAACAACCAGTCCATTCTCTATTGATCACTGAGGGCAGATATCAAACAAAGGATAAGATGGATGCATGCATAGTGAAGTCAGGGTGACATAGGGAAGGTGCTTGCCTGTCAGTGTAGCCTGGGAAAAGTATTATTGGCTACGAAGGTGGAGCCACTGAAGCATAGGAAACCTTGGAAGGGTAAAATCCCCAAAGAGTTCCCTCTCGTATGCTCTTTTTTGCTCTTGCACCCATGCACTCGCCCTGTTCTCTCTCCGAGTTCTCTCTTAAGCCACTTCATGGCCCACACACAATGGACTGCAACTGGGAACACAGGTCAAGCTAGCCAGATGCTGGACTGGACTGGACTTTGACATAGTGCAAAAGTTCTTGTCCCTGTTGAAGACAAGATTGGACTTCTTCCATGGCAAAATTTTGCATCATCAATAAAACCTTCCACAAAATCCATCTTCCCATCGGGGCCTCAGGAAATTCTTTTCCTGGGGGCACCCCAAGAACTCATTTTCATCTATAACATCTAGAGCTCTGTGGAGAAATAGCTGATTCCAACACTTGCTATTGTCTTTTTTTTTTTTTACCAGTTTAGTGGGTATGAAATAGTATCTTCTTGTAGTTGATTTTTAAAAAAATATATCTTATTGATTTTTTACAGAGAGGAAGGGTGAGGGATAGAGTCAGAAACATTGATGAAAGAGAAACACCCATTAGTTGCCTCCTGTACACCTCCTACTGGAGATGTGCCCGAAACCAAGATACATGCCCCTGACCGGAATCCAACCTGGGACCTTTCAGTCCCCAGGCCATGCTCTATCCACTGAGCCAAACCGATTAGGGCTGTTTTTGTTGTTGTTTTTTGTTTGTTTGTTTAGTATATTTATTGATTTCAAAGAGGAAGGGAGGGGGAGAGTGCCGCAGTCTTTTGTAGCAAGGGTTCAGGAACCTGAAGAAGGGGCCATGCATAAATGGATACACTAGACAAGAAATATAAATTTGGAAGGCATGGGGGAACCAGGCAGATCATTTCCCTCTAGTGGAGAAGCTCTCTGACTTTTCCATCCCCTTTGCTTTTAAACAAAGCAAACACACATATCAAAAGTAAGGTTTTTGCCGAGACCAGTATGGCTCAGTGGATAGAGCGTTGGCCTGCGGACCGAAGGGTCCCAGGTTCGATTCCGGTTGGGGGCATGTACCTTGGTTGTGGGCACAACTCCAGTGTGGGGCGTGCAGGAGGCGGCTGATCGATGTCTCTCTCTCATCGATGTTTCTGACTTTCTATCCCTCTCCCTTCCTTTCTGTAAAGAATCAATAAAGTATATTAAAAAAAAAAAAGAATAACCATCGTTTAAAAAAAAAAAAGTAAGGTTTTGTCAACAATAAAAGGATTATCAGGTAAGGGGAATTGCCTTTAGCTGTTCGGCCAGGAGCAGGTAATAATATGCAGATTTTCAGCCATGCTGAATATCAAAATCGATCAGCTTTCTGATGGACTTCTCACATTTATTATGCTAACTACTGTTGTTCTTTACCTTCAGCATATCCCCCTTTTTTGTTTTAATAATAAATTTAGAAGGGTGTATGCCATTAGGAATGGCTTGGGTCCTTTTAAGATTTTTTTAATATATATTTTATTGATTTTTTTCAGAGAGGAAGGGGAGGGATAGAAAGTAAGAAACATCGATGAGAGAGAAACATTAATCAGCTGCCTCCTGCACACCTCCCACCGGGGATGTGCCCACAACCAAGGTACATGCCCTTGACTGGAATCGAACCTTGAACCTTACAGTCCACAGGCCAATGCTCTATCCATTGAGCCAAACCGGTTGGGGCTCCTTTTAAGATTTTTAAATTCAATGAAAAGGATTGAGTTCTTTCATGTTCTTTTAAATTGCTGCCAGCCATCTAAAGAACTAGTTTGCAGTAAACTCCTTTTTGGGCCATCCATTCTTTGAGTCCTCTTTCCAATCACTATCCAACAGTTTTGTATGGGTTCCTTCAAAATCACTGTCCCCTCTGACATGACAGCAATGATACTTCAGTTCTAGATGGTAGACAAATGGTGGCAATGGCAATGCAGGTCCAAGCTTCTTTGGCTTGGTCCAAGGCAACCTGCATTGATGCACAGATGATGACTGCTAGTGTGGCAAGGTTTCTTTACCATCTCCCATCTCTGGATTGTTTCTCCTCTGTCTCGTCAGTGTGTTGTTTGGGATTACTGCAATCTGTGGTTAGAGTAGTCTGGTCAGTTCCTCTCTCGGATCCATTGTTGCAGGAATCCACATGAGCTTGGAGGAGTTTTCTGGAAATATACAAGCATATTCTCGACCTCAGGTTAATAAAGGGACCCTTCCTTCCATAAACTAGACTTGGGATCTTTTCATTTTGCCAAACCATTTTCCTTTGGCTTATTCTGACACTAGTGTAATTTCATGGATGTCTTGCCATCAGCATTGCAAGTAGAAAAAAAATTTTAAGTAAAAAACTGTAAGTAATTAAGGTTTGATGTAGTTTACTTACAGATTACTATTTCCCCATTTTTGTTTTAAATAATATTAAGAGGCTTTGTGGAAAGCCTATAATGCAATCTTGATAGCTTTTAATTCAGTTCTTTCACAGAAGTATGACTGATCTGAATTCATTGCATGATAAGAAGCTTTTACTATGAAATGAACTATCAGTAAAAAAATATTTAATTCTCTAGGAATAGGTTCCTGCCTAGTACAACTAAGTTACCCTGAATATTCACTTATTTCAATTTGCCAGTTTAAATCAGTCAGAAATAAGGCTTATGTTCTAACTTCATTTGTCTTTGGATGTGGACAGCAAATGACACTAATTGAATTTCTGCTATTAGTCTTAGAAGTTTTGTAAAGAAGGCAAAATGCAAATTATTTACTTTTATTTTTGAAGCCCAATACATTGACTTTTTAAAATATATATATTTTACTGATTTTTTACAGAGAGGAAGGGAGTGGGAGAGAGAGCCAGAAATATCAATGAGAGAGAAACCTGGATCAGCCGCCCCCTGCAAGCCCCTGACTGGGGATGTGCCTGCAACCGAATCGAACCTGGGACCTTTCAGTCCACAGGCCGACGCTCTATACACTGAGCCAAACCAGTTTCAATTACATTGACTTTTAATTACATTTTCCTAGACATTTGAAGAGCATTTCCCTTTATTACCTCCCAGAGGGAGTTTTCTTTTTTAAACATTTTTCTTTTAAACAGAGCAATAAACTTGGTTTTCCAGATGCTAGACAATACTGCCAAATCTATATTTTAAGTGACTCTCTTTTACTTATGGTGACTTATTAAGATGAAATTTAATGCTTGAATAATAACTTTTAGTTTACCTAAAAAATAGTGGAAGAGATTTTAAATTTTCTTTTTTTTAATGTTTTATTGATTTTTTTTCAGAGAGGAAGAGAGAAAGAGAGAGAGAGAGCTAGAAACATCGATCAGCTGACTCCTGTATACTTCCTACTGGGTATGTGCCCACAACCAAGGTACATGCCCTTGACCAGAATCGAACCTGGGACCTTTCAGTTCACAGGCCAGCGCTCTATTCACTGAGCCAAACCGGTTTCAGCTTAAATTTTCTTTTTTTTAAGCTTAAAATTTACTTTTAAACAGCATTCTTTTTGGCTAGTGTTCATTTGCATATGTATGCAAATTTTATTTTGGCCTTTGTAAAAGCCAATTGCTTATAAAAATATTGGCTTTTACAAAAGGCCAAAATAATGAATTTATATGAGACCTTGATTATATTACAAAAGGCTAACTTATTAAGTAATTAAAGTAGGCATCTTTATTGAAAAAGCAAAGCAAGCAAACTTAGACATTTGACCTACTAAGTACACATGCTGCCCTATCCCCCAGCCTATTTAAAGAGTAGGCTGTCAGAGCTTTTTGTCTTAAAATTCCATTGCTGAAAAATCCAGTTCTGCTTAAGACGTATTCAGCAATATTGTCTTGTCCTTAGAGGTTGAAATCTTTATAACATTTAAAATATATGTATATAAATAAAATACATTGATTAGTTTTTTTCACTTTTTAAAAAATATATATTTTATTGATTTTTTTACAGAGGGACAGAAAAACATCTATGAGAGAGAAACATCCATCAGCTGCCTCCTGCACACCCCCTACTGGGGATGTGCCTGCATCCAAGGTACATGCCCTTGACTGAAATTGAACCTGGGACCGCCCACGCCCCCCCCCCCTCCCATCTGCACGCTGACACTCTATCCACTGAGCCAAACTGGTTAAAAAAATTTATTAATTTATTTGATAAAGCTTTCCACATGATTTCATGTATATCGATGAGCCTAATTCAAAAATATTTCTTTTAAGAAGAAAGAATAAATCCTTGAATCATTTCATGGTCCTTGAAATGTCCCAAAGTCATCTCTCAATTAAAGTCTTGAAATTTAACTTGGAAAGACCATCATATATATATATATATATATATATATATATATAATATTTTTGTAATTATTCTAAAAGGTGTCAATTAAATTTAAACTGGTTTTTATATTAAACATTTGGTTGAGACCATAGAATTAATCCTCATTTTTAATCAGACCTAGGTTGAAATTTTACAATATGTAGTACAGATAAAGAATACAATATATTTTTAACTACTAATATCTCCAGAGAAAATACAATAATTATTTTCTCAAAAATAAACTGCATACTTTATGCATTTTGTTATCACAACCATATGATTTCCCCCAATTTAATTTGAACTTTAAACTCTTAGAAGCTTTCAATTTTAGGTGGCAAGTTAAATACTTAGCATTTGTCAGATTAGTAATAACTTCACATTTTTAAGGGTATATTTCAAAAAAATAATACATTAATAGATTCAATTTTGTCCTCTAGATTTTTCATATGAGGCAAACTCAAATTAATATTTCAGGATTTTGTCATTTTAAAATACCTAAGTATTTAATAATTTTTTATTATTTAATTCAGCAAACTCCAAAGTTTTAAGTTGTCAAAGACTTTGGAAAACTATGTTTCTGGCTGGCAAAAGGAGGGGGAAACAGGGAATCAAGCCTGTAGCTATTTGAATACAAACCTGCCACATTCTTTCCTTAGAGAAACATCTAAGGTTTCTGCTTTGGGAAATGTGACCAGCCCCCTCCTCCATCAATATATCTATACTTATCACTGAAAAGCTCTACCACAAATCCTTCATTTTAGTTACATCTATTTATCCATGTTTAAACAATTTTGAGATTTTAAAGCCAATTATCATTATCCAATGCATTTACTTTGGCAAATTCTGTAACAGGGATAACTTACTGACTTTTAGTGGCCTTAATGTTAACTTTGGAATGTGGTCCATTATTATTTAAAAACTACCCTTTATTATGGAAACATTAATCTTGTTGCCTAAACTGAGCCTGTATATTTTTCTTGGGTCATTTTTGCCATCTTTTTTTGAGAAAAACAGTCTTAGGTTTATTCTATAGCATCCATAAAGAGATTGAGCTCAGCCCAAGATCCATCCAAGATCAGACAGGGCGCGGCTTTGTATTAAGCCAGACTTTTTCTCTTCATGAGTACAGAAACTCCAGACGCATCCCCAAATTCTGCTAAATTTTAAATGATGGGCCAGAAAATAAAAAACATGGCGAAAATGAGACTTCTTTTTTAATATATATTTTATTGATTTTTTACAGAGAGGAAGGGAGAGGGATAGAAAGTCAGAAACATCGATAAGAGAGAGACATCGATCAGCTGCCTCCTGCACACCCCACATTGGAGATGTCCCCTCAACCAAGGTACATGCCCCTGACCGGAATCGAACCTGGGACCTTTCAGTCCGCAAGCTGATGCTCTATCCACTGAGCCAAACCGGTTCCGGCGAAAATGAGACTTTTTAATAGCACTCTCTAGAGTGGGCATCCATTTTTCAGGATCACCAAAAGACTTAATAATAAATGGGCCACATATTTCCCCACCCCCACATCCTGTTTGCTCTGGGGAAACTCAGTCTATGGCTTGGCTGCCTAGATTTCTTTTCTTATTAAATTAAATTAAAGGCATACTTAATAAACTAATAATAAGCACATTAAACCAAACAAAAAGGACAGATCAACAAACATACAGACAAGAGTTAATAAATCAAAGTTATTTTCCTGGATCTTTTCTCTCCATAGCATTGACTACCCTTTAAAGTTATTTTAGCTAAACTCTGCCTGTCCCAAGGTGTCATACTGTAATTTTCAGACAAGGCATCAGAGAGTTCGCCTGCAAGAGATATGACAGCTCCATTCTTTCTAGCTACCGAGCCTCTCCACACCAGGGGTGGAGGATCTGGCAGGGCTTTTTTAGTTATTAGATTTTTGATCCCCAATATGAATCAGGCACAATACAATTTGAACAAGACCCCACATAGTTAAATATGACAAGGGCATTCTTTTTCATTGAGTCTGATTTAAGAGAGTACCTTTTGACATTTGAATTTCTTTATCCTTGAGCATGGAAGCTAAAAATTTACAATGGTATTTTTGTCTTTTGTCGAATCCTTCCCCATTATGGCCTAGCTTGAAACAAAATACATCCTCACCCACTTTGGATCTCGAATTCCAAAGTTTGGCGTGAGCTTTATGCGGGTTGAATCTCCCCACCTTTTTACCAGTGAATCCCCACCTTTACCAGTGAACAACTTCTTTCCCTCAGGCGAACAATCTTCTCCAGTCTCTGTCTCAGGCACCATAAATGCCACAGTCTTTTGCAGCAAGGGTTCAGGAACTTGGAGAAGGGGCTGTGCATAAATGGATACACTAAACAAGAAACATAAATTTGGAAGGCATAGTGAACCAGGCAGATCACTTCTCTCTAGTGGAGAAACTCTCTGACTTTTCCATCCCCTTTGCTTTTATTTACTAGAACATACATTTGCCCTTAAGCAAACACACATATCAAAGGTAAGGGTTGGTCAACAATAAAGGATTATCAGGTAAAGGGAATTGCCTTCAGCTGTTCTGCCAGGAGCATAATAATATGCAGATTTTGAGCCGGGCTGAATACCAAAATCCCTTCTGACAGACTTCTGGCATTTTTTATGCTAACTATTATTGGTCTTTGCCTCCAGCAGGAGAGAGAGAAAAATCAATGATGAGAGAGAATTGATTGGCTACCTCCTGCACATCCCCCAATAGGGATGGAGCCTGCAACCTGGGCATGCACCCTGAGGGAATCAAACTGTGACCTCCTGGTTCATAGATGGATACTCAACCACTGAGCCCCACCAGTTGGGCTCTTCCTGTAGTTTTAATTTCTATTTCCCCAATGACTAATGATGTTGAGCATATTTTTATGTGCTTATTTGTCATTTGTAGACCTTCCTTGTGCTCATTAAGAAAAAAAAAAAAGACTATATTTAGAACAGATTTAGAATTACACAAAAGAAATGAGAAGATGGAACAGAGTTCCATATACCTGGTACTCAATTTCCTCTATTAACATTTTGCATTAGTATGGAACTTTTTTTTTCAATGTTTTTACTGACTTTAGAGAGAGAGGAAGGGAGATAAACATCAATAAAAAAGTATGGTACATTTTTTATAATTAATGAATGCTGATATATTATTAACTAAATTCCATAGTTTTTCAGTTTCTTAATTTTTACCTAATGTTTTTTCTGTTCTAGGACAGCATCCAGAATTCAATATTACATTTAATGGTCATGTGTGTGTTTTTTTAAATATATTTTATTGATTTTTCACAGAGAGGAATAGAAAGCCACAAACATCGATGAGAGAGAGACATGGATCAGTCGCCTCCTGCACGCCCCCTACTGGGGATGTGCCCGCCACAAAGTACATGCCCTTGACTGGAATCGAACCTGGGACTTTTCAGTCCGCAGGCCCACGCTCTATCCCACTGAGCCACACCGGTTTCGGCTGGTCATGTTTTTTAAGGCTGTGACAGTTGCTTATACTTTTCTTGTTTTGATGATCATAAGACTTGAGGAATGCTGATTAGGTATTTTGTAGGATGCCCCTTTGGAATTTGTCTGATGTGTTTTACATAATTAGACTGGGGTTGTGGGTTTTGGATAGGAAAATTACAGTGCTATTTTTGTCACCTTACATCAGGAGTACATATTATCAACATGACTTGTGATTGTTGCCCTTTGCCCATTTTTAAATTGGGTTATTGTTTTTTGATTTTCAGTTGTAAGCATTCTTTACATATCTTATATAATAAAACCCTAATATAAAAATCAAATGAACAGTGGAACCACCAGCAAAGGACTAGTCACTATGACAAGCACCAACCACCACCAGGGGGCAAACGCTCAATGTAGGAGCTACCCCCTGGTAGTCAGTGTGATCCCACAGGGGGAGCACCATTCAGCCAGAAGACCGGCTCACAGGAGCACAGTGATGGTGGCGGGAGCCTCTCCTGCCTCCACTGCAGGTGGGTGGTAAAGAACGAGGGATCCCACACTGTGAGAGGACATGAACTGGGCTGTGGGACCCTATTCCTACCCCCTGTGCACGAATTTCATGCACCAGACCTCTAATTATAGATATAAGTCCCTGACCAGATGTATGATTTGCACAAATTTTATCTCATTCTTTGGTTGTCTTTGTGTGTGTGTGTGTGTGTGTGTGTGTGTGTGTGTATGTGATATTTTTCATTGATTTCAGAGAGGAAGGGAGAGGGAGAGATAGAAACATCAATGAGAGAGAATCATTGATCAGCTGCCTCCTGCATGCCCCTTACTGGGGATCGAGCCCTCCACGCAAGCTTGTGCCCTGGATCAGAATCGTACCTGAGACCCTTCAGTCTTTAGGCTGACACTCTATCCACTAAGCCAATGGTTTGGCAAACTGTGGCTCGCAGGCCGCGGTTTGCCAGTCTGTTGACTAATGAATTTGCCAAACCAGCTAGGGCCTTTGGTTGTCTTTTAACTTTCTTAATGGTGTCCTTAGAAGCACACCATTTTAATTTTGTTGAAGTTCAATTTATTTACTTATTTTATCACTTGTACTTTTGGTGTTGAAGAAGCCATTACTTAGGAGGAATCCAAGATGGCGGCATAGGTAAACACCTACACTGCTGCCTCGCACAACAATTTCAAAACTACAACTAAAAGACAGCACAGACATCATCCAGAACCACAGGAAAGCTGGCTGAGTGGAAGTTCTACAACTAGAGGGAAAGAGAGGGGCTCACAGAGACCCAGAGGAGCTGCAAAAAGCTGAGGTACGAAGACACGCAAGCGCTGAGAGAGCGGATGCCGGAGTACCTGGCTGGCTTTCTCTGGAGGGAGGGAAATGGAAACTCCCAACGGCATTGAACCCCTTATCTTATGACACTAAACCCCAGATCCAGCCGAAACTCATATGGGGGGGGTTTGGACTGTGAAAAGGGAGAAGTGCACGGAAATTTAGGGGAGTCGCAAAAGATCAAAGGCCTGGTGGCGCGCATGGCACTGCGCACAGGACAGATTGCTGATTATACCGCTGGCTTTTGAGAGTGGGCGGGAGATAGACCCTCCCAACTGCGCCACTTCTGACTCCACTAAGCCCCTGTTTTGGGCGAAACCCTGGGGACCTAGTCTCGTGTCGTCCGGGTGCGCAGGGGAGCTGGAAAGACAGAGGTCTGGAGGCACTGCGGGCGCGCGCACACACAAGGACTACTCCAGCGATTACCCAGTCAGGGGCCGTGGAGGGCGGGGCCGAATGGAAGGCAAGGCGGTCCTTTAAGACCTGAGACTCCACCCCTCCCAAGCTCAACAGAGGCTTCTTCGGTTTTGCAAGTCTGGTATCATAAGGCTGAATCCAACACACAAGTTCTCTCGGCATAGTGAAAATGCCGAGACAAGGGAAGGGATTACAAACAAAAGAAATGGAGGGAAAAAAACAACTGGATATAGAGTTCAAAACCACGCTTATAAGGTTTTTCAAGAATATGCTAGAAAAGTTGGATAAATTTAGTGAGACCCAAGAGGAGATGAAAAAGGACATACTAGAGACACTGACTGAAATAAAAAATATTATACACAGTCCTAACAGCAGACTAAGAGGATGGCAAGAACCAAGTCAAAAATTTGAAATATAAAGAAGCGGAAAACATTCAACTGGAAAAGCAAGAAAAGAAAAGAATCCAAAAATGTGAAGATAATGTAAGGAGCCTCTGGGACAGCTTCAAGCATACCAACATCAGAATTGTGGGGGTGCCAGAAGAAGAGAGAGAGCAAGATACTGAAAACCTATTTAAAGAAATAATGACCAAAAACTTCCCACATCTGATAAAAGAAATAGACTTACAAGTCTAGGAAGCACACAGAATCCCAAACAAAACGAATCCAAAGAGGACCACACCAAGACACATCATAATTAAAATACCAAGAGCAAAAGACAGAGAGAATATTAAAAGCAGCAAGAGAAAAACAGTTCATTACCTACAAGGGAGCACCTATACGACTGTCAGCTGATTTCTCAACAGAAACTATGCAGGCTAGATGGGAGTGGCAAGAAATATTCAACTTGATGAATAGCCAGAATCTACAACCAAGAATACTCTATCCAGCAAAGCTATCATTCAGAATTGAAGGTCAGATAAAGAGCTTCACAGATAAGAAAAAGCTAAAGGAGTTCATCAACTCCAAACCAGTATTATATGAAATGCTGAAAGGTACTCTTAGAAGAGGAAGAAGAAAAAGGTAAAAGCCAAAACATTATGAATAACAAATACATATCTATCAACAAGTGAATCTAAAAATTAAGTAAATTAAAAATTTGATCAACAGCTGAGACTGGTTTGGCTCAGTGGATAGAACGTCGGCTTGTGGACTGAGAGGTCCCAGGTTCGATTCCGGTTGGGGGCATGTACCTTGCTTGCGGGCACATCTCCACTGTGGGGCGTGCAGGAGGCGGCTGATCAATGTCTCTCTCTCATTGATGTTTCTGACTTTCTCTCTCCCTTCCTATCTGTAAAAAATCAATAAAATATATTTTAAAAAAATTTGATCAACAGAATAAACTGGTGAATATAATAGAATCAGGAGCACAGAAAGGGAGTAGACTGATAATTCTCAGGGAGACAAAAATCATAAAGCATCAAACAGACTGTGAAATTACAGCAGAAAGATTAAAGTTAGGTGAGGTAGATAAGTGATCAATCAAAGGACTTGCATGCATGCATATAAGCATAACCAATGATCACAGACATTGGGGGGTTGGTGTATGCCTGAGAGGGAGGGGGGCAATAGGGAGATATGTATAAAAAATTAATAAAAAGGAAAAAAAACGGAAACAAAAAAAAAAGAAGCCATTACTTAAACCAAAGTCATGAAAATTTATGCCTATGTTTTCTTTTAACAAGTTATAGTTTGGGGCATTTATATTTAGTCTTTTGATCTGCCTATATAAGAAATATCCAAACTTGTAGAGAATTTTTATGAGTTCATTTGACCAAACTGACAAGAATGCCAGGAAGCAAGATCTTAAATACTCCCTTGAGGGTAGTTATGCCTCTGAGGAACCTAAAAAAGAGAATTACTCAGGCATTTCAAGGTAATGTGTTACTCTAGATGCACAAGAACAATGGATAGGGCTTGCTTAAGCCAAAAATAACCTTTAGTAGGGAAGTTGTAGGCTGAGCCATGACTACCCACAATTACCTCCCCAGTTAGGAATTATGATCAGATCACCCTATGAGGTTACTTTCAGTTAGATTTATTTCAGCAACCTTTTTTCATCCACAAAATCATGGTTGAAAGAAACTGAAGAAGAGCTAAATAAATGGAAAACATCCTGTACTCATGGATCATAAAACTTAAAATATTGTTCAGATGATGATATTCCTTATGTAAGAAATGCAGTCTTCCTTACATTCCCTCCTAATTACAAATGTATAAAAGAAATGGAAAAACTATCATTATCTGGAACATTTAAGATCTGCTTCTTGCCACTGCTGTCAGTTTGGCTCAAATAAATTCTTATAAAAATTATCTACAGGTTTGGCCCAAACCGGTTTGGCTCAGTGGATAGAGCGTTGGCCTGTGTAGACTGAAAGGTCCCAGGTTCAATTCCGGTCAAGGGCATGTACCTTGGTTGCGGGCACATCTCCAGTAGGGGGCGTGCAGGAGGCAGCTGATCGATGACTCTCTCTCATCGATGTTTCTAACTCTTTTTTTTAAAAAATATATTTTATTGATTTTTTAGAGAGAGGAAGGGAGAGGGATAGAAAGTCAGAAACATCGATGAGAGAGAGACATCAATCAGCCGCCTCCTGCACGCCCCACACTGGAGATGTGCCCGCAAGCAAGGTACATGCCCCCGACGGGAATCGAACCTGGGACCTTTCAGTCCACAGGCCGATGCTCTATCCACTGAGCCAAACTGGTCTCGGCTGTTTCTAACTCTTTATCCCTCTCTCTTCCTCTGTGTAAAAATTCAATAAAATATATTTTAAAAAATTATCTACAGGTTTGGACATTCTTACATTGACATTTTGTAGTCTTCAGTTACAACTTTTATACTTCTTTTATTAAATTTATTCCTAAGTATTTTATTATTTTAATGCTATCATAAATGGAATTGTGTTTTCTTTCTTTCTTTTTTGTTGCTGTTTTTGTTAATCCTCATCAGAGAATTTTTTTCCATTAATTTCTAGAAAGAAAGGAGGAAAGGGGAGAAACAGGAGAGAGAGATATATTGATGTTAGAGAGACACATAGATTGCTTGCCTACTGCATGCACCCTAACAGGGACAGAGGGTTTTAAACATGCAACCCAAGTATGTATCCTTGACCAGGAATCGAACCCTCCAGTGTATAGCCCAATGCTCTAACCCACTGAGCAACACCAGACAGGGCTGTAATTGTTTTCTTAATTTTCTTTTCAAATTGTTTATTTCTAGACTATAGAAATACAATTGATTTTTATATACTATTTTGAATTTGCAACCTTGCTGAATTCAATTATTTGTTCTAATAGTTTTTTTGTGTGTGTACGTGGATTTTGTAGAATTTTTTATACAAGATCATGTCTTCTGCAAATAGAAATTTTTATTTGCTTCTTTTCAATCTGGATGCCTTTTATTTCTTTTTTATTTCTTAATTTCTCTGGCTAAACCTCCAGGGCAATGTTGAATAGAAGTAGTGAGAGCAGACATCTTCATCTTGTTCCTTACCTTAGGGGAGAAAGTATTCAGCCTTTCACAATCAAGTACGATGTTAGCTGAGAGTTGGGGTTTTTTGTTTGTTTGTTTGTTTGTTTTTTTGGTAGATTCCCTTTATCAGAATGAAAACTATAGGTAGGGATCACTTCTATTCCTAATTTGTTGTGTTTTTATCATCAAAGGGCACCTTACCTTTTAATGGATCATTTTACTTGCTCTCTAGAGAATGGATTGGAGTGGACAAAGTCTAAAACAAGGAGACTGGTTAGGATGCTATTGTGTTCATCTAGGTGAGAGATGAAAATGACTTGCAGTTTTCTAGGCAAGAAATGACGAAAGAGAGTGGGAACTAACTTGGAGATCAAGAGCATAATCAGATCTATGAAGACAATAGAACTGATAGGGCTTTGAGACAATTTGGCACAGCAGATAAAGTTGCTGTACTGCCCAGCTCTACTTCACTAGGCTGATACAAACTTGCCCACAGCTACTGTGGGTGTAGGCTGATAATGGCTCACATCTGCACTTCTCTTAACATTTGACATTAGCTACCTCATCCAGAGAAATCTGGAAGGTCTCCATCCCTTTAGAAGATAATAACTAAAAGGCTATCCACCATATCTAACAGGACTATATATTATGAAGATTATGATCCTTGAACTGCCCCACTGGGAATGGAAGCCATCTCTTTGGCATGATGAATTTGGCTATTAATGAAAGCTATATATTAAGGTATTGAGATTATCTATGATAATTGGTCCCAGAAGTTTACTAAGCAATTTGCAGAACTCTGGAGATAATTAAAATACTTGTGGTTAGAAAATAATGGAAAACAAGTTTTCAAAAGTTATGTTAGTTCAGCCCAGCTGGCATGGCTCAATGGTTGAGCATCAACCTATGAACCAGGAGATCACGGTTCGATTTCAGGTAAGGGCACATGCCTGGGTTGTAGGCTCGATTCCCAGTGTGGATCTTGCAGGGGGCAGCCGATCAATGATTCTCTCATGGTTGATGTTTTGATCTCTCTCTCCCTCTCCCATCCTCTCTGAAATCAATAAATATATTTTTTAAAGATCTGTTAGTTTATGGAGTGATGGAAATAATTTGTTTCTTGACTGTAGTAGGCTATATGACTTTATACTAGTGATGGCCACATGAATGTGCCTCAAGACTTTTAACTACAGGGAGCATAATAACCAAAGGCCCTAGCTGCTGGGCCTAGAAATCTATTACCATTTTGAACCAATGATATGTTTGAATGGACTATGCCCAGACAATGAATGGGCACAACAAGAATACTAAGGCAGGTGCATTTTGAAAGTTTTTAAGAAGATCAATGTTAGCTCAGTCTCCTAAAGACCTTGCCTGTTCTTTCCTTAGACATTCTAGCATTCAAGGACACTCTCAACTTTTTTTCATTCTCTTTTTCATTTGGATCAGGCTTGCACTGTGCTCCCAGCATTTTTTAAAAAATTTTTAAAAATATATGTTATTGATTTTTTACAGAGAGGAAGGGAGAGGGATAGAGAGTTAGAAACATCGATGAGAGAGAGACATTGATCAGCCACCTCCTGCACGCCCCCCACTGGGGACGCACCCGCAACCAGGATACATGCCCTTGACCGGAATCTAACCCGGGACCCCCCCAGTCTGCAGGCCGACGCTCTATCCACTGAGCCAAACCGGTTTCGGCCCAGCCTTTCTTGGTTACCTTGTCCTTTCTATTACAAGTGTTGCCCTAAAATATATTTTTAAATTCCTTCTATGTTTGATTTTATATTGGTATCTGCTTTAAGGATAACCTGGACTAACACAAAACATATGTCAAAATTCAGAACTGTACATTCAAAAAGGGTGAATTTTACTGCATGTAAATTATACCTCAATAAACTTGGCTTAAGAAATGTTATGTTTTATTTATTTATTTATTTATTTATTTATACACTGTGTGAAATATATTATCTTTTCTTTTTTTCTTCTTTTTTTAAAAATATATTTTATTGGTTTTTTTACAGGGAAGAGAGGAGAGGAATAGAGAGTTAGAAACATCGACGCGAGAGAAACATCGATCAGCTGCCTCCTGCATGCCCCCCACTGGGGATGTGCCCACAACCAAGGTACATGCCCTTGACTGGAATCAAACCCAGGACCCTTCAGTCCACAGGCTGACGCTCAATCACTGAGCCAAACCAGTTAGGGCTGTTATGTTCGTTTTAAACATTTATCAACAGCAATTGAGTCAAGCCTGTTTCTTCTCCATTATGTTTCTACCATCTATTTCCAAGGTTATATCTTGAAACAGTCCCATAGCTAGGCTGCAGTTCGATTCCCAGGGTCAGGGCTCATACAGGAAGCAACCAATCGATGTGTCTCTCTCACGTGGATGTTTCTCTCCCTTTCTCTCTCTTTCTCTCTCCCTTCCACTCTCTCTAAAATCGATTTAAAATAAAAGATTTGTTCATTAAAAATAATAAATGAATAGGCTGATAAATTGGTAAAATTGCGAACTTCTGTTCACCAAAAGAAATGTTAAATAAAATACATAGATGAACCTCAAAATTGGAAGAAAGCATTGCCAATGTGGAAGAACAGGGCCACATGCTAACCTGACAAGCTCAAGGAAGGCCTGCATGGCAGTCTTGCAAACTCAAAGGCCTAAAGTAACCACAAAGGATGGTCTGAAATTAAACTTTAACTAAAAGCAGTTATGGGTTCCGGTCGGGGGCATGTACCTTGGTTGCGGGCACATCTCCAGTAGGGGGCGTGCAGGAGGCAGCTGATTGATGTCTCTCTCTCATCGATGTCTCTCTCTCATCGATGTTTCTGACTTTCTATCGCTCTCCTTTCCTCTCTGTAAAAAATCAATAAAATATATTTAAAAAAAATATATATATATAAATAAAAAATAAATAAAAGCAGTTATGATGGATAGTCACCTCCTAGGCCAGTATCTTTACTGACAAGGTAAACCTTTACCTTAACTGAGCCTATCTGTCTTTATGCATTTAAAATAACATGCCCTTGAAATGTCTGGGTAATTTGTAACTTCCCTTTTTCCGAACCTCTTGGGGCATAACCTAATGTGCCTGGGTGCCAGGACAGATACCTCAAATTCCTTCATTATAATCATGTTAATTATTCCTGCACCCAGCTAAGTATGTGTCTATCATTTTACTTTTTATCCAATCCCAGAGGTTCCTCACATCCAACCCTTCCCCTCCCACTCCCCACCCTGCCCCACCCCCGTTTGCTTTCCCCCACTTAGGCTTTTATATATATAGAAGATGCTCAAAGTCACTAAACATCAAGAGATGCAAAGCAGCTGAAACCAGTTTGGCTCAGTGGATAGAGCGTCGGCCTGTGGACTGAGAGGTCCCAGGTTCAATGCCGGTCAAGGGCATGTACCTTGGTTGCAAGCACATCCCCAGTGGGGGGCGTGCAAGAGGCAACTGATCAATGTCTCTCTCTCATCGATGTTTCTAACTCTCTATCCCTCTCTCTTCCCTTCTGTTAAAAAAAAAAATCAATAAAATATATATTTTTAAAAAAAAGAGATGCAAAGCAGCCGAAAACAGTTTGGCTCAGTGGATAGAGCTTCGGTCTGAGAACTGAAAGGTCCCAGGTTCGATTCCAGTCAAGGGCATGTACTTTGGTTGCGGGCACATCCCCAATAGGGGGCGTGCAAGAGGCAGCTGGTCGATGTCTCTCATCAATGTTTCTAACTCACTATCCTTCTCTCTTCCTCTCTGTAAAAAATCAATAAAAATATATTAAAAAGAAAGAGAGCAGAGACCGGTTTGGCTCAGTGGATAGAGCGTCGGCTTGCGGACTGAAAGGTCCCGGGTTCGATTCCGGTCAGGGGCATGTACCTTGCTTGCGGGCACATCTCCACTGTGGGGCGTGCAGGAGGCGGCTGGTCGATGTCTCTCTCTCATCGATGTTTCTGACTTTCTATCTCTCTCCCTTTCTCTCTGTAAAAAAATCAATAAAATATATTTTTAAAAAAAGAAAGAAAGAGAGAGAGATACAAAGCAAAATGACAATGAGGTACCATCTCACACCTGTCAGAATGGCTATCATCAACAAATCAACAAATAAGTGGATGTGGAGAAAAAGGAATCCTTGGGCACTGCTGAGGGGGATGCAGACTGGTGCAGCCACTGTGGAAGACAGTATGGAGTTTCCTAAAAAATTAAAACTGGAACTCCCATTTGACCCAGTATTCTCACTTGTAGGAATATATTCCAAGAAACCAGAAACACAATCAGAAAGGACATATGTACCCCTATGTTCATAGCAGCACAATTCACAATAGCTAAGATTTGGAAACAGCCTAAGTGACCATTTGCAGATGAGTGGATTAGAAAGCTATGGTATATCTAGATAGTGGAATACTACTCTGCTGTAAAAAGAAGGAACTTTTACCATTTGCAACAGCGTGGATGGAACTGGAGAGCATTATGCTAAACAAAATAAGCCAGGCAGAGAAAGATAAATATCACATGACCTCACTCACTTGTGGCATATAATGAATAACATAAATTGATGAACAAAAATAGACCCATGGACATAGAAACATCGAAAAGACCATCCAACCTCAAAGGGAAGGCTGGGAGGGGGAGGGGAGATAAGAGATCAACCAAAGGATTGGTATGCATGCATATGAGCATAACCCATGGACACAGACAGTAAGAAGGTGAGGGCATGTGCTGGGAAGTGAGAATGGCTGGGGAGAGGTCAATGGGGGAAAAAGGAGACATGAAATACTTTGAACAATAAAGAATTTAAATTTTTAGAGGAGAAACCAAGATGGCATCATAGGTGAACACCTAAATTGCTGCCTTGCACAATTTCAAAAATACAGCTAAAAGACAATATGGACATCATCCAGAACCACAGGAAAGCTGGCTGAGTGGAAATGTTACAACTAGACAGAAAGAGAGCGGCTCACGAAAACTCAGAGGAGCTGCAAAAAGCTGAGGTGCAGAGACACGCGTGCGGAGAAGACGCGTGGCCGAGTGCCTGGCTGGCTTCCTCTAGTGCAGTGGTTCTCAATCTTTCTAATGCTGTGACTCTTTAATACAGTTCCTCATGTTGTGGTGACCCCCAACCATAAAATTATTTTTGTTGCTACTTCATAACTGTAATTTTGCAACTGTTATGAATCATATCTGTGTTTTCCAATGGTCTTAGGCGACCCCTGTGAAAGTGTTGTTCGACCCCCAAAGAGGTCGCGACCCACAGGTTGAGAACCGCTGCTCTAGTGGGAAGGAAACGGAAACTCCAGATTATACTGAACCCCAGTTCTGACTGCCCTGAACCCTAGTTCTAGGCGAGACTCATATGAAGTGAGTTTGGACTGTCAGGAAAAGGGAGAAATGCATAGAAACTTAGAGGAGCCACAAAAGGCAGAGGTCTGGAGGCACGTGCGAGTGCACGTAGAGGACTGACTGCTGATTGTGCCGCTGGCTTTCTCTAGCGGGAGGAAGACAGAACCTCCTGACTGTACTGAACTCCAGTCCTAACTACACTAAACCCCAATTTTGGGCAAGACCTGGGGATGTAGACTCATACGGGTCTCCGAAGCGGATGGAAATGCAGGGGAGCCACAAAAGGCAAAGGTCTGGAAGTGCACGCGCGAGTGCATACAGAGAGGGCTGCAGTATTAGCAAGCGACACTGAGACCCAGGGGCTTCATAGGGCAGGGCTGACGGGAAGCCAAGGCTGTCTGCTCAGCCCTGAGACTCCACCCCAACCAAGCCCAGCATAGAGGCTTTTATAGTTTTGCAAATTTTGTCTCATAAGGCTGGCTCCAGCACAGAAGTTCTCCTAGCATAGACACAGCTGATCCTCATAGCCAATTGGCCTGGAGGTCAATTCCCCCCAGTGATACCAAAAACAATCAAGACTTAACTACAATAAAGATGTACACACAAACCATAAAGGGATGCACCAAGAGTATGCACCTCAGGTAACTATGGAGGCAGAACTACTGGGCCATATAGGACAACTAGCACACAAAGCAGCTACTCTACCAACTCAGGGAAGCAGCGAAAATGCAAAGACAAAGAAACAGATCGCAAACGAAAGAAATGGCCTGCCCTATGAGGCCACTGGGTCTCAGTATCCCTTGGTAATCACTGCAGCCCTCTCTGTGTGCACTCTCGAGCGCACTTCCAGACCTTTGCTTTTTGTGGCTCCCCTGAGTTTCCTTGTGCTTTGGGGATCCGTATGAGTCTGGGCCCAGGGTCCCGCCTGAAATTGGAGAAAAGAAATGGAGGAAAATAAACAACTGGATATAGAGTTCAAAACCACGGTTATAAGATTTTTCAAGAATTTTCTAGAAAAGGCCAATAAATTTAATGAGACCCCAAAACTGGGGTTCAGTGTAGTCGGAAATATAATTTTCTGAAAGGACCAATTAGAAATTAAACACACACTGACTGAAATAAAAATATTATACAAAGACCTAATAGCAGACTAGAGGAATGCAAGAATCGAGCCGAAGATTTCAAATACAAAGAAGCAGAAAAGAAAAAAGAATCCAAAAATGTGAAGATAGTGTAAGGAGCCTGTGGGACAACTTCAAGCATACCAACATCAGAATTATGGGGGTGCCAGAAGAGAGAGAGCAAGATACTGAAAACCTATTTTAAAAAATAATGACTGGAGAATCGAAGATGGCAGCATAGGTAAATACCTACACTGCTGCCTCGCACAACAATTTCAAAACTACAACTAAAAGACAGAACGGACATTATCCAGAACCACAGGAAAGCTGGCTGAGTGGAAATTCTACAAGTAGAAGGAAAGAAAGGGGCTCACAAAGACCCAGAGGAGCTGCAAAAAGCTGATGTAAGGAGAGGGGCGCGTGGAGTGAGCGGGTGCCAGAGTACCTGGCTGGCTTTTCCTGGCGGGAGGGAAACAGAGACTCCCAACGGCACTGAACCCCTTGTCCTGCAACACTGAACCCCGGATCCAGCCGAAGCTCATACGGGGGGAATTTGGACTGTGAAAAGGGAGAAGTGCATGGAAGTTTGGGAGATCCACAAGGGATCAGAAGTCTGGTGGCGCTCACGGCACTGCGTGCAGAGGACCGACTGCTAATTGTGCCGCTGGCTTTTGCGAGTGGGCGGGAGACAGACCCTCCCAACTGCGTCACTTCTGCTCCACTAAACCCTGGTTTCGGGTAAAACCCTGGGGACCTGGACTCATGTGGTACCGGAGCGCAGGGGAGCCGGAGGGGCAGCAGTCTAGAGGCACTGCGAGAGAGGGCGCCCACAGGGACTGCTCCAGCAATTACCTAGTCATGTGAGACTCAGGGGCCGAGGAGGGCGGGGCCCACTGGAAGGCAAGGCGGTCCCTTAAGCCCTGAGACTCCACCCATTCCAAGCTCAACAGAGAGGCTTCTGCAGTTTTGCAAGTCTGGTATCATTAGGCTGAATCCAACACAGAAGTTCTCCGGTATAGTGAAAATGCCAAGACAAGGGAAGGGATCACAAACAAAAGAAATGGAGGAAAACAAACGACTGGATATAGAGTTCAAAACCACGCTTATAAGGTTTTTCAAGAATATCCTAGAAAAGTTGGATAAAGTTAGCAAGACCCAAGAGGAGATGAAAAAGAACCAACTGGAGATGAAAAAGAAACAACTAGAGATGGAACTGATCCAACTAGAGATGATAAAGGACCAACTAGAAATTAAACATACACTGACTGAAATAAAAAATATTATATAGAGACCTAATAGACTAGAGGAAGGCAAGAATCAAGTAAAAAATTTGAAATATAAAGAATCAGAAAACACTCAACTGGAAAAGCAAGAAGAGAAAAGAATCCAAAAATGTGAAGATAATGTAAGGAGCCTCTGGGACAACTTCAAGTGTACCAACATCAGAATTGCGGGGGTGCCAGAGGAAGAGAGAGAGCAAGATACTGAAAACCTATTTAAAGAAATAATGACTGAAAACTTCCCAATCTGGTAAAAGAAATAGACTTTCAAGTCCAGGAAGCACAAAGAACCCCATATAAAAGGAATCCAAAGAGGACCACACCAAGACACATCATAATTAAAATGCCAAGAGCAAAAGACAAAGAGAGAGTATTAAAAGCAGCAAGAGAAAAACAGTTCATTACCTACAAGGGAGCACCTATAAGACTGTCAGCTGATTTCTCAACAGAAACTATGCAGGCCAGATGGGAGTGGCAAGAAATATTCAACTTGATGAATAGCCAGAACCTACAACCAAGAATACTCTATCCAGCAAAGCTATCATTCAGAATTGAAGAGCAGATAAAGAGCTTCACAGATAAGAAAAAGCTAAAGGAGTTCATCAACTCCAAACCAGTATTATATGAAATGCTGAAAGGTACTCTTTAAGAAGAGGAAGAAGAAAAAGGTAAAAGATAAAAAATTATGAACTACAAATACATATCTATCAACAAGTGACTCTAAAAATTAAGTGAATTAAAAATTTGATCAACAGAATAAACTGGTGAATATAATAGAATCAGGAGCACAGAAAGGAAGTCGACTGATCATTCTCAGGGGGAAATGGGTGAGGGGTGTACAGGGAGAGACTGGACAAAAATCATACACCTATGGATGAGATCAACGGGAGGGAGGTAAAGATACAGGGAAGGATGGGAGTCTGATGGAGGGGAACTATGGAGGAGAAAAAAGAGAAACAAATGTAATAATTTGAAAAATAAAGATTTAATTTAAAAAAAAAAGAAATAATGACTGAAAATTTTCCCACCTGGTGAAAGAAATAGACTTACAAGTCCAGGGAGGGCACAGAACCTCAAACAAAAGGAATCCAAAGAGGACCACATCAAGACACATCATAATTAAAATGCAAAGAGCAAAGACCAAGAGAGAATATTAAAAGCAGCAAGAGAAAAACAGTTAATTACCTACAAGGGAGCACCCATATGATTGTCAGCTGACTTCTCAATAGACGAGAGTGGCAAGAAACATTCAAAGTGATGAATAGCAAGAACCTACAACCAAGATTACTCTACCCAACAAAGCTATCATTCAGAATTGAAGGGCAGATAAAGAGCTTCACAGATAAGAAAAAGCTAAAGGAGTTCATCAACACCAAACCATATTATATGAAATGCTGAAAGGTACTCTTTAAGAAGAGGAAGAAGAAGAAAAATGGTAAAGATAAAAATTATGAACAACAAATACATATCTAACAACAAGTGAATCTAAAAATCAAGTGAATAAAAAATCTAATGAACAGAATAAACTGGTGAATACAATAGAATTAGAGGCATAGAAACGGAGTGGACTGCCAATTCTCAGGGGGAAATGGATGAGAAGTGTGCAGGAAGAGACTGGACAAAAATCGTACAACAATGGATGTGGACAATGGGGGAGGAGATAAGGGCAGAAGGTGGGGTGGGAACCAGGTGGAGGCAAGCTAAGAGGGGGAAAAAGAGGAACAATCGTAGTAATCTGAACAGTAACGATTTATTCAATTAAAAATATAAATAAAAAGAATTTAAATTTTTAAAAAAATCAAACATGAAATTTTAATCTTAAGTTTCCCTCTTATATAAATAAAAAAAAATGGCTTAGCCCATTTAAAAAAAAAATGAAATACCATTTTACACTTACCAGGTTCTGTAAAATGGCAAAGATGTAGAATAAGGTAACTCTAATTCACTGCCGGAATATAAATTGAAACAAAGAGTTTGGAAAAGAGGTATTTTTTAGTGAAATTGAAGATGCACATACAGTATGTTTCAGCAATTCTGCTGCTAGGTACATACTGTGAAGCAGAGATTTTCAAAATGCTGGATGCAATCCAGTAGTAGATTGTGAATTTAATTTTAATGGTGCGGAAGTAAATTTTCTGAAAGGTAAAATCATGACTCTCATAGAAATATAAAATAAACACATGTCAAAACATTACTTATATTAATTAATGAGGGAGCCAGAAAATGTTATAGGTATATTGTATAAATTTGCTAAGAATCAGGCATGCTGAAATGAATTTGCTGAGAGACAAATGTGGTTTAATATATTATAGGTCAATATACTTGTAGTGTTTGGGGATATCTCTTTGACAGAGTAGACAAGAATTACTTTAAATATCAATTTGCTTATAAAATAGCGTAGTCAGTAGAAAGTCAGAAGTCCTAATGGATTCAAATCCTTCCAGCTTCTGCTGGCCAATGCCTGGCCTAACACCAACCCTAACCCTTACCCAGCAATCTCTTTCATTCGTTTCCAAGTCTTTAACCATCTTTCCTGACACTGCGTCCCCTTTTAGCATTTTTCATAATGCAACCAAAAGGAGGAAGAAATAAAAATTTAGTGTATTGCTGATAGTAAGTATAAAGTCTTATGAATACAGTCAATATAGATAATTACTATGTATACCACCCAGGGACCACTGTGTTTAAAGTACATGATTGTTTAACTGCTATGCTGTACACCTGCAACTAACCTATATATAAAAATCTGTGTGTGTGTGTGTGTGTGTGTGTGTGTGAGAGAGAGAGAGAGAGAGAGAGAAAGAGAGAGAGAGAGAGAAATATGCTAATTAACCGGGAGGAGGTCGCTCCGGTGCAGCATTGCAGGCAGGGCAGGAGGGGCCTCGGAGCGCCCAGGCTGCTTCAAGGGCCGAAGAAGAGGGAGGCAGGGCCTGACCGGCAGCGGCTGTGGCTGCGGCGTCTTGCGATTTTGAATCGCTGCTGGGCTCCTAATACAAAATAATACTGAATGTAAAATGCAACTGAAAAATAAACGTTTTGTGAAGGTTTTGTTTCAGGTATATTCACTTATATACACATACCTGAGGTATTATTTGGATTGATGTGGTGTTTTTGTTCACTGTAGGCTAGGGTCAAACAGTTTGAAAGCCACTAAAGTGACACAGGCGGTTCAACAGAACAGGGAAAATAACCGGGCGTTTTGAGTTCTACCTTCCCTCCGACTTGACACCCGTTCACATGGCCGGGATCTGTCCGGCCAGCTCAGAAAATGATCAGGCTGAAGGATAAATAACAGAGAGGCGCTACTAATGGCACATCATTCCGTTACGCACCTGAAAAGAGTGTGTTATAGGTCCATTACATTTCAATAAAAAAATAAAGTTTAAAAATATTAGAAGCAACTTGCCGTATGTTCCTCTCTGTTTTACCTTGGCACCGAGGTTCGCTGGCCGCCTCGGACGCCACAAGAACGGAGAGAGCGCCCGTGCAGTGCCAAAAGGAAGAGCCGACCGGCCCGCAGGCAGGAACTCCCGCTTACAGCCGGAAGGTTCGCTGACGCGAGGAATCCGGCCCCAGCCCTGCCCTGAGCCGCCGCAGCACGACACCGGAGGCAACGCTGCCCGCGAGCGTAAGAGCACTGCGCAGGCGCAGACCCGGCCGCCCGCGGTGCCGAGTCACCAGCCCCCGCCGGCTTCGTCACCCGCGCCGGTTTCCCCGCCCCCTGCCCGGGGCTGCGCGCGCAGCGCAGGAGCCGGCTCCGGCGGGAAGGGGAAGCGGCGGGTAAGAAAGGCTTAGCGTCCCGGTTGCTTCTGTGACGGGATTGGGACTTTCCTCTGGGGCTCTCTCCGGCTCTCGGGACCCCTGAGGAGGAGGGGGGGGGGAAGTGGAGGAGAGAGAGAGGAGCCCCTGAAATCGGCTTCCGCCTGCCGCTTCGGCGTACCTCCGCTAGTCGAAGTGTTTTCGCCCTCACCGGAGCTTCGCTCCCCGCCTCCATGGGGAACCCGAAGGCCCAGCACCCCGACAGGCTGCCAGCCTAGGATGCCTTCCCCGCCATTTAGGTAGCGCCGGAATGTCTATCCGCCTGCAGTGGCGCAGCAACTGCGGGGCGGCTCTCCAGGCGGCCCCCACATCAGGCACAGAGCGCCTCGTGGTTGTGTTTGTTTTGACACTCGCTTGCCCTGGGTTTCTTTCTGACCCCTCTTAACTGAAGCGGCTTTCCTGCTTTACTTCCCCTGGGCCCAGTGGTTCTCAGCCTTTCTAATGCCGCGACCCTGTAATACAGTTCCTCATCCATACTTCATGACTGTAATTTTGCTATTGTTATGAATTATAATGTTAAATACCTGTGTTTTCCGATGGTCATAGGCGACCCCTGTGAAAGTGCCGTTTGACCCCCAAAGGGGTCGCGACCCACAAGTTGAGAACCACTGCTCTGGGCTGCTCCGCCGTTTCAAGTTTGAGGCTCTGGATGCTCGTCTTTTACCTCCCTGTGCAACGTCCCGGAATTAGGTCCTTTCCCTGGGGAAATACAGTCACACCCTGTGTTCCTTTGGGGATGAAATACACCAGTGGTAGTGGAATAGTATCAGCAGTTTCTACAAGTGTGGTTAATAGATTAGGATATCTTCTGTCAGCTACCAGAGTGGATGGATGGATATTCAGTGAACTCTTAGTAGCAGGAGGCAACATTTTTAGCCCAGGGGCTGTGCTTGATGCCTTGAAGATACCTTGTATTTAAACCACCGGGGAAAAAAATCTGCTGACAGGAAGGAATCTAAAACAGAATAAATCTTGATAGCCACGTTATGTTTAATAATATCTGCAGGTCAAATTTCTATAAAGAGACAAATATACTGTTTACTTTTATATGCCAGGTAAACATTGGCATTCTGTATATACTGTTGTGAATGGCAGGCATCTAGCAACTTCTCAAATTTGTCAAGTTAACTTCTAGATAATTATGATAATCAACTTAGTTATTTTTACTTTGATGAGTTTTAATGCTATAAACTTAACCACTTTTTTCTAACGTCAGCCCACACCATTCCTGTCAGCCAAAATTACAAAACCCCAGCCATCTTAGATTTCCCCTGTGCTTCATCTCCTTATATTACATGGTTTCTTAATTAAAAAATAACTTGGATTTATATCTTTGATTCTCATTGTTGAAGCTGAACCAGCTGTGTTTTAGGACGTTGCTACCTCTCAGCTTATTCCCCTGAAGGCTCAAATAACAGTTCTGAAACATTATGTTTACCTACAAAAAGCTCAGGTCCAAATTTCTGTGCTTGGATTTCTCTATAACCTGGCATGTGGGAAGAGTCCAGGATTTAGAGTAAGAAGACCTGTATTCAAATACTGAGATAGTCATTACATTAACAGTGTTCTTAGGAAACTTTAAGCTTGTTTCCTTTTCTGTCATTTTGAATAACAGTATCTTTTCATTCCAGCCTCTTAATTAATGTGAGAATTATAGTTGACATAATGTGTTGGAAAACTACCAGAGTTGTACAAAAACAACCTAAGCTATTGTTATTTCTCATTATACTGACTCATTTTACCAACATTTGAAAACATAATATATGTTAGATTCTTGTGCTATAGCTATGAAAGATAGTCCCTGCTTTTGAGGGGCTTCCTTTCAAAGAATTTAGAGAGAGAAAGAGAGAGAGAAGGGAGTAGGGTGATAGAGTGTCTGACAAGGTAAGAGTGTGATATAGATTGTAAAATAGGTAAGCTTACGGCGAGCAACAAACCCAGAGGAGAGAGGAGCAGGGAAGAGTTCCTAAAGGAAATTATATTTGAACAGTCTTGAATTATAACAGAGATCCAGAAGGAAGAGGTGTGGAAGGGTACCATGAGAGTCACTTTTAAAGAACTGCAAATTGTTAGTTTTTGTTGGAGTATTAAGTTCAAAGAGAAGTACAGAAGACTGAGGTGAGATTTGGAGGACTTTTTGTGCTAAGGGAAGTGTTCAAATTGAAGGATTCTAAGTAAACAGTTACCCTGGTCACAATTGTGTTTTGAAAGTTCATTCTGACTACAATGTGTGCTTCTTTTATGTAATGTACAAAAGCTTCTTTCTGCCTTTATTTCCTTTATTCCACCCAGAAAGGCTAATGCCCTCTTCTCATACTTATTATCTTTCAACATCCAGTTTAGGTTCCATTTTTCCGTGTCCTCCAATTATTTTAGATCTTATTCCTTTCTCTGAAATCCTAGGAATGATACCTTAATTGCTTAGTCCTTAATTGTTTCATATGTGTTTTATTACACTAAGTAGATTATAAGTTCCTTGAATAGGGATAGGGACTGTTCCATATGTATATGAATTATACACAAAAATATGATGTTTGGTCTCATTCTATTTTGTTTTTCAGGGTAGGACCAGATTATGGGCAGAAGTCCTTTAAATTAATTTATCATCATGGCTAATGAGGGCTGTCCCAAGGCTGGTGATAGTCTTTTTTCATCAGATAAACATGCCCAACTCATCTTGGCCCAGATCAATAAAATGAGGAACGGACAGCATTTCTGTGATGTGCAGCTACAAGTTGGGAAGGAAACTTTTAAAGTTCATCGGCTGGTTCTGGCTGCCAGTAGTCCTTACTTTGCAGCTTTGTTCACTGGAGGAATGAAAGAGACCTCAAAAGAGGTTGTACAGATTCTAGGAATTGAAGCTACAATATTTCAAGTACTTCTAGATTTCATTTATACAGGTATGTTAAGTGAGCCTGTAATTTTAAGTAAAGAATGATATAGTCACTCATGTACTGCTATGGAAATATAAATTATATTACTTATATGGAAAGTAATTTTGCAATTTCTTTTATGAGTCTTTGAAAGATTCCTGTCATTTGACCTTGTAATTCTTTTTCTAGGAATACTAAGGAACTAATTAGGGATTCAGGCTAACATTTATGTGCCAGGATATTTATAACATTCTATATAATAAAGAGGTAATATGCAAATGGTCGTTATGCCGTGACATGTAACCACCAGCAGAGAGCTACAGGAGTGTGGGGCAGCAAGCTAGGAGCAGCGGAGAGCTATGAGCGGCAGTGGGCAGGGTAGCCAGCTGAGGCACAAGGCAACTCGCGCACGTATTCGTGCACAGGACTACTATTTATAATAGTTTAATTGCAATCTAATTCTCCCCCAGTAGGTTATATGGTTAAATAAACTATGGTACATATGGGTAATAGAATATTTTTTAGATCTTGCAAATGATTTAAATATATACTATCATGGAAGGATGTTTACACACACACACACATATATATATATATATATATATATATATTTTTTTTTTTTTTTTTACAGAGAGGAAAGGAGAGAGATAGAGAGTTGGAAACATCATTGAAAGAGAAACATTGATCAGCTGCCTCCTCCACGCCCACTACTGGGGATGTGCCTGTAACCAAGGTACATGCCCTTGACGTAAATCAAACCTGGGACCTTTCAGTCCACAGGCCAATGCTCTATCCACTGAGCCAAACCGGTTTCGGCTATTTACCATATATTAAATGAAGATAATCTGTATGTAAATACCACTTCAATTTTGTTTTAAAAAATCATTTGTTTGTATTTGTGCATAGGAAAAAGACCACAATGTTGATGTTTACCTCTAGATGATGGAATATGGAAGATTCTTATTTTTCCTTTTTTTTTTTCTGTTTCTCCTTCAAAATGTCATAATTATTTTAATCAAAACTTTTACTTCGCTGAAACTGGTTTGGCTCAGTGGATAGAGCATCGGCCTGTGGACTGAAGGGTCCCAGGTTCGATTCTGGTCAAGGACATGTACCTTGGTTGCAGGTACATCCCCAGTGAGGGGCGTGCAGGAGGCAGCTGATCGATGTTTCTCTCTCATCGATGTTTTTGGCTCTCTATCCCTCTCCCTTCCTCTCTGTAAAAATTCAATTAAATATAAAAACAAAACAAAACAAAAAACCTTTACTTCTAAAATTTTTTGAACAGTTTTAATGATATTAGAAAATCCACATAAAAACTATATATAAAGTTTTAATCTTATGTAACAAATATACATGGGAAATTTTGAAAGAAATATAATAAAATGTTAATAGTGTATGTATATGGAAAATGTGTGATTTCATACTCATTATTACACTTTTCTAGCTAAAGTTTTCTTTAGTGAATATTTCTTACTCTTATAATCAGGAGAAAAAGTTTAAAACAATGACTGTTCGCTCTAGTTTTGAGACTATCCCATGCTCTCCGTAAAGGGTATCATAAAGTGGCCTTACCAAGTGTTGCTTATTTAATGCATAATATTCACAACTGGAAAATAACAAAAGGTAATTTTTCTTTGTGTAATTTCATATTCTTTTTTGGAAAATTTCAGAAAGTAACTTAATTGGAGGATTGTAAAAATGACTTTTTTATCTACTGAAAATAATGCAGCTCTGCCTATTGGCTAATGTACAAATTAACATTGAGAGGTTCTTGATTTCTCTTTTGTAAATGACTTGAAAACTGCTTCATAAATACTCCTGCTTCTCATACTTGCAAAATAGAAATGAACAGATTAATCCAATGGAATTAATTGAACTACATAAAAACAGAAGAAATGCCACAGTCTACTCCTTTTCTGTTGTCTGATAGTAGCAAGGAGAGATATTTAGTGAAAGAGAATGTTCATGGCATCATTACCTTATTGCTGGTGATTAGCACTTCAATCAAAGAAATAAGAAGTGGCCGAAACCAGTTTGGCTCAGTGGATAGAGCATCGGTCTGCGGACTGAAGGGTCCCAGGTTTTATTCCTGTCAAGGGCATGTACCTTGGTTGCGGGCGCATCCCCGGTGTGGTGGTGGTGGGGGCGGGAGGGGCGCGTGCATGCAAGAGGCAGATGATCGATGTCTCTCTCATCAATGTTTCTAGCTCTCTGTCCCTTTCCCTTCCTCTCTGTAAAATATCAATAAAATATATTTTTAAAAAAAGAAGAAGAAGAAATAAGAAGTGGTAACACCCAGAAAAATAAAAGCTAGTGAACATATCTAGGAGAAATTAACATTGTACAGTGTTAACATTTAAGGCTAAAACTGGTGTAACAGTTAAGAATAATGTTTGTCTGCTAGTAAAAGATATAAAGTGGCTTAACCACATTGGTGTTTGTTTATTTTTCCACAAAAATGAATCCATAGTAATTCAAAGGCTGGTGTAGTGGCTTCATGATGTCATTAGTGTCCCATTATTCATCCATTATTGCTCCACCATCTGTAGTTTGTAGCCTCTAAATGTTGTCACTGAACTCCAGCCAGTGGAAGGAGGAAGAGGGAAAGGCAAAAGAGCCTGCCCCCTGAATCTATCTTTTTAAGCTTTTCTAGTAACCCTAATCAATAACTGCTACGTATATCCTTTTAGCTAACCTCAGTCAAAATTTCATTTCTATCTGCCAAAGGAAGCTAAGAAATATAATTTTCAGCTGGGCACAATTGCTACCCATAGCAATTAGTAAAGATCAGAATAAATTTTGGGTATATATATTAGTCAGGGAACTTTGTAATCTGATACAATTCATTTTTTAAAATGTTCTTTGATTTTCATTGTAATGGCATTTCTTTTTGGGGGAACGTAGGGGCAGCAAAGCCTGTTATTCTGTTGATCTCTCCTTTGGACTTATCTATACACTAGAGGCCCAGTGCAGGGAATTTGTGCATTTGAGTTTCTGGGGGGATCCCTCAGCCTGGCCTGTGCCCTCTTGCAGTCCAGGAGCCCTTTGGAGACATCTGACTGATGGCTTAGGCTCCCTCAACCCAAGGAGCAGGTCTAAGCCAGCAGTCGGCCATCCTTTGAGCTGTCATGGAGGCAGGAGAGGCTCCCACCACTGCCACTGCACTCACCAGCCATGAGCCCTGCTTCTGGCTGAGCAGCAGCATTCTCTCTGGGAGTGCACTGACCACCAGGAGGCAGCTCCGGCATTGAGTTTCTGCCCCCTGGTGGTCAGTGTGTGTCATAGCAACCAATCATTCTGCAGTTCTGTCAATTTCCATATTAGCTTTTTATTATATAGGATTCTTTATTAACTATTCACAATTCTGCTAAGTCTTTTTAAAAATATATATTTTATTCATTTTTTACAGAGAGGAAGGGAGAGGAATAGAGAGTTAGAAACATCGATGAAAGAGAGAGAGACATCGATCAGCTGCCTCCTGCATGCCCCCTACTGGGGATGTGCCCGAAACCAAGATACATGCCTTTGACCAGAATTGAACCCGGGACCCTTCAGTCTGCAGGCCTATACTCTATCCACTGGGCCAAACTGGTGTCGGCAATTCTGCTAAGTCTTAACAGATTTATCACCTTAGATTTTTTTTTATGCACTTCACTTAGAATCAGATGATCTGGTTTGTTATCTAGCTCTGTCACTAATAAGCTATGTGATATAAGGCATTTCATTTAACTTTATAATCAAATATTCATTCTGTTTGATATTTACGAATACTTTTTGAGCTAGGCACTATGTATATGAAGTAAAGAAGACAGGAATAGATGGCCTCTGCCTTCACAAAGTTTTCTATGTAATGCAGATTAGGTATTTACAAAATAGAAAGGAGCTTATGAGAACCTCATTTTTCTTATGGAAAAATGGGGATAGTAGCACTTTATAATTCTTGTGAAGGTTAAATAAGATAAAATTTAATAAAGTACTTTTTGTAATCTATAAAACCTTATTAACTTGGTGGGCATTCTTTTTATTACTCTTTTTTGAAAAATAAATCTTTATTGTTCAGATTATTACAATTTGTTCCTCTTTTTTGCCCCTATAGCTCCCCACCACTTGTCTTCCACCCCACCCTCTCCCATAACCTCCCCCCCATTGTCTTCATCCATAGGTGTATGATTTTGTCCAGTCTCTCCTTGCACCCCCCTCACCTCTTTCCCCTTGAGAATTATCAGTCCACTCCCTTCCTATGCCCCTAATTCTATTATATTTATTTGTTTATTCTGTTCATCAGTTTTCAATTCACTTGATTTTTAGATTCACTTGTTGATAAATATGTATTTGTTGTTCATAATTTTTATCTTTACCTTTTTCTTCTTTTTCCTATTCTTAAAGAATACCTTTCAGCATTTCATATAATACTGGTTTCGTGCTAATGAACTCCTTTAGTTTTTTCTTATCTGTAAAGCTCTTTATCTGCCCTTCAATTCTGAATGATAGCTTTGCTGGGTAGTGTAATCTTGGTTGTAAGTTTTGCTATTCATCACTTTGAATATTTTTTGCCACTCCCGTCTGGCCTGCATAGTTTCTGTTGGGAAATCAGCTGACAATCCTATGGGTGCTCCCTTTTAGGTAATCAACTGTTTTTCTCTTGCTGCTTTTATTTAATTTATTTTTTTATTTTTTAATATATTTTATTGAGTTCTTACAGAGAGGAAGGGAGAGGGATAGAAAGTCAGATACATCAATGAGAGAGAGACATCAATCAGCTGCCTCCTGCACGCCCCCTACGGGGGATGTGCCGCAACCAAGTACATGCCCTTGACCAGAATCGAACCCAGGACCCATCAGTCCGCAGGCCGACGCTCTATCCACTGAGCCAAACCGGTTTCGGCTCTTGCTACTTTTAATATTCTCTCTTTGTCTTTGGCTCTTGGTATTTTAATGGTAATGTATCTTGGTGTGGTCCTCTTTGGATTCCTTTTATTTGGGGTTCTGGATTTGTAAAACTATTTCTTTCACCAGGTGTGGGAAGTTTTCAGTCATTATTTCTTCAAATAGGTTTTCAGTATCTTGCTCTCTCCTTCTGGCACCCCCATAATTCTGATGTTGGTATGCTTGAAGTTGTCCCAGAAGTTTCTTACACTATCTTCACATTTTTGGATTCTTCTTTCTTTTTGCTTTTCCATTTGAGTGTTTTCTGCTTCTTTGTATTTAAAATCTTTGACTTGATTCTTGCGTTCCTCTAGTCTGCTGTTAGGTCTCTGTATAATATTTTTATTTCAGTCAGTGTATGTTTAATTTCTAGTTGGTCCTTTTCCATCTCCTCTTAGGTCTCGCTAAATTTATCCATCTTTTCTAGGAAATTCTTTTTTTTTTAAATATATTTTTATTAATTTTTTACAGAGAGGAAGGGAGAGGGATAGAAAGTCAGAAACATCAATGAGAGAGACATCGATCAGCTGCCTCCTACATGCCCCCCACTGGAGTTGTGCCCGCAAACAAGGCACATGCCCCCAACCGCAATCGAACCTGGGACCTTTCAGTCCGCAGGCCGACGCTGTATCCACTGAACCAAACCGGTCTCTGCTCTAGGAAATTCTTAAAAAATCTTATAACCCTGGTTTTGAACTCTATATCCAGTCCTTTGTTTTCCTCCATTTCTTTTGTTTGTGATCTGTTCCTTTTTCTCTGCATATTTTGCTGCTTCCCTGAGTTGGTAAAGTAATTTTGTGTGCTAAGTTTTCTATATGGCCCAGTAGCTCTGCCTCCATAGTTACCTGAGGTGGACACTTATATATATATATATGTATATATATATATATATATGTATGTATATATATGTGTATATATATATATATACATATATATATATTTTTTTAATTGATTTTTCACAGAGAGGAAAGGAAAGAGATAGAAAGTCAGAAACGTCAAGGAGAGAGAGACAGCGATCAGCCGCTTCCTGCACGCCCCACAGTGGAGATGTGCCCGCAAGCCAGGTACATGCCCCCAACCGGAATCGAACCTGGGACCTTTCAGTCCACAAGCCGACGCTCTATCCACTGAGCCAAACCGGTCTCGGCTGAGGTGGACACTCTTGGTGCACCCCTTTGTGGACTGTGTGTACAGTCTTATTGTAGTTAATTCTTGATTGTTGTTGGTATCACTGGGGGGAATTGACCTCCAAGCCAATTGCTTGTGAGGATCAGCTGTGTCTGTGCCCGGAGAACTTCTGTGCTGGACTCTGCCTTAAGACTTGCAAGATTGCAACAGCCTCTGTGCTGGGCTTGGATGTGGTGGAGTCTCAGGGTTGAGCAGACAGCCTTGGCTTCCCATCCACCCTTCCCTACATGGCAGCCCCTGTCTCTCAGTGCCTCTGGGTAATCGCTGTAGCCCTCTGTGTGTATGCGCATGTGTTTCCAGACCTCTGCCTTTCTGGCTCCCCTGAGTTTCCGTGCACTCTAGGGACCCGTATGAGTCTGCGTGCCCAGGGTCTCGCCCCAAATTGGTGTTCAGTGCAGTCGGACCTGGATTTCAGTGCTGTTGGGAGGTTCTGTTTTCTTCCCGCTAGAAAATGCCAGCAGCACAATCAGCAGTCAGCGCTCTGTGTGTGCACTTTTGTGCACCCCTAGACCTCTGTCTCTCGGGCTCCTCTAAGTTTCCCTGCACTCCTCCCTTTTCACAACAGTCCAGACCCCCCAGTATGAGTCTCGCCTGTGTCTGGGGTTCAGTGCAGTCAGAAGTGGGGTTCAGTGCAGTCGGGATTTTCCATCTCCCTCCCACTAGAGGAAGTCAGCCAGACCCTCCGCTGCCCGTCCTCTCCACGAGGGTGTCTCTGTTCCTCAGCTTTTTACAGCTCCTCTGAGTCTTCATGAGTCCCTTTCTTTCTTTCTAGTTGTAGAATTTCCACTCAGCCAGCTTTCCTGTGGTTCTGGATGGTGTCCGTTCTGTCTTTTAGTTGTAATTTTGAAATTGTTGTGGGAGGCAGCAGTTTAGGTGTTTACCTATGCCGCTATCTTGGTTTCTCCCCCTCTTTTTATTACTCTTAAGTAACTCTTGACATAATTCAGTAGCAGTCATTCAGTCCCTTTACGTCACAACCCATGATCTTATCTTAACCCATGATCCAACTAAGTTTGTGGCAAGTTCTTACTTTATTCAAGTAAGTTTTATATCAATTTTCTCTGAAGCCACTACCATTCACTCCCTTGGTGGATTCCATTTCTTATACTTTTGGAAAAAATCCTGTTTGCATTCAACAAGCCATATTCTGCCTCTCACCATAGTATCTTTGGTCATTCATTCATTCATTCATTCAAAACAAAATTTTTGAGCACTTAAGAGTGGAGTAGGCATTGGAAATACAGACGGGGCAAGTCTTGACCGAACAGACTATAAATCTAATTGGGAAAACAAACTTTAAACAAATAGTTTAGAGGAGCGAATGGGGTGAACAGGAGTAAAGGGAAAGTATAAAATTGAATGGAGAGTTTATCCTTATTAGGAAGGATAATTACAGTGGTTTATTTTCCTTCTAAATATGATTGATTATTTAATGTCTTTCCAAAGTCACTATGTAAAAATATATGAAAGTGAAGCCCTCTAAAAAAAAGAGTGGTATATATATATATATACCACTCTTTTTTTTA
>JAAGEH010000030.1:10293579-10367213 GCA_011751065.1 Lasiurus cinereus
ACACACACACACACACACACACACACACACATATACATACACATACACACACACACACATATATATTTATTTAAATGTTAACTATTAGTAACTTATTATATGTTATAGACTCTTAGTTATACTTAATATTAAATTAACATTTGTACATCATTTTATCATAATTGAAGATAAAGACCCTGTTTGCCTTCCTCAGTGCCTAACTACATGTTTATTAGATGCATATAGCTTTAAATTAAAAGCATGGGGTTGATGAAACCGATTTGGCTCAGTGGATAGAACATCAGCCTGTGGACTGAACGATCCCAGGTTCGATTCCGGTCAAGGGCATGTACCTTGGCTGTGAGCACATCCCCAATAGGGGATGTGCAAGAGGCAGCTGATTGTTGTTCCTAACTCTCTATCCCTCTCCCTTCCTCTCTGTAAAAAATCAATTAAAAATATATTTTAAAAAAGCATGGGATTTGGTGTCAATCCCTACCCTTAACTCAACCATGTGATTTGAGGAGAAGTTACTTAAAACTTTCACAAAAACAAAACAAAAACCCTACGGTATGGGGTTGCAGTTAGGATTAAACGAAATGTATAAAGCAATTAATTCTATGTCTAGTTCATTGTAAGTGTTCCATACATGTTATGTATCTTTATCATTTCAGTTTTATGCTTTCTATAAATCCTTTGTTGCTTTTTTACTTAGCTATTGGTGGAATCTAATATAATGCCTTGTTTAATATAAGTCAAATGTTTGTTTTTATTTTACTGTACTGACTGTACTGGTTATTTGTCTCCCTGTTTCCCTAGGCATAGTGGACATAGGTGTGAATAATGTCCAAGAGTTGCTTGTTGCAGCAGACATGCTACAATTGACTGAAGTTGTTAATCTTTGCTGTGCATTTCTGAAAGGACAAATTGATCCACTGAACTGCATTGGGATCTTTCAGTTCTCTGAGCAAATTGCCTGCCATGATCTTTTGGAATTCACAGAAAACTATATTCATGTCCATTTCTTGGAGGTTCAGAGTGGGGAAGAGTTCCTGGCACTTACAAAAGATCAGTTGATCAAAATTTTGCGAAGTGAAGAGCTTAGCATTGAGGATGAATACCAGGTCTTCTTAGCTGCAATGCAGTGGATTCTCAAAGATCTGGGAAAAAGAAAAAAATACGTGGTGGAAGTGCTAGACCCAATTCGATTTCCTTTATTACCTCCTCAGAGGCTTTTAAAGTACATAGAAGGTAATTTTTTGTTGTATATCAGTAAATTACTTATCCAACAGCTATTTTGCTTTCTGAAATGTGATAGTGTTTTTCTTTTTCAGTTCAATAGCAGACATTTATTGAATGATTACTGTATCCAAAATATAGATTTGTTTTTTTATGGGTAGACATTTGTATTTCCATATTTCTACTTTTATTTTAATAAAATCCTTATGTACCTTTCTTGAAATTAAATACTAGTAGAGATATAGAGCTAGAGATAAAATAATACTGCTGTTTTTGGCAGTACTAACTAGTTCAGTATAAGATTTCCTCTTGTCACTTTTAAAATGTCAGCAAAACCTAACATTTGAGGAAAATGCATATTCTTAAAACAATAAATCCTGTAAGTCCTCTTATTAAAAATACATTTTAAATTGATATATCATAGCTCCTAAGTGCCTTTGAATCATCTTTAGGTTCTAAACTTTGAAAATACTTTTCACCATAGTGTAAAATAGTTTTTATCTTTATATTAGAACAATGATAATATTTAAATTTATTTTTTTAAGTACTTTAGACTTGATTTCAAGATTTGAAGGTTGTTTTTTGTTTGTTTTTTTGTTAATCCTCACCTGAGAATCTTTTTTCATTGATTTTAAGGGAGAGTGGAGGAGAGAGGGAAAGACAGAGAGAAATATCAATGCAGGAGAAACACATCGATTGGTTGCCTCCTCCTGCATGGGCCCAGACCAGAGCCAGAGAGGAACCTGCAACCAAGCTACGTGCCCTTGACCAGAATCAAACCCAGGACTCTTAGGTCCACAGACTGACATTCTATCCACTGAGCCAAACTGGCAAGATTTGAATTTTTTACTCTTGTCCTACACTGAATGAAACTTGAGGATGTGACTGAATTTTAAATAATGTAAGAGCTAATTCTCTGGACATCTTTTCTATTTTAGTTTAGCTACTTTATTTCTCCCATCTAAAATTTGAGAGCTATAACCTACATGGTTTGGCTCAGTGGATAGTGTCAGCCTGCGGACTCAAGGGTCCCAGGTTCGATTTCGGTCAAGGGCATGTACCTTGGTTGCGAGCATATCCCCAGTGGGGAGTGTGCAGGAGGCAGCTGATCTATGTTTCTCTCTCATCAATGTTTCTAACTCTCTGTCCCTCTCCCTTCCTCTCTGTAAAAAAAATCAATAAAATATATTTAAAAAAATAAATAAAATTTGAGAGCTAGCTGTTATGTTCTCACCACTTCTTTCTAGCTTGAAACATGAAAGAAGTGGAAGAATAGAGATTTGCTAAGGCTCTGGCCCTTCCTTAGGTACTTGGTTCTGAGCTCTCTCTCTCTCTCTCTCTCTCTCTCTCTCTCTCTCTCTCTTTCTCTCTCTCTTTTATATATATTTTATTGATTTTTTACAGAGAAGAAGAGAGAGATAGAGAGTTAGAAACATTGATGAGAGAGAGACATCGATCAGACGCCTCCTGCACACCTCCCACTGAGGATGTGCCCGCAACCAAGATACATGCCCTTGACCGGAATCGAACCTGGGACCTTTCAGTTCGCAGACCGACGCTCTATCTACTAAGCCAAACCGGTTTTGGCTGAGCTCTCTTATGAGATCCTAATACTGATCTGTGTCAGGACCTACTTAACCCAGCCAAGGATATATCTCATGTAAACTTTGGCTAGCAAAGTGCTCTCTTAGATGGCAAACCCTGGCGATCCTCTCTACCTTTACTGCTGGTCCTATAAGGGATTTTCCTTTTAGTGGTTTTGTTCTTTGACTGCTCAGCTTGGCTTCTTAACTACTCTCTCTCTCTTCAAATTATTAGTTATTAGTAAGAATTCTCAAGATTTTTTTAATTGACCTTTTTCCTCAATATTGCATCTGAGATGTAGGGACAAGCCTAGGAGACAGTCCCTTGCTAACATAAATGGGCCTTTGTGCAAATTTGAAAATAGTGCCCTTTTAGAGGGTGTTAGAGCTTGCCAGATGGATACAGGTTGACTTTCATCCCCTATTCATCTCCTCAGCTAAGTACCCTTGAGCAGGAAAAACCTCCCCAATTATGCTCAAAGTCTCTAGGAAATGGATCTCATCCCAACAGCTCTTTTGTTTCTTGCTTTGACTGTCATTTTATAAAGTTTATGACATAATTTTGTACCCTTTTGTTACTAGGTTGTATGTATTGAATTTTGGGCTACTTTTTTTTCATTTTGTTAAATAGTTGTGATTCTGTTTCACCTTGCCGTCTTTATTTAGAAATCCTCATACATGTATTTTAAAATTGAAAGCATTATTAAAGTATGAAGCATTATTAAAAATATTTTTTTTATTGATTTCAGAGAGGAAAGGAGAGGGAGAGAAAGGTAGAAACATCAATGATGAGAAAGAATCAATGACTGGCTGCCTCCTGCACACCCCTTACTTGGGGGTGAGCCTACAACATGTGCCCTGACCAGAAATCCAACTGTGACCTCCTGGTTCATAAGTTAACACATAACCATTGAGGAACACCAGTTGGACTGAAGCATTTTTTAAAAAAATACGTATTTATTGATTTTAAAAAGAGAGAAAAAGAGAGAGAGAAAGAAACATCAACTTGTGTGTTGTCCATTGTGGCTCAGTTGGTTGAGTATCATCTTGTGCACTAAAAGGTTGCCTGTTCAATTTCTGTTCAGGGCATATGTCCAGTTTGCAGGTTCAATACCCAGAAAGAATGTTTTTGGAAGGCAACCAGAGAATGTTTCTCTCTCACATTGATGTTTCTTTCCCTCTCCCTTCCTCTCACTCTAAAACAATCAACAAAAAACATATTAAAAAAAAAAAGAAAGAAAGAAACATTGATTTGGTTGATTCTTATATGTGCCCTGATCTGGGATAGAAACCACAACCTTAGCATATTGGGCAACATTCTAACCAACTGAGCTACCTGGTCAGGGCCATGAAGTATATTTTTAAAAACAATCTTTGGCCCAGCCAGCATGACTCTGGTTGAGTGTCAACCTATGAGATCACAGTTTGATTCCCAATTATAGGCTTGATCCCCAGTGGGGGGCATGCAGGAGGCAGCCAATCAATGTTTCTCTCTCATCATTGATGATTCTCTATCTCCCTCAAACTTCCTCTTTAAAATCAATAAAAAAAATATTTTTTAAGAAATATATTTAAGGAAAGTATATTTTCTAGTAACAATGAGAAAAATATTGGTATTATAGGAAATGGTGTTGTTAAATCACACCATTATTTGATGAGTTTTTATTTTTTGATTGTCAAATATTTTTATGTAAGCATATCTTTTCAATATTATTTAAAAGTTGATTAAACATTATCTTTTTAAACATTGCTTTAGGAGTATCTGATTTTAATCTTCGTGTTGCATTGCAAACACTTTTGAAAGAGTACTGTGAGGTGTGCAAATCTCCCAAAGAGAACAAATTTTGTAGTTTTCTGCAGACATCTAAGGTTCGGCCTCGGAAGAAAGCAAGAAAGTATCTGTATGCAGTAGGTGAGAACCTTTATTTATTCTTTTTTTTTTCTTTTTACAATGTATTTATTGGAGTGACATTGGTTAATAAAATTATATAGGTTTTAGATAAACAATTTTATAATACACTATAGGTGATAGAGGTTATCTTTATTTTCAGGATCAAAATCTTTTAATATTTTATTGTTATTTTACATGTCAGAATATTTAGGTGTGTCAAATAGACATTTATTTTTACATGCAGGCTACAGATTTATAAATTGTAGTTATATAATACAGTGAACACATCTAAAAATTAAATAGCTACTCATTTGACATCATTATTCTATGATCTAAATTTTTTTTAATATATTTTATTGATTTTTCACAGAGAGGAAAGGAGAAGGAGAGGGATAAAAAGTTAGAAACATCGATGAGAGAGAGACATCGATCAGCTGCCTCTTGCATACCCCCTACTGGGGATGTGCCTGCAACCAATGTACGTGCCCTTGACCGGAATCGAACCCAGAACCTTTCAGTCCGCAGTCTGACACTCTATTTACTGAGCCAAACTGGTTTCTGCTGATCTAAATTTTTGATTCTTACATTACTCAATTATTATCAATAACTGACTACAGAAATATTACTTTAAACTTTGAAAATTTGCTTCAGGAGTATCTGATTTTAATCTTCATGTTGAATGAACCTAGAAAATATTAACTATTCACAGGAAGGAAAATGAACCTAGAAAATATTAACTATTCACAGTGTCATAAATAGTCATTAGGGATGATAAGAACCAGTGGTCTCCAAAGTGTGGGTGTGCAGGAAAATCCATAGGCATATCAGATGAACATATTAAAACCTCTCTTTATTTTTATTTTAAAAGCTTTAAACCATATCAGTATTTGATATACACACACACACACACACACACACACACACATACTAGTATTGACCGATTGGATAATATAATTTATATATAAATATTTTCTATATAATTTATATGCATGTAATCCTATCTAATAAAAGAATAATATGCAAATTGACTACATCTCTGCTATACCCACCAACCAATCAGCAAATATGCAAATTAACCCAAACAAGATGGCTATGGCCACAAAGAGAGCAGGAGAGAGGCTTTGGGTTGCTCCTGGCGATGGAGGAAGCCAAGCTTTCCGCAAACCCTAGCAGGCCCAGGCCTCCACTTAAGGCAACAAAATTTCAATGGCTGTGTGAGCAGAAGGCTTGGCTCCACTCCAAGCTACAAAGTTTCAATTGTAGAAGATAAATAAATCCCAGATACCAGGGCCTCCACTGCGGTGGCTGGGGGCATGGCCAGCCAGCAAACCACAAGCCCCTCGCCCAGGCCACCCCATGCCCCAAGGGAACACCCACCCTGAACCAGGACACCCTTCAGGGCAAACCAACCGCTCCCACCCATGCACCAGGCCTCTATCCTATATAATAAAAGAGTAATATGCAGATTGACCATCACTCCAACACACAAGATGATTGCCCCCAGGTGGTCAAAAGATCCTGTCCCCATGTGGACACAAGATGGCCACTACAAGATGGCAGGGACCAGGCCTGCAAGGGAGGGCAATTGGGGGCGATCAAGCGTGCAGGGGAAGGCAGTTAGGGACAAACAGGCTGGCAGGGGAGCAGTTAGGCATCAATCAGGCTGGCAGGGGAGTCATTAGAGGGTGATCAGGCTGACAGGTAGAAGCAGTTAGGGGCAATCAGGAAGGCAAGCAAGTGAGCAATTGGGAGCCCCCAGTCTTGAATTGTGAGAGGGATGTTTGACTGCCCGTTTAGGCCCTATCCTACCTGGATCGGGCCTAAATGGGCAGTTGACATCCCTCAAGGGGACCCAGATTGGAGAGGGAGTAGGCTGGGCTGAAGGACACCTCCCTCTCCTGCATGAATTTCGTGTACCAGGCCTCTAGTTATATTATAATTTTATATATGCTATAATGTATAAATATATAATTTTTAGTGCATACTAAACTTTTTTAATGAGATGGAGAGTCAAACATGAATTTCAACTCCCTATTTTTAAAAAAATATGTTTATTAATTTTTTTAGATAAAAGGGAAGGGAGAGGGGGAGAGAGAAAGCAATCTGTTGCCTCCTGTACATCTCCTAATGGGGTTTGAGCCCACAAGTACAGTGTGTGCCTTGATAAGGAATCAAATCAGCAACCTCTTGCTGCATGGGATAACACTTAACTGAGCCACACTAGCAGGGCTCATTCACAATTTTTAATTGAAAGAGACACTAATAGAGGTCATAATGAGACTTTTTAAAAAATAAGTTTTTATTCATTTCTTTTCCTTTTTTTTTTCCCAAAGCAAGAGAGAGAGGAAGAGGGGGTAAGGAGAGAGAAAGAGAGAGAAATACCGATCCCCTGTCTCCTGCATGCACCCAGACCGGGAATGGAGCAAAACGTGGGCATGTGCCTTGACAGAAGCAGACTGTGACCTTTTAGAGCACAGAATGAAGCTCAACCCAATTGAGCCCCATTGCCCAGGGCAGAAACTTTTTAACTAGACAGATAACCAGCTCCTAGATTATGTTTTTGTGTGTGTGTGTGTGTTTTGTTTTGTTTGGGGGGGGGGATTGGTTTTTTTGTTGTTAATCCTCATCCAATGGGGATATTTTTTTTCCCCATTGATATTTTTAGAGACAGTGGAAGGGAGTCAGGGGGAGAGAGAGAGAGCATCAATGTGAGAGAGAGACATGGATTTATTGTCTCCAACCCCCCCCCCCCCAACGGGGGCTGGAGATCAAACCTGCAACCTGGGTGCATGTCCTTGACCAAGAATGGAACCCGAGACTCTTTGGTCTGCATGCCAACACTCTAACCACTGAGCACACCAGCAAGGGCTAGATTTATGTTTTATCTAATATTCTATGTAACTAAGACCACATAGTACAACATTGTGGTTAATTCACCTTATTTAAGCTATAATCTTTTAGGACTTGGCATATTTAAGAATAATATATATATATATATATGGCAAGCTCTAAAGCATTTAGTCCTTGCTATGAAATAGTTATACTAAATGTCTAGATGTAGAGGGCTAGATTTTTCTCCTTATTACCATTTCCATATTTAGTGGTAAGGGATTTGCTGTGTTTCTCCTTTCCTTCTTTTGTTCAGGTGGATATACTCGATTACAGGGTGGACGTTGGAGTGATAGCAGAGCCCTCAGCTGTGTAGAACGTTTTGACACCTTTAGCCAGTACTGGACCACTGTATCTTCACTTCATCAAGCTCGATGTGGGCTGGGAGTAGCAGTTCTGGGAGGGATGGTCTATGCTATTGGAGGTAATGTTGAGAATGTATTATTTCCCTTATTAATCTCTAGCTATAAGTTGGCTGAATTCTTACATGCTTTATATATATTGTGAGGCTATCGGGTATACATAGCTACATTGTGCTTAATAAATATTTATTGGCCCTAGCCGGTTTGACTCAGTAGATAAAATATTGGCCTGCAGACTGAAGAGTCCCAGGTTCGATTTTGGTCAAGGGCACATGCCCAGGTTGTAGGCTCATCCTCAGTAGGGGGCGTGCAGGTGGCAGCTGATCAATGATTCTTTCTCATCATTGATCTCTCCCTCTCCCTTCCTCTCTGAAATCAATAAAAATATATTTTAAAAAATAAAATAAATATTTATTGAATAAATGAGTGAAAGAAAATAAAAGAAAACACAAGATAATTGAATATTTCAGACCAGAGGGTTACTATAATTTTTCATAAGGCAGAATACTTAAGTTTGGTGTTGTCTGGTTTTTTGTTGTTGTTGCTTTAAATATATTTATATTGATTTCAGAGAGGAAGGAAGATGGAGAGAGAGATAGAAACATCACTGAGGAGAAACCATCATTGATTGGCTGCCTTCTGCACAACCCACACTGGAGATCAAGTCCAATACCTGGGCATGTGTCTTGACCAAGAATCAAATTGTAACCTCCTGGTTCATAGTTCAACACTCAACCACTGAACCACACTGGCCAAGCACTGTTGTGTGTTTTTTAATTGCTTTTTAAAATAAATATTTTATTGATTTCAGAGAGAGAGAGATAAAAACATCAATCATGAGCCTTAGCTGGTTTCACTCAGTGCATAGCGTGTTGGCATGTAGACTAAAGGGTCCTGGGTTCAATTCCGGTTAAGGGCATCTGCCTAGGTTGTGGGCTCAATCCCCTATGTGGGGCATGCAGGAGGCAACTGATCAATGATTTTTTCTCTCATTATTGATGTTTCTATCTCTTTCTCCCTTCTCTGAAATCAATTAAAAAAAATTTTTTTAAAGAAAAGTTGTTCATACAATGTGGCACCAAAATTTAGGTTGATATTTATCATTAAAAAGTTTTTAAATTCTGAAAGCTTTTTACAAATGAATTTTAATTAATCAAATTATTCAGTTAGTAGGAATATAAAACCAAGTCAACTAGACTTTTGGATATATTTCATGATTGAAATCATTGTGTTTTCTGAAACTATTATTGTGAAATATATGCTCCAACCAACTGAACCACACTGAACAAGGCTCTAAATACTGTTTTAAAAAATTAAGATGTAATTTATATACCATCAAATTCACCATTTAGAGTATATAGTTCAGTGGTTTTTAGTATATTCACAAAGTAGTGCTCTCATCACCACTCATTCCAAAATATTTTCATCACTGCAATAAACTTCTCATCATTTAGGGAAATTTATTTTTTAAATTTTATTGATTTCAGAGAGGAAGGAGAGGGAGAGATAGAAACATCAATGATGAGAGAGAATCATTGATCTGATGCCTCCTGCACACCCCCTACTGGAGATTTAGCCCGCAACCTGGGCATGTGCCCTTAACTGGAATCGAATCCCAGACTCTTCAGTCCACAGGCCAATGCTCTATCCATTGAGCCAAACCGAGTAGGGCATTTAGGGAAACTTTTATATTAGTGTAGGGAACTGTTTACTAGCCATATTCCCAGACTCCAACCAAGGGTCTACCTTGCAAAGCTAGCCTTTCTAAAGATAGGCAGTCTCTGGCCTGCTATGTTAACTCTTCTGCACAGTAGTTTTGTATACATTCAAGATTCTAGGCCATCGTACAGTTAAATGTGCTGCAAATATCTTTCCTACTCTGCTGCTTCACTTTTCACTTTTATGATATCTTTTTTTATTTTTTAATCTTCTCCCAAAGGAATGTTTTCACAGACTTTAGAGGGAAGGGGTGAGAGAGAAACATCTATGTATGAGAGAAACAATTGACTGCCTCCCTTTCTTGTGCCTGCTAATGATCAAACCCACAACCTAGGTATGTGCTCTGACCAGAAATCAAACCAGCAACCTTTCAGTACCTGGGTTGAGGCTCCAGTCAATCTGAGCCAAACTGGCCAGGACTCTTTATAGTATCTTTTGATAAACAAATGTTTTTATTTTTAATGTAGCCAACTCTATTATTTTTTTCCCTTAATGGTTAGTATTTTTTACCTTTTTAAAGAAAGCCTTCCCTACTCCAAAATCATGAGGATACATGTCTTTTTTTTTTAATATATATTTTTATTGATTTTTTTACAGAGAGGAAGGGAGAGGGATAGAAAGTCAGAAACATTGATGAGAGAGACATCAATCAGCCGCCTCCTGCACGCCCCCTACTGGAGTTGTGCCCGCAAGCAAGGTACATGCCCCCGACCGGAATCGAACCTGGGACCTTTCAGTCCACAGGCCAACGCTCTATCCACTAAGCCAAACTGGTCTCAGCAGGATACATATCTTTACTGCTTTCTAAAATTTTATAGTTTTTACATTTACATTGATGTCTATAATTTACTTGGAATTGAATTTTTATGGATAGTATGAGTAGGGAACCAGTTTCCTTTATCCCCTCTATATAGATATAACCAGTTATCCTAGCATACAAAAACGTTTCATTCTTCAATGCTCTGCAGTACACACTGTCATATGCCTAGTAATCATGTATGCATGGATCTGTTTCTAGATTTCTTTTCCGTTCCATTGGTCTATTTGTCTCTATCTTAATTACTATAGCTTTATTTAAGTCTAATAAGCTTACCTGATAGGAGAGTTTCTCCTTAATTTCTGGGAGTGCTTGCCTATTTTAGATCCTTTGTATTTCCCATATAAATTTTAGAATCAGTTTGTTTTTAAAAATAATACTGTGTGATTCCACTTATGTGAGGTACTTAGAATAGTCAAAATCATAAAGACAAAGTATAATGGTGATTGCCAGAGGCTGGGAGAGGTAAAAATGGGGTGTTTTTGTTTAATACATATAGAGTTTCAGTTTGATAAGATGAAAAGGGTTATGGGATGAGTGGTTATGATGGCTACATAACATGTGAATGTGTTTAACATCACTGAACTATAAACTTAAAAATGGTTAAGATGCCGAAGCCATTTTGGCTCAGTGGATAGAGCGTCAGTTTGCGGACTGAAGGGTCCCGGGTTCGATTCCAGTCAGGAGCATGTGCCTTGGTTTCAGGCACATCCCCAGTGGGGTTGTGCAGGAGGCGGCTGATCGATGTTTCTGGCTCTCTATCCCTCTCTGTATAAAATCAATAAAATATTTTTTTTTAAATGGTTAAGATGGTAAACTTTATGTTGTGTTAAATGTAACCAAAAAAAATGATTTTTAAAAAAATTGGGATTATATCTATAAACCAGTTTGGGGATAATTATATATATATAATCCTCACCTGAGGATATTTTTCCATTGGAAAAGAGAGGGAGAGACAGAGAGAGAAACATCAATGTGAGAGAGAGACATCAATGGTTGCCTTCCACATAAGCCCTGTCTAGGGCGGGGATCAAGCCTGCAACGAGTGATGCCCTTGACCAGAATCAAACCCATGACCCTTCAGTCCATGGGCCAACACTCTATACACTAAGCCAAACTGACTAGGGCAATAATCTTCTTTACATTGACTCTTCTAATTCATGAAGATGATACATCTCTTCATTTATTTAGATCCCTTAAAAATTTTATCTAAATAAAATTTGAGGACTTATACAAACTTTGATTAGATTTACTCCTAGGTATAGTATATTTTTGAATTCTATTTTAAGTATTATCTCTTTTTTATGCTCATAGATGTATTATATATATAGATAGATAGATACAGATATAAAGATAAAGATATGGTCCTATAAATACATTATATACTTAGATTACATCTGTATTACACTTATGTGTTTGTGTATATATAGATTGGTATCTTCTTTTATATTGTTATTTAATTGTATGCGTGATGTGGGACTTCTCGCCACAGCTTAAATCATAGTTAAATTGTAGTTTTGCCTATTTTCCAATAAATTCCATTAATTTCCATTTAATTTTTTTCATATATTAAGACAAAGTGACTACAGGTATCAAATCCATATATACACTCAGTGTTTTGTGTGTTTCTTTTAAAGTTTATCTTTATTGTTGAAAGTATTATAGATGTCCCCCTTTTTTTCCCATTGACTCCCACACCTGTCCCCACCTCCCCGCAGGCCTTCACCACACTATTTTCTGTTTATTACTAGATAAGAATTACATTACTAGTAAAACTCAAATTTTACAATTGTCAAAATGCAAATTGTGTGGATTGCTTGGGTGCTAGAATTAGAAATAGATAATAGGAAAATTGTGCCATTACTACATTAAGTGGACTTTACTAAATTATAGTGCTATGATTTCAAACTAACACTTGCTAGGCAAGTGAATTTTAATGAATAGTATAAAATCAGATATAATAGTTGAATTTCTGACAACATGAAATGCTACTGAATATTGTATTCTAGACTGTTAGCATTACTAAATCTCCTCATATGTGTCTCTTTTATTTAACTTAGGTGAAAAAGATTCAATGATTTTTGATTGTACTGAATGCTATGATCCAGTTACTAAGCAGTGGACAACTGTAGCTTCAATGAATCACCCCCGCTGTGGTTTGGGAGTATGTGTGTGTTATGGGGCTATCTATGCTTTGGGTAATTATGCTGATCAATTTAAGGATGTCTAATATTATTTAAATTCTTAGATTTTGATTACTTAGAAATTTTCCTTCCCTTCCATAAGAAACATTTTCCTTTCAGCTTTATAAATTATTCTCAAAATACTATTAGTGGGGGGGATATTGTCATATGTGGAGTTCTTAGAAAGAGATAGAGATAAAATATAGATGAGATGTCCAATGAAGCTCTTTAGCTGATAGTTAAACTGCATGATTAGTATAAGCAGTCTAAATATGCAGAAGTTGTTTCAAAAGAGTTTTGCAAAATACCAAATTTCCTGTGCAATACGTTGAAGTTTTGGGTGTGTGTTTTTTAAAGTACCTTTTTATTTATTTATTTTTAAAATATTTTTATTGATTTCTGAGAGGAAGGAAGAGGGAAATAGAAATAGCAATGATGAGAATCATTGATTGGCTGCTTCCTGCATGCCCCACATGGGATCAAGCTCACAATCCAGGCATATATCCTGACTAGAATTGAACCATGAACTGGTTCATAGATCGGCTCTCAACCACTGAGCCATGCCAGCTGAGCTAAATTTGTAGATTTTAGAGAGAAGAAGAGAGCGGGATAGAGAGATAGAAACATCAATGAGAGAGAAACATCATAGATCTGCTGCCTCCTGTACACCCCCTACTGAGCCCATAATTTGCGCATGTGTACTAACCTGGAATTGAACTGTGAACCAGGAGGCCTACCCTCAACCACTGAACCACACTGGGCAGACTTTTGTTTTATTTTAAATTCCTAGTAGAAAATAAGCAGAGAGTTAAAAGATCTGAGTTCTACTCACAGTCAAATTCTAACTTCTCATGTGATCTTGAACAAATAACCCCTCTATTCCATGTAATAATAATCCATAATATGAAGTTGTCAGATTAGATGTTTTCGATAAATAAGATTCCTTTATTCCAGAAATAATGTTTTTCTGTTTGGTTGTAGGTGGATGGATTGGAGCTGAGATAGGGAACACCATTGAACGATTTGATCCTGATGAAAATAAATGGGAAGTAGTTGGCAACATGGCTATGTCACGCTACTACTTTGGCTGTTGTGAAATGCAAGGTGATTGATTGCTTTATAAAATGTTTTTCCTGAAAATATCTATAATAATAAAAGTGTAATATGAAAATTGACCAAATGACCAAACAGCAGGACAAGCATCTGGACAACCACCCTATGACACCCACTGGCACCAGGCCAGCCAAGGCGGGTGCGATGTGATTGGTCAGGGTCCCAGCCATGGCCCCATGATCACCCTACAGAAGGAGACCCAGGCCACTGGCTGGCAGGGCAATCAATCAATTGGGGGACTCCACAATCGTCCCAAAGGGGGAGGCCCAGGTCAACAACCAGCAGGCTGCAGCAAGTGGGCAGGGCCTACTTCTTTGGGGCGATGATGGATTGGGGGGCTCCCAGATTGTGAGAGGGCACAGACTGGGCTGAGGGACCCCCTCCCCTCCAAGTGCATAAATTTCATGCACTGGGCCTCTGAAATATTTATAAAAACTGAGCCTGAGGCCTTTATTTACATAAAAATATATTTATTAGTATTAAGTATTTAATACTAACAATATGGAAGTTCTGCTTTTAACCTCATATCTTTTTAACTTCTTATTTCTTTATTTCTTTATTATCAACTAATATATCTTTCTCCAAAATAAACAAAGTTAGAATTTAACATTACAGATAGGCAAAAACACCTGACTAGCAAAATAAGCATTTAAAATACCATTCTTGCCCTAGCCAGTTTGGCTCAGTAGATAGAGCATCGGCCTGTGGACTGAAGGGTCCCGGGTTCAATTCCAGTCAAGGGCACAAGCCTAGATTTTGACTCAGTCCCCGAATAGAGGGCGTGCAGGAGGCAGCTAATCAATGATTCTCTCTCATCATTGATGTTCCTAGTTCTCTCTCTCCCTCTCCCTTCCTCTCTAAAATCAATAAAAATAAAATGTCATTTTTGTCCTGGGTGGTTTGGCTCAGTGATTAGAGTGTTGGCCTATGGACGGAAGGATCTCAGGTTCAATTCCTGTTTGTGTTATGGTTCTAGACCATTAGCATTACTTAATCTCAAGGGCAGGTGCTTTGGTTGCAGATTCCCAAGCCCCGATAGGGGTGCATACGGGAGGTTCATCAATAAATGTGTCTCTCTCACATCAGTTTTTCTCTCTCCCCTTCCACTCTCTAGAAATCATTGGAAAAAATATTCTTGAGTGAGGATTAAAAAATAAATTATAATTAATCATGTTTTATTGTTATTTTGTCTCCGATTCAGGTCTTAGCAAGTATTTCTAAGTAAGGAGAAAATATAAAAAAACAATCTTCACATTCTCTTCTTATAGACTTCTTCGTTGTGTTTTTTTATAGGGTACATTGTGATTCAATCCACGTAGAATATAATGCTACAATAGATTTGAAAAACGTTGCACTGAATATTATAATGGTGTGTGGACAGTATTTTAATTGTCTATTAAACCCTGAGAGATAGTTCTGTCAAATAAAACCTGATTCTCTGTCCAGAGTTAGAGAGAAAATTAATATGTACGTGCAGAGTAGAAAGTAGTCTGCCCATTGTTATAGGACAACTTGGCCTACTTTGTTCCCAGCTCAAGTTCTTCCTGCTTTGTGAGCACTTCTCAGATTTCCACTAGCATTTAAATGTACAAATTACATGGTGCAAACTATATTATTTAATATTATAATGTTCTCTGGTTGTTTTATATTTAACAATTTTTATCTTCCCATCTAAAAATCATAAGAGTCAGAAAGGCATCTTAGAGATTATCTATTTCAACCCCTTTATTTATAAATAAGGAAGCTGAAGATTAGGAAGGTTGTGAGTTATCTTTTTCATAGCTGGTTACTAGATAGCTGGAGCTAGAACCCAAGTTTATTAATATTTAGCTCACATTTATTTAAATGCCATTAAAGTGAGGAGTTATAACCTATAGCTCTTCACTTTAGAATGTGGGAAACATACTGGGTACTCAGGAATAATTGTAAATTGACAGAACCATTAGTTTCAATCAAATTTAAATTTAAAAAGGAACTCTCTATGAACTATATTCTATTATACCCTAGTGATTGATCTGATATTTTAATCTAGCCATATAAATATTATAACGTAAATTCAATTATCTATTTTATGTCCATCTGAACAATAGATAGGCTTTCACAGTTTAAGTGTATAATATATTTTTTAATTTTATTGATTTTAGAGATGAGAGAGACAGGGAGAGAGAGAGAGAAACATCAGTGATGAGAGAGAATCATTGATCAGCCTCCTGCACACCTCCTATTGGGGGGTCCTGCTAGCAACCCAGGCATGTGTCCTGCCTGGGAATCAAATCATGACCTCCTGGTTCATAAAGTCAGTGTTCAACCACTGAGCCACGCCTGCCAGGTTTAAATGCATAATATTTTTTAGGGGGAAATTAAGTCTCTTTCCCTTTCCTTTGTTACCTATATATACATGGTAGTATATGGAACTTGAGATCATCAAGTAGACAATAATATGGGAAATTCTTGTCTGACATTTATTTTCTTATAGCATCATTAGGTTTATTGAAAATTTAATTACACTGGAAATGCATACCCCTAACTCTTTGTAACATGCTTAAATCTGAGCTGTAATAAACTAGACAGATGTCAATTTTCTGTTAAAAAAAGTTACAGCCCTATATTAAATATAACAAACTGAAATCACAACTTTTGCTAATTATTATGTCCTATTTTCTATAGCATCTGAGCAAAAATATTCCATTTCCAGGTTTAATTTATGTAATTGGGGGCATCAGCACTGAAGGAATAGAACTTCGTTCTTTTGAAGTTTATGATCCACTTTCCAAGCGTTGGTCTCCACTTCCTCCAATGGAAACCAGGAGAGCATATCTTGGGGTGGCTGCACTCAATGACTGCATATATTCTATTGGAGGGTGGAATGAGACTCAAGATGCTCTTCATACTGTAGAAAAATATTCCTTTGAAGAGGTAGGTTGGATGATTTCAAATATTTAGTATCCTGTTATTCTTTTAATGTCTTTAAGATCTGTAATACTCTAGCCAGTTTTGCTCAGTGTATAGAGCGTCAGTCTGCAGACCCTGCAGGGCCCCAGGTTCAATTACGGACAAGGGCACATATCTCATGTACAGGCTCAATCCCTGGCCCTGGTTGGGGCTAGTGTGGGAGGCAACCAATCGATGTGTCTCTCTCATATCAATGTTTCTCTCTCTCTATCTTCTCTCCCCACTCCTCCCTTCACTTTTTCTCTCAGAATCAGTGGGAAAATATCCTCGGGTGTGAATTAACAACAAAAAAGATCTGTAGTGATATACATTCTTTCATTCATGATATTGATCATTAAGGTTTTCTTCTCTTTTAAAAAGAAGTAACTTTTGGTATCATTGATTTTTTTTTTCTACTTATTGTCCACTTTCTATTTCATTTATTTCTGTTCCTATGTTTTTTTCCTTCTATTTGTTTTGGGTTTAATTTGCTCTTCTTTTTCTAGAATCTTAAAGTGGAGGCTTCTCTGATTGACTTTCAGACCATTCTTTTCCTATCATGTAATAAACCTTTAAAGCTATAAATTGTTTTCAAGTGCTTCTTTAACTACACCCCACACATTTTGATAGGTTTTGTTTTAATTAGCATGTATCTCAAAATATCTTCTAATTTTCCTGGTAATTCCTTCTTTGACCAATGAGCTGTTAGAAATATGTGATTTAATTTCCAAATATTTGGGGATTTTCCAGATATCTTTGTGTTAGTGATTTCTAATTTAATTTCATTGTGATCAAAGAGCATACTTTGTGGTGGTAAATATTTCATGTGAACCTGAAAAGAATTTGTTTTCTGCTGTTGTTGAGTGTAGTGTTCTATAAATGTCAGTTAAGTCAACTTGATTAGTGTTGTTCAAGTATGTCCAACTTGTCTCATTGTTTTGTAAATTACTAAGAGAGAAGTGTTGAAATCTCCACCTATCATGGATTTGTCTATTTTTCTTTGACATTTCTGAATCTCTGTTATTAAGTCTATACACATTGAGATTATTATGTCTGCTTGATTAATTCATTCTTTCATAGTATGAAAGGTTTTTCTTTACTTCTGTAATAACTTATTTGGTCTGATATTAATGCAACCATTAATGTAACCAAGTTGTGTTTTGATTAATATTTGCATGGTATATCTTTTTTCCATTCTACTTTAAATCTTTGTCTTTACAAACTACATCTCTTGTAGGATAACATATAGCTGTGGTCTATGTTTTTTATGCAATTTGGCAATATCTGACTTTCAAATGGAGTATTTAGAGTTTTTACTGTTTATATGTAACATCATTACAGATATGGATAGTTTTTAGACCTTTATTTTGTTGTTTTTTTATTTGTATAAACCATTTCTTTATCCTTTCCTCCCTTTTTCTATCTTTATGTTGGTTGTTTCATTTATTTTGCAATTAATCATATCTCTTCGCCTTTTTTCTAAGAGCTTTAGGGCTTACATTATATATTATATAAATTTATATTATATACATGTATATTTTAATGTATCAAATGTAACTTCAAATAATATACTACTTTATTTTCAATGTAAGAAACTTACAAAAATACTTTCATGCCCAACTCTAATCCTTTGTGCTGTTTTATTTCTGAATTTATTGTTATAGTTATTTAATAAATTATATTTGAAATACATTTAAAAAATATATTTTATTGATTTTTTACAGAGAGGAAGGGAGAAGGATAGAGAGTTAGAAACATCGATGAGAGAGTCACATCAATTAGCCGCCTCCCACACACCCCCTACTGGGGATGTGCCCCCAACCAAGATACATGCCCATGATCGGAATAGAACCTGGGACCTTTCAGTCCGCAGGCTGATGCTCTTTCCACTGAGCCAAACCGGTTTTGGCTGAAATACATTTTAATGAGAAAATCTTTTTTTAAAAAAAATATATTTTATTGACCTTTTACAGAGAGAAAGTGAGAGAGACAGAGAGCTAGAAACATCTATGAGAGAGAGACATCAATCAGCCACCCTCTGCACGCCTGCCACCGGGAAAGCGCTGGCAACCAAGGCACATGCCCCCGACCGTAATCGAACCTGGGACCCTCCAGTCCACAGGCCGGCGCTCTATCCACTGAGCCAATCCGGTTTCGGCGAAAATCTTTGATAATTATGCATATGTTTACCATTTCTAGTTTTATTTATTCTTTTGTGCAGAGCTAAGTTTGTATCTCATATCATTTTCTCTTAGCCTAAAGAACTTTTAAATGTATTTCAGTGTTGCTCTGCTGGCAGTGATTCTCTTAGCTTAACTTCCATTTTCTGAAATTCCTTTTTCCACCCTCACTTCTAAAGATATTTTGCTGAGTATAGAATTATAGGTGGTTGAGTGTGTTTTTTCCTGTTACCTTAAAGGTGTTTATCTTCTTGCTTTGTTTCTGATGGGAAGTCAGTAGTCATTCTTACCCTGTTTTCCCTGTATATAAGGAAAGTGTCTCTTTTTCTTTGGCAGCTTTTAAGATTTTCTCTTCATTATGGGTTTCCAGTAACTTGATTATGTGTTTCTCATTGGAGTTTTGTGTTTAACCTACTTGGAATTCATTGAAATTCTTGAATCTTTGGGATTATAGCTTCCATCAATGTTGTCAAGCCATATTTCTTCAAATATTTTCTTGCTCTCTTACTGGGACTCCAATAATAGGTATGTAAGATAACTTGATATTGTCCCACAGATCACACTGAGGGACTTAAATTTTTCCTCATCTTTTTTTCTCTTTGTTCTTCAGTTTGTTTTTATATTCCAACTTTGTTGAGATATAACTGACATATAAAAGTTGCATATATTTAAGGTGTTCAGTGTGACATTTTGATATACATCCTATATAATAAAAGCATAATATGCTAAGTGTCTGACCAATTAGTCGACTGCTTGACCAGTTATATGATGTGCACTGACCACCAGGGGGCAGAAGCTCTGACCCATAGCTTATCCTGCTGCTGGGGTCCTGCTTATTGGGACTGGGCAAAACAGCCCTGATTGAAGGCTAGGCCGAGGAAACCCACCCATGCACAAATTCATGCTCTGGGCCTCTAGTTTACATTATAAAATGGTTATCACAATCAGGCTAATTAATATATCCATCACCTCACATAGTTCCTTGTTCCTTTTTTGAGTGTGGTAAGAGCACATAAGACCTGCTTTCTTAGCAAATTTCAAGTATAGAATATAGTATTATTAACTGTAGTTACCATGCTGAACATTATACCTCTAGAACTTATTCACCCTGCATAATTGAAACTTTGTTCTCTGTGCTTTAGTTTGGATAGTTTCTATTGCTATGTCTTTAAGTTCATTAAACTTCTGCATATCTAAACTTCTAATTTGTAGTGTCTAAGCCACTATAGGGAATTTTTCATTTCAGATACTGTATTTTTTAATTCTAAAAGGTCTTTTTGTTTGTTTGTTTGTTTGTTTTGTTTTCCACTTCTCCCATCACCATGTGTATGCTTTCTTTTAGAACCTTGGAAATATTTATATCTGGGGCTTTTAAATTTTATTTTTCAATTATAATTAGCACAATATTATATTACTTTCTGGTATGTACAACATAGTGATTAGCCATTTATATGCCTTATGAAAGTGATTACCACAATAAGTCTAGTACCCATATGATACCATACATACATTTAAGTTCAAATCAGCAAACACACATTGACTTTCTATAATGTGATGCAGCTATATAGGATACTGGGATGTGAGACTCATTAAGTCCCTGTCCTCAGGGACTAAATCTTGCCTAGTAGCTCAGGTGGTTGAAGGGTCAGTCCCGTCAGGGCACATACAAGAATCAACCAATGAGTGTATAAATAAGTGGAACAACAAATTGATATTCCCCCTCCCCCTTCTTGATCCATGGGATGACGCTCATATCAATACTTTTTTTAAAATTTCACTTTTTAGCATTGAGGAATAATCATTGTTCACTTTTCATGATTTTATAAACTTTGTTCTTCATTTACTTTATTTCCAGGATCCTTTTTACCTGGCTACTTGCTCATTTCTCTCTTGATTATTTCCTAGGACCTTTATTAACTTTTCTTTTTTCTGAGTATAGAATTTTCTCTGAAGTAAGGATTTATAATACATTTTGGCTATAGCAGCTTATTGAAATTTCTTCAGGGAATAACATATACCAGGAGTTAGCAAACTTTTTGTTCAAGGGCCACAATCTCTTCTTTTGGCATTTTTATTTATTTACTTATTATTATTTTTTAATCCTCACCTGAGGATATTTTTCCATTGATTTTTAGAGAGTGGAAGAGAGGGAAAGACAGAAATATCGATGTCAGAGAAACACATCGATTGGTTTCGTCTTGCACAAGCCCTGACCAGGGACCAGGCCGGAGAGGAACCTGTAACTGAAGTACACGCCCTTGACCAGAATTGAACCTGGGACCATTCGGTCCACAGGCCAACACTGTATCCACTGAGCCAAACTGGCTAGATGTATTTTTGTTTGTTTTTCATATGTTTGTATTGATTTTTAAATAGAGAGGAATGAAGAAGGAGAAAGAGATAGAAACATCGATGAGAGAGACACATCGATTCACTGTCTTCTGCATGCCCTCTCTTGGAGATTGAGCCCACAACCTGGGCATGAGCTCTGACCTGGAATTGAACCTGGGACCTCTTGATCTCTGGGATGATGCTCAAAGCACTGAGCCATATCAGCCTGGCTTCTTTTTGTTTTTTTTAAATAACTTTTTAATGTGGAAAAAACTCTTAGTTTGTAATCTTACACAAATAGGTTTCCAACCCCGATCTATACTACTTTTCTGAAGTATGTTTTGCAGTCTACTAGATGGTCCTTGCAAAAAGGATTACATGGTCAAATAAATTTGGCAAGTGTTTCTTGCTGTCACTTTCATGGAGATTTATCGCGCGCATGCGCACATTACTACTTGTATTCTATGGAACTAGTTTTTCAGAATGCCTACCTATATAAAATCTCTAGATTTATTTTGTGATAATGATTTATAATTACAACTTTTCAATTATTTTCCTCTAAATTTACTACTTTGTCTATATCTACTTGAAAGTTTATTATAAAATGTTCTATATACTGATGTGACTGGATTGTAAGTTTGAAATTTAAACATAAAAAGAAACATAGTATCTGATTTTTTTTTTCAGTTTTTTCTATTATTTCATGACACTGCTAACTTATTTTTTTTCTTTTAACCAGGAAAAGTGGGTTGAAGTTGCCTCAATGAAAGTGCCTAGAGCAGGCATGTGTGTTGTGGCAGTCAATGGGCTTCTGTATGTTTCTGGAGGTCGATCTTCCAGCCATGATTTCTTGGCACCTGGTACCTTGGACTCAGTTGAAGTTTATAATCCTCATTCAGATACATGGACTGAAATAGGTAATATGATCACCAGTCGTTGTGAAGGAGGTGTTGCTGTACTATGAACTATAAACTATCAGCACAAGAAACATTTTGAAAATATAGATTCTGACTTTTTGCAAATCACATGTGTATTTGGTCATAGGACCCTTTGATACTGTTAAGTTTTCCATGTGTTTGATAGATAAATAACTTAAGATTATTTTTCTAAGAATTTGAAAAGGAATATGTCCTAAATTAATAAAGAGCTCACAAAATTTGCCATGTTTACTAATAGAAATGCTATTTATGCTCAAGAATTGTTCAGTTAGAAGCAGAGTCCTATTTGTAAAAATTATTTACTAGAAACTTTGTGGCATATAGCCCCTCTAGCAGCTTCTCCAGTGTAATTCAAACTGTAATATGACCCTGTGTGATACAAGAGTATCAGTGGAGCTCTTGCTGGTTTGGCTCAGTGGATAGAGCGTCAGCCTGTAGACTGAAGGGTCTGGGTTTGGTTCCAGTTGGGGGCACATGCCCGGTTGCAGGCTTGATCCCCAGTGGGAGGCATGCAGGAGGCAGCCAGCCACTGATTCTCTCTCATCATTGATGTTTCTATTTCTCTCTTCCTCTCCCTTCCTCTCTGAAATCAATAAAGATATATATATATATATATATATATATATTTTTTTTAAGAGTATTAGTGGAAGTTTCAGGTGTCAAAAATTTATAATGCAATCCAGAACACAATTTTTTTTTTAAATCCTCGCCTGAGGATATTTTTCCATTGTATTTTAGGGACAGAGAAGGGTAAAGATGGAGAGAAATATCAATGTGAGAGACATCACTTAGTTGTCTTCTGCATGAACACCGACTAGGGCCCAGGCCAGGGAGGAGCTTGCAACCAAGGTAGATGCCCTTGACCAGAATCAAACCTCAGGACTCTTTGGTCCACAGGCCGATGCTCTATCCACTGAGCCAAACTGGCTAGGGCCAGAGCACAATTTTTCTTGGCCATAGTTTAATTTACAGTGAATAGCCAATGAAACAACATCCTATTTTTGCTTCATGCTAGGAGTTTCACTAGCCCCAAACTTTTAAAAAATATATATATTTGTATTGATTTCAGTGAGGGAGAGTTAGAAATATCAGTGAGAGAGAATCATTGATTGCTTGCCTCCTGCATGCCCCACACTGGGGATTGAGCCCATAACCCAAGCATATGCCCTGAGCGGAATCAAACTGAGACTTCCTGGTTCATAGATCGACACTCAACCAGTGAGCCACACTTACCAGGGTTAGCCACATACTTTTTCTTGGCAGAGATATATGGGAGGGACATATATAGCTATTGTTAGAAATATCTAGCTACTTATATAAAGAGATAAAAGCATAACAAAAAAGCTTTTGCTCACATTTTTTGTCTTGAGGCTGACAATGCACATAATTAAGAGGAGGTTCTTAGTGATAGTCCTTTATTGCAATAGGATGATGGAATGGATAATAGAGCACAATAGGTGGTATGCACCTACTAAATTTCTCCACTATTTTCTAAATAGGAACCAAAATATCTGTTTGGCTTTGGGAAGATGGAATTTTATTAGATCATCTAGCTTTGTAAAACTTACTTATATTTGGGCAAGCCTAATTATGAGTTTACTACAAAACTAATGCCTGGCTTGGAGAAGGAAGAATTTTAGATGCCTGTGAAAATTCTTACAGACACTGACTTATAAGTATAAAATGAAAGGCTTCTGATCCGAAACTACTTCTCAGAACTTATTTTTCTCCTGAGAAGCATTTTAAAGAATTGTTCTCTGTCCAGTTCAGAGAGACAGATTTGTGATCATCACTTTTATTTCTACTAGTCAGTTGGAGCCATTTATATGAAAGATCTTGCATACAATTAAGTTTTTATCTAGCTGATTCCAGGATTGATTAGTATATTCCCCCTTTTCTTTACTAAAGTCCTTCAGTATATTGTTATAAGTATCAATAGCTTATTTAGAAAGAAAACTTTATGTAAGCATTAAAGACTCAGGTAGCATTAATATCCAAAATACAGCCCTAACCAGTTTGACTCAGTGGATAGAGCATCAGCCTGCAGAATGAAGGGTCCCAGGTTGGGTTCTGGTTAAGTCATTACTTTGGTTGCAGGCACATCCCCGGTAGGGGATGTGCAGGAGGCAGCTGATTGATGTTTCTTTCTCATGGATATTTCTAGCTCTCTATCCCTCTCTCTTCTCTGTTAAAAAAAATAATAATAATAAATATATTTTTAAAAATACACTGAGTGGCCAGATTATTATGATCTCTGAGTGCATAATAATCTGGCCACTCAGTGTGTGTGTGTGTGTGTGTGTGTGTGTGTGTGTTAGAGGCCAGGTGCATGAATTCGTCTATGTGTGGAGTCCTGCTAGCCTGGCCAAGGGAAGGGGACATGGCGATTGGCTGGCCTGCCTGCTGGTCAACCTTCTGGTCAAGGGGACAATTTGTATATTAGCCTTTTATTATATAGGATAAACACTGAGTGGTCAGATTATTATGTGTTCAGAGATCTGGCCACTCAGTGTATTTGGATTGGCCCACAAGAATACTTTTCTTCATAACTTAACCATATGCTTGTATTAAGCAAAGCTTATGGCCCTGGCCGATGATGCCAGTTGGTTGGGCATCATCACATGCACTAAAAGGTTGCCAGTTAGATTCCAGTCAGGACACATGCCCAATATTTGGCTCAATCCGCAGTGGGGGTTGTTTAGGAGACAGTTAATCAATGTTTTGCTCTCACATTGATGTTTCTTTCTCTCTTCTTTTATCTCTCTTTAAAAGTCAATTTAAAAATCTTCCAAAAAAAGAAAGAAAAGCTCATATAGTGCAGACAGAATGCTCTGAAAGTCTGAAAGGTAATTGGGATTTGTAAAATGGAATGAAATGTCAAGTTAATTTGTAGGTTATTTAAGCTTAGGTGCCCTTAATATTTCTAATTAGAGAGAATCTGCTTTCAAAAGAGATTTATAAAATGCTCCTAGTTTAATTTTCATTATTGCCTAGTAACCTAAAATGGCACTGTGAAAGCGGGGCATATGTACTACTGTGGCAAAAATGTAATGTCAAGACAATGTTTGGGGTGGCATAGGTAAACACCTATACTGCTGCCTCACACAACAGTTTCAAAACTACAATTAAAAGAGAGAACGGACATCATCCAGAACCACAGGAAAGCTGGCTAAGTGGAAATTCTACAACTAGAAGGAAAGAGAGGGGCTCACAGAGACCCAGAGGAGCTGCAAAAAGCTGAGGTACAGACACGCTAACGTGGAGAGAGCAGGTGCCGGAGTACCTGGCTGGCTTTCTCTGGCGGGAGGGAGACGGAGACTCCCAAAGGCATTGAACCCCTTATCCTACGACACTAAACCCCAGGTCCAGCCGAAACTCATACAGGGGAAGTTTGGACTGTGAAAAGGGAGAAGTGCATGGAAATTTAGGGGAGTCGCAAAACATCAGAAGTCTGGTGGTGCGCACAGCACTGTGCGCAGAAGACCGACTGCTGATTGTGCTGCTGGCTTTCAAAGTAGGCAGGAGACAGAGCCTCGCAACTGTACCACTTCTAACTCCACTACACCCCAGTTTCAGGCGAAACCCTGGAGACCCAGATTCATATGGTCCTGGAGCGCAGGGGAGCCAGAAAAGCAGCAGTCTAGAGGCACTGCAAGAGTGCATGCGCACATAGGGACCGCTCCAGCGATTACCCAGTCATGTGAGACTCAGGGGCCGTGGAGGGCAGAGCCGACTGGAAGGCAAGGCAGTCTGTTAAGCCCTGAGACTCCACCCATCCCAAGCTCAACAGAGAGGCTTCTGCAGTTTTGCAAGTCTTGTATCATAAGGCTGAATCCAACACAGAAGTTCTCCCGGCATAGTGAAAATGCGGACACAAAGGAAGAGATCACAAACAAAAGAAATGGAGGAAAACAAACGATTGGATACAGAGTTCAAAACCACGCTTATAAGGTTTTTCAAGAATATCCTAGAAAAGATGGAAAAATTTAGCAAGACCCAAGAGGAGATGGAAAAGGACCAACTAGAAATTAAACATACACTGAATGAAATAAAAAATATTATACAGCCGAGACCAGTTTGGCTCAGTGGATAGAGCGTCGGCCTGCGGACTGAAAGGTCCAGGGTTCGATTTCGGTCGGGGGCATGTACCTTGCTTGCGGGCACACCTCCAGTGTGGGGTGTGCAGGAGGCGGCTGATCGATGTCTCTCTCTCATCGATGTTTCTGATTTTCTATCCCTCTCCCTTCTTCTCTGTGAAAAATCAATAAAATATATTTTAAAAAATATATATTATACAGAGACCTAACAGCAGACTAGAGGAAGGCAAGAATCAAGTAAAAAATTTGAAATATAAAGAAGCAGAAAACACTCAACTTAAAAAGCAAGTAGAAAAAAGAATACAAAAATGTGAAGATAATGTAAGGAACCTCTGGGATGGCTTCAAGCGTACCAACATCAGAATTGTGGGGGTACCAGAAGAAGAGAGAAAGACTCTGAAAACCTATTTAAAGAAATAATGACTGAAAACTTCCCACATCTAGTAAAAGAAATAGACTTTCAAGTCCAGAAAGCACACAGAACCCCATATAAAAGGAATCCAAAGAGGACTACACCAAGATACATCATAATTAAAATACCAAGAGCAAAAGACAAAGAGAGAATATTAAAAGCAGCAAGAGAAAAATAGTTCATTACCTACAAGGGAGCACCTATACGATTGTCAGCTGATTTCTCTACAGAAACTATGCAGGCCAGATGGGAGTGGCAAGAAATATTCAACGTGATGAATAGCAAGAACCTACAACCAAGAATACTCTATCCAGCAAAGCTATCATTCAGAATTGAAGGGCAGATAAAGAGCTTCACAGATAAGAAAAGCTAAAGCAGTTCATCAACTCCACACCAGTATTATATGGAATACTGAAAGGTACTCCTTTAGAAGAGGAAGAAAAAAAGTAAAAGATAAAAAAAATTATGAACAACAAATACATAGCTATCAACAAGTGAATCTAAAAATTAAGTGAATTAAAAATTTGATGAAAAGAATAAACTGGTGAATATAATAGATTCAGGAGCACAGAAAGGGAGTGGACTGATAATTCTCAAGGGGAAAAGGGTGAGGGGTGTAAAGGGAGAGACTGGACAAAAATCATACACCTATGCCGAAACCGGTTTGGCTCAGTGGATAGAGCGTCAGCCTGCGGACTGAGGGGTCCCAAGTTCGATTCCGGGCAAGGGCGTGTATCCTGGTTGCGGGCACATCCCCAGTGGGGGGCGTGCAGGATCCGGCTGATCAATGTCTCTCTCTCTCATCGATGTTTCTGGCTCTCTATCCCTCTCCCTTCCTCTCTGTAAAAAAATCAATAATATATAGTTTAAAAAAAATCATACACCTATGGATGAGGTCAACGGGAGGGAGGTAAGGGTAGAGGGAGCAGTGGGAGCCGGGTAGAGGGGAGCTATGGAGGAGAAAAAAGAGAAACAAATGTAATAATCTGAATAATAAAGATTTAATTAAAAAAACAACAGAATGGTCATTACCAAGGCTTTTAGAATGTAGTTTCTCTTTTGCCGTGGACATGACCACAAAACATTTCCCCAATAGGTTTTTTTCCTGCTATGTTGATAGCATAGCATTCAGCCTACTGGGAACATTTTACTAAAATAAATAAATAAACATTTTACTAAAATAAATAAATAAACATTTTACTAAAATAAATAAACATCTTACTAAAATAAATAAACATTTTACTAAAATAAGTAAATATTTTACTAAAATAAATAAATAAAATAAAAATAAAAAAACAACAGGACAATGTTTGGCCTTCATAGGTCCAGATGATCCCTGAAAAATAGGTAATTGTAAGTATGCTTATTGTTTCCTAGGTAATAACATTGTTTAAAAAATAAATATACAGGCAGAATCCAAGATGGCGGCATAGGTAAACACCTATACTGCTGCCTCACACAACAATTTCAAAACTACAACTAAAAGACAGAACGGACATCATCCAGAACCACAGGAAAGCTGGCTGAGTGGAAGTTCTACAACTAGAGGGAAAGAGAGGGGCTCACGGAGACCCAGAGGAGCTGCAAAAAGCTGAGGTACGGAGACGAGCGCGCTGAGAGAGCGGTGCCGGAGTACCTGGCTGGCTTTCTCTGGCGGGAGGGAAACGGAGACTCCCAACAGCATTGAACCCCTTCTCTTACGACACTAAACCCCAGATCCAGCCGAAACTCATACGGGGGGAGTTTGGACTGTGAAAAGGGAGAAGTGCACGGAAATTTAGGGGAGTTGCAAAGGATCGGAGGTCTGGTCGCGCACGGCACCACGCGGAGGACGGATTGCTGATTGTGCCGCTGGCTTTTGCGAGTGGGCGGGAGACAGACCCTCCCAACTGTGCCACTTCTGAGTCCACTGGACCCCTGTTTTGGGCGAAACCCTGGGGACCTAGACTCGTGTTGTCCTGGTTCGCAGGGGAGCCGGAAAGGCAGCGGTTGGAGGCGCTGCGGGTGCGCGCGCACAAGGACCGCTCCAGCCATTACCCAGTCACGTGAGACTCAGGGGCCGTGGAGGGCGGGGCCGACTGGAAGGCAAGGCGGTCCCTTAAGCCCTGAGACTCCACCCCTCCCAAGCTCAGCAGAGGCTTCTTCGGCTGAATCCAGCACAGAAGTTTTCCCGGCACAGTGAAAATGCCGGGACAAGGGAAGGGATTACAAGCAAAAGAAATGGAGGAAAAAAAACGACTGGATATAGAGTTCAAAACCACGCTTATAAGGTTTTGCAAGAATATGCTAGAAAAGATGGATAAATTTAGTGAGACCCAAGAGAAGATAATAAATACACTGACTGAAATGAAAACTATTATGCAGAGTACTAACAGCAGACTAGAGAAAGGCAAGGATCAAGTCAAAAATTTGAAATATAAAGAAGCAGAAAACATTCAACTGGAAAAGCAAGAAGAGAAAAGAATCCAAAAATGTGAAGATAATGTAAGGAGCCTCTGGGACAGCTTCAAGCGTACCAACATCAGAATTGTGGGGGTGCCAGAAGAAGAGAGAGAGCAAGATACTGAAAACCTGTTTAAAGAAATAATGACTGAAAACTTCCCACATCTGGTAAAAGAAATAGACTTACAAGTCGAGGAAGCACACAGAACCCCAAAGAAAAGGAACCCCAAGAGGACTACACCAAGACACATCATAATTAAAATGCCAAGAGCAAAAGAGAAAGAGAGAATATTAAAAGCAGCAAGAGAAAAACAGTTTATTACCTACAAGGGAGCACCCATACGACTGTCAGCTGATTTCTCAACAGAAACGATGCAGGGCAGACGGGAGTGGCAAGAAATATTCAACGTGATGAACAACAAGAACCTACAACCAAGAATAATCTATCCAGCAAAGCTATCATTCAGAATTGAAGGGCAGATAAAGACCTTCACAGAGAAGAAAAAGCTAAAGGAGTTCATCAACTCCAAACCAGTATTATATGAAATGCTGAAAGGTACCCTTTTAGAAGAGGAAGAAGAAAAAGGTAAAAGACAAAAAATTATGAACAACAAATACACATCTGTCAACAAGTGAATCTAAAAATTAAGTGAATTAAAAATCTGATCAACAGAATAAACTGGTGAATATAATAGAATCAGGAGCACAGAAAGGGAGTAGACTGATAATTCTCAGGAGGACAAAAATCATAAAGCATCAAACAGACTGTGAAATTATAGCAGAAAGATTAAAGTTAGGTGAGGTAAATAAGTGATCAATCAAAGGACTTGTATGCATGCTTATAAACATAACCAATGATCACAGACACTGGGGGGTCGGGGTACGCCTGGGAGGGAGGGGGGGCAATGGGGAGATATGTATAAAAAATTAATAAAAATTAATAAAAAAAAGAAGCAAAAAAAAATAAATAAATACACACACACACACACACACATATATACAGTATTTTTATTTTTGCTCTTCCAAGGTTTTGCTTTTCCTTCTGAAAATGATCTTCTGAAGCACATGAGTTTTCTTTTTTAAAAAATATAAATTTTTATTGACTTCAGAAAGGGGAGATAGAAGCATCAGAGAATCATTCATTGATCAGCTGCCTCCTGCATGCCCCCTACTGAGAATGGAGCCTGCAACCTGGTCATGTGCCCTTAGGCAGAATTGAACCTAGACCCTTCAGTCTGCAGGCCAATGTTCTATCCACTGAATCAAATGGGATAGGGCAAGAGTATGAGTTTTCTTTCCTTTATTATCAGGCTATAGTAAACTGTTCTCTACCTAAATAAAGAAGGATCATGTGGTGGTTTCAGCCATGGCCTTTAATTGGTACACTTCTCAATGATCCAAACAAGTTCTAGCTCTGTGGTGTTACATTTGTTTGCTTAGGGATGCTGTAACAAAGTACCAAAGAAACTTTTAAAAATATGTTTGAGTTTAGAGAGAGAGGAAGTGATAGAAACATGAGTGAGAAACACCGATAAGCTGTCTGGTCCCCTACTGGGGATCAAAGCCACATCCTGGTCATGTGCCCTGATCAGAAATTGAACTGGTGACCTCTTGGTGCATGGGTTGATGTTCAACCATTGGGCCACACCAGCAGGGCACAGAAATTTAAACAACAGAATTTATTGTCTCATAGTTTCAGAGACCGGAAGTCTTGACTCAAGATGTTGGTAGAGTTGGTTCCTTCTGAAGGCTTAGAGGGAGGGATCTGTTCCAGGATTCACTCCTGGACAGATAGCCATCTTCACATTCACATGGCATTCTCCCTGTATACATGTTTTCTCTAAATTTTCCCATTATAAGAATTCCAGTAATATTACAGTATAGCCTACTTTTATGATTTCATTTTAACCATTATTACCTCTGTAAAGACCCTACCTCCAAATATGGTCACATTATTAAATATTGGGGATTAAGACTTCAACACACAGTTCAGTACATAACAGATGTATTAAGAAAATAAACAGGCTACAAATCTAGACTCTTTTTCATTCCAAAAATCACTAGCACAGAAATATATGTATATAATTTACTTATGAAATTTGATATTTGAATACTTATATAAACATACCAGGTGAAAGAATTTCTTTATTTATATTCTTATGTAAATTCATTTTTTATGAGACTAAGAATCTCAAAAGACAAGGTTTTCAAATTAGAATCCTAAAGTGATTTTTTGATGTTTTGAAAAAGCTTTCTGGGAGTTAACATGCAACACTAGATAGATAGCTCTATTCAGTAGAATATCAAGATGGCTCCAGCTTGATTTTTCCTAATTTTATGTACTAATGGCTTAATCTTTTAAATAATTTTGACCTGCTGGTGTTCTATTGGATGGTAAGTTGAATCTATACTCTGCCAAATATCCTGATAAAAACTAGGAAAAAATGTTCAGATTCTCTTTAAACATGACTTCCCTTGTGACACTACTCCCAAATGACTTTAGAGCCACAGATCCTCTCAGCTCATATAACTAGGTTATACCAGGTAAAATGAGCTTGGGAATGCAATCCCCGTGGCAGGTGCAATGAAAACTCTATCCTGGAACACTTATTATTTTCAGACATTCATGGACTGAAGTTTTCCTCTTGAAATGGGAGAATATTTGTGTTTTTTCAATGATCATAGGCTCTAGCAAAAGGGATTTTTTTCATCTTTCGCTTTTACTTTCCCCCCCACCCCCCAAAATAAAACTTTGAAATGAGTGGACCACTATATAATTCCTAAGACTGAATGAGAACTCTAACCTAATGTAACATAAAAAGGACTTGTTAGGGATTTCCAAGCTGTTGGTCATATAATTCTTATGATATAGATTTTTTAGAAGTGAAAAAATATTACTAAATTACCATTAGTGGGAAACAAAGAACTAAACAGTAGAAGAAAAAGGATATGTAAAATAACCTTACAAGGCTATAGCCAACGTGCTAACATCATCTACTGAGTAGTTTTATATTTATTCTACTTGACCAGGTCTCTGTGGTCCTTTCTCTGGATAAATACTTTGAAGTAATAATGTGATTACAAATGATAAAGAGGCCACCAAAGTGACTACTATCCTCAGGGCTTTGAACCAATTGGGATAATCTGGCAAAAGAAAAAATTCATTATGTAATGCTATCCCCAAACCTATTATTACTGTGACTATAGCTTCACTGAGCCTTTCAGAAATAAGGAAGGCAAACCATGAAAACATGATAAGAGATGTACTACTAGCTAAATTGAGGTAGTCTGGTTTGGCTGGACTACCTTCTGGCAGAACAAAACCCCATCTGATCCCTCCCAAGAAAGATAGGAAACTGGCTCCATAAGCCATCTGCATAAAAGCTAATACGGGGATGTAAGTCTTTATCATCACCATGATCAGTGGTGGAGCAAGGAAGGGGATTAGTCCCACCAGAGAGATGTATAATGCTGGCTTTGGGCTGTCAGGCAGGTACGTGATGGTTTTCGGTGGCCTGGCTGGAAGGACTTCTTCCTTCTGCTTCTTCTTAAAGCTGCATGGGGAAGTATGATAGTATTGTGTCTTGCTCATACACACTGGAAATGATGAGAAAGGCCTAGGCCTTAGAAACAAAGGTGAAAAGTTCTTTTGGAGACATGCCTTGAGAGAAAGTATTTCTATTCCCCTGCTGGTTCCTAGTCCAACTGTGAAAGAATACTTCAGCATCTAATAGAGAAAATAAACCAAAGACAAAAGCAGATTTTTAAAAATGTGTATCACCACATGTCTTAGTTAATTCCAAACTAGAACAATATAAAAACAAATGAACTGCTTTCTGTTAGCACATTGAACTTTACAGAAAGGTTGGACTATAGAGTAATGTTATTGCTGGCTACGACTATTAACAGCTATACCAATACAAAAGAAACCACTGAATAGAAGCCAGTTATGTTTTGGCTAACCACTAATCTTACCGCATGAGAAAATATCTCAAAGAACAGGCAAAGACTGGATATTTAGTATTTGGCATCCTAAACTGCCTGTTGTACTTACAAATTGCAAAAGCAGTTGCACTAATCACTGAGGCAATACTATTTTGTGTAGAGAAAAGCAGTGTATCTTCCAATATAGCTCTATGGACACTGCATACTTTTCATAGGTTCATGCCTTTCTACATGTCTCTGCCTAGCATTCTGGCTTCCTACTTTTCTATTTAGGAACTGTTTTTATAAATTCAGCTTAAAACTCTCCAATCTGCCCTGGCTGGTTTGGCTTAGTGGAGAGAGCATCAGCCTGCTGACTGAAGGGTCCCAGGTTTGATTTCGGCCAAGGGCACATACTGGGTTGTGGGCTCGGTCCCCAGTGTGGAGTGTGCAGGAGGCAGCCAATCAATGATTCCTTCCCATCATTGATGTTTCTGTCTCTCTCTTCCACTCCCTTCCTTTCTGAAATCAATAAAAATATATTTAAAAAAACACCAAAACTTCCTTCAACCCTATGAGTACCCTATGTGTACTTCCATTTATAATTCTCACAGTGAATTAAAATTGTGAGTAGACTTGAGAACCAGGACCATATTTTTTTCTTTGCCTTAAAAAAAAAATCCTTGTGCCAAAACCGGTTTGGCTCAGTAGATAGAGCATCAGCCTGCAGACTGAAGGGTCCCAGGTTCCATTCCGGTCAAGGGTAAGTACCTTGGTTGTGGGCACACCCCCAGTGAAAGGTGTGCAGGAGGCGGCTGCTTGATGTTTCTCTCTCATCGAGGTTTCTAGCTCTCTGTCCCTCTCCGTTGCTCTTTGTAAAAAATCAATAAAATATATTTTTTAAAAAAATCCTTGTGCCTTCATGTTATGTGGCCAAATAAACTTCTCTGCTCATTCTATGCTTTAGTAAGCAGATTCCAGACTTCAACTAGTAAATAGATTACAAGTAACTCGAGAAGTGTTAGATGAAAGCAAAAATGAAAGTTAAGAATCTTGGTGATTCCTCAAAATGCTAGGAATGATTCCATCTTGGGACCTTTTTTCCTTTAGAATGTTCTTCTCTGAACTACTTGTATGGCCCATTCCCTAATTTCTGATCACCTCATTTATATAAAGTGCAATCATATTTTTTAGTCTTAATTAAGGTATTACATATGTGTCCTTATCCCACTATTGCTTTCCACCCCCCAGTTCATACCCTCACCCCCCTCTACTAGTGTCTATGCCCATTGGATATGCTTATATGCATGCATATAAGTCCTTTGATTGATCTCCCTCCTTCCCCACATCCTCTCCTGTGTAAGCCTATTTTTGACAATCCGTATTCCCTTCTGCTTTATAGTACTCCATAGCACTTACCACTTGATATATTAAATATTTATTTGTATACACACACACAAATATCAGGAAAGGATTTTGTCTTCACTGCTATTGCCCAGCCAAACCATGCCTGGCAAGTACTGCTCAAATATTTGCTAAATAAACCAACCTTTGAAGATGCTCGAGAAAACTTCTGGATGAAGTGAAGCATATTGGGACCTAATGAAGTCTTGCTCAGGAAGATGCCAGGCAGTTCTGATTAATGTATTTTTATAGCCAAGCAGACACACTGAATCAGAAGCATGTTGCTGTGTACAAAATAAGATGTCAAAAAAAAAAAAAAAACACAAATAGATATCACTTAATTTTATTCATTTTATACGTAATTTTCTTAAAGTAACTTGAGAATTGCCTGACTGGCATGGCTCAGTGGTTGAATATTGACCTATGAACCAGGAGGTCACAGTTACCATGATCAGGGCACATGCCCTGGTTTCAGGCTCAATTCCCAATGGGGGGCATGCAGGAGGCAGCCAATTGATGATTCTCATCATTGATGTTTCTATCTTCTTTGAATTCAATAAAAATATATTTTAAAAAATAATAAAGTAACTAAAGAATTTCTTCTATATAACAGTTTCCTTTGAAACCAATCATTAACATTTTCAAAAAATTAGTAACATGTTAATAGATCCTTTTCTTCTCTGAAAATATTAATGCAGAGATCTGGATTTTACAGATAACCATCATTTCCCAGCTGTGTCCTTAGGTAAATTGCTTCTTTGAAGTGCCAGTTTCTTATATTTAAAACTGAAGGTCATAGCATATATATATATGTATGGGGAAAAAACAACACGTATAGAGACAACATATATATATATGTTGTTTTTCCCCTTATTTATTTTGGGACTTAGGAGTTTATAGCTCAAAATAATGATAATAATACAATTCAGCTGTGAACCAGACACTGTTTGATATACAAAAACTAATTAATTACAAAAACCTCATCAACTTGGTGTTGAGAGACTGTATAACCTGGTAAGCTAGAGCACAAACTTTGGAGTCAAACAATCTAGATTGGAATCCTTGCCCCACCACTTACCAGCTGAGACTTCAGACAAGCATTTAATCTTGCTAAGATGCAATTCATTCATCTTTGAAGACAAGGATAATAACAACTACACAGGAACGCTGTAAAAATTAAATCATTTGATATATGTAAAGAGCTCAGAACTGTCTCCAACACAAAGAAAGCACTCAAAAAATATTTGCTGCCCTAGCAGATTTGGCTCAGTGGATATAGAACATCGGCCTGCAGACTGAAGGGTTCCAAGTTCGATTCTGGTCAAGGGCACATACCTAAGTTGCAAGTTCGGTCTGGTCCAGGTATGTGCTGGAGGCAACCAGCTAATGTCTCTTTCACATCAATGTTTCTCTCTGTCTTTTCCCTTCTTCTACTCACTCTAAAAATCAATGGGAAAATATCCATTGTAAGGATTAACAAAAAAAATTTTTGTGCCCTAGCTGGTTTTGCTCAGTGGTTAGAGCACCAGCCTTCGGATTAAATGAATGGTCCCAGGTTCCATTCTGATCAAGGGCACATGGTTGGGTTTCTGGGCTCAATTCCCAGTAAGGGGCATGTGGGAGGCAGCTGATCAATGATTCTCTCTCATCAATGTTTCTATCTCTCCCTTCTCTAAAATCAATAAAAATACATTAAAAAATAAAAATATATATTTAAAAATTTTCAATTATTTCCTCCTAATTCTTTTTAATGCCTTTTTTTATTACTGATTTATTATTACTAGCTTAAGTAGCCAGTGAAGTGACTGAGAATATGAGCATATGTCTTATGTGAGTTCCATTCTTTGTTCTTTTCCCCCCGTTTTTTTGTTTTGTTTGTTTATGTTCTTGTGTGTGTGTGTGTGTCCCACTCTTAACCAGGATAATGAGTCTAAAAAATTCCCAAACCCACACCTGCCTCTCCATTAACAGTTTTAATGAACTTCTTTTATTTGTGTGTGGGTTTTTTATTTACTGATTTTTAGAAAGAGAGGAAAGGAGAGAGACGTTGACTTGTTGTTCCCCTTACTCATTCTTGGTTGATTCTTGTATGTGCCCTGACTGGGGATGGAACCCGCAACCTTGGCTATGGGAAAGACGCTCTAACCAGGGCAATGAACTAATTTCTTGATCACAAATCTGAGAATTCCTGTATACTGATCAATGTCATTCGATACATAGGAAGCAAGTAGTAAGTTATCCTGGGCCTTTGAGTAGATCTTAAAATGACACCCACCACATACACCTCGTAACTCCCAGACCCACATTTATCTGCAGGGCCCACACAATCTTTTTTTTTTTTTTTTTTTTTTGCAAAATCATCTGCTTAAGGGCCTTCTGGACCACTCCACTTAAAATCTCAGCGCTCTCTCCACCTTTGGAACCCTCTATGCACTGTGATATATGTTCTTTCCAACTCGTGAGTTAAAGCGAATAAATGATAGCCTAAAACCCCGGGGACGGCCAATTACTTAGGGAATTAAGATCAGACCCAAGGGTTAATCCGCTTCAATTCAGGCGAAACTCTCAGTATTTCCATTGCCCCAAAAGAAAAAGTTGCAAACTGCAAGCCTCAGAACCTACATCTGAGAAAAGGGGATGGAGTCTGAACTCTCGGATCCTCGGTAAACTTGCCCCGACAATGCCCGTGGCTATGGCTTACTGCAAACCCCTATTGTCCTCCTCCCCACCGCTTCTTCCCTCACCCACCCCCTCACCCCCGCTTTTCCAACCTGCATTTCTGGTAGCAGCCCTACTACTTACTTGCCAGTGTCGCGCGGAGAGATGGAAAACTGAGCTGCAAGAAGAGCCAAGTACAGTACTCCTGGAAAGGCACTTCCGGCAAATGGAGTTAGCTAGTCCTCCACTTCCTGTCAACTGAAAATAAATGAATCCGGGTGGGATCGTGAGCTGCGCTAAGTGGTTCCTACTTTGGGTTTTCCTTTCCGTCTTGGGTTATTCTCTTAATTTAGTGAAATCCGGCTTTTGAAGTCCGTAGGGTACCTGAAGGACCCTTGCCTATTCCAGGTTTCCTAGGCAGTTCGGAAGGTAGAGTGCAACAACTGAAACAATCTCAAGCGTGATGGTGGAAGAAGGTAGATTTGGAGTTAGACTAAATGTGAGTTGGCCAAATTGCTTGTTATCTCTGGAACTCATCTTTTAGTGTACATAACAGGGTTTCTCAGATCTACGGGGCATAGCTCACTGTGATTTAGGGTCCTAATAAGCAAAAGTAAACATGGAAGATAGTGTTAGTTGCCTATCCAATATCCATTTCTCTTCCATATTAACAGAATTCCAGTTTTGTATGGGGCACCAATGCCTGAAGAAGAAAAAAAAAAAAACTTTTAACTTCCATTCTCTTTGCTAGAACCTGGAAACTTCATTAAGAAATAAGGGATGCCAAAACCGGTTTGGCTCAGCCTATGGACTGAAAGATCCCAGGTTCGATTTCGGTCAAGGGCAGGCACATCCCCAGTGGGGGGCGTGCAGGAGCCAGCTAATTGATGTTTCTCTCTCATCGATGTTTCTAACGCTCTGTCTCCCTTTCTCTCTATAAGAAATCAATAAAAATATATTTTAAAAAAAAGAAATAAGGGAGCCCGACTAGTGTGGCTCAAAGGTAGAGCCAAGGACCATGAATCAGGTCACTACTGTGGGCTCAATCCCTGTGGGGGGCGTGCAGGAGGCAACTGATACATTGTTCTCTCCCATGATGTTTCTCTCTATCCCTCTCCCTATCTCTACAGTTAATAAAAATATCTGTTAAAGAAAGGAAAGAAGGGGAGGACGGTGAGGGGAGGGGAAACCAAACAACATACTGTATATGCATAACCCATGAACATACAGTGTGGGGAAGGCCTAGGGTGGGGCTGGGGCTGACAGAAAGGGGAAATGGACATCTGTAATACAGTTAATTTTTTTTTTAAGAGCATAAGGGTAAGAATTTTCATGCTCATGAAAGGTGTGGTAAGAGCTTTGGGGGTGATTCAAAAAGATCATTCATCCTGTCGCCCTTGGCTTTAATTTTTGTCGGTTATGTGACCTTGGACGAGTTCGTCCCCTTCTCTGGGCCTCCATTTTACAATCTATCAAAAGAGGAACAAACAGCACCAAGCAATTTGAGAGGTCTTCTGAAGACAAGTGAAAGGACAGCTCAAGAGGCCCACGCTAGTCAGTTCCTCCATTCCTCCGGGTTCTGGGTAGCCCAGCTTCCTGGCTGCCTGCCGGTCGTCATGCGGTGTAGCTTCCAGTGCGGGTGGGCTTCCCGGCAAATCCTTGGAAACTGTAACCGCTTCTAGTCGCGATAAGCTTTCGCTTTTATTTCCTCCTTTGTGTGTCTTGGCAGCGCCGCCCCTTCCCGTCGTGCAATAGCCAGGAGACTTTAGTTGCGAGAACAGCTTCTCGGCTGAGCCGAGGCCAGAAACGCGCACGGTGCTCCTGCAGGGCGTGACGCCGGCGGCCGGCCGTCCGGCGGAACTACCACTCCCGACGGGTAGCGCGTCGCGCGCCGGAGCGCTGGCTTCCGAGCCGGGTCGTGTGGCCCGCTGGGGGCTGGAGTCTTAACGACACGCGCTCGCGAAGGAGCGGAAGGTGGGGAAGGGTCGGCAAACGCATGCTCCTACGAAACCGGTTTGCCAGTACGTACTTGTAGAGGTAATTTGGGGATGCGGGGTGGGAGGGTAAGAAACGAAGGAGCAGGGACCAGCGGGTACACACCTACACTCCCCCACAGACACGCTCATTGACACGCGTCCAGGCCCTAGGGGTTGGGCCGGGGAGGGGGGGGCTGAAGGGAGCCCCGCAGTCTGCCGGCCCCGCCTCTGAGCGAGGCGGAGGGAGCGGGGGGTGGGGCAGGGAATAACCGCCGCTCACGTGCCCCGAACGTTGCCGGCGTGGGGCGCCGGCGGGGTCACCCGAAGAGGGCGCGTGCGCGTGCGTGCCAGTGGGCGTTGGGAGTGGGTGGGTGTGTGAGGCGGTGTTGAATGGGGGCGGGCTGGGCTGGTCATCGCTCCTCCCCCTCCACCCGCCGTGCCCCTCCTGGGCAGTGTGGGCCGGGCAGCCATTTTGGGAAGAGCTTTGTTATGGTTGTGGGCTCTCCAGCTCTGCGGGATCAGGAAGCCGAGGACGCGTCCTCAGACACCGCGTCTGGTGCTTAGCTGCAGCCCGGCCGCTGCCCAGTGAGTAGGAGCTCCCGACCGCGGGGCCGGGAGAGAGCCAGGTCTTCCCCGGCGCGGGACTCCACCCGGTGCCCGGCCGGCCGTTTGTCGGAACAAGTTGGAGGAGGCTCTCACACAGGTGGTTGGGTGTAGGTGGGCCCGGGGGAGGGGAGCGGAGCCCGCGGCGGGCTGTGTGGTGGGCACCGGACACCTCCCTCCCCCCTCCCGCCTCCCCCCCCCCCGCGCGTGGGCTCGGGGCGCGAGCGCAGTCGCGGCGCAGCCGGCGGGCTCCTACTTCAACTTGGGGCTGCGGCTCGGATCGCTCACCTGCGGCTCTCTGGCTCCTCTCCAGGCGTCTGAGCCTGGCGGTTGAGTGACTTGGTTTACGGGTTTCTTTTTTCTTCTTAGATTAGAGCCAAGGGCTTTTTTTTTTTTTCTCTCTCTCTCTCTCCCCAATGAAGGAAGATCATGAGGAAATAATCGTGTTAGTCAAATGTGTGTATGCGGGGGACAAACCTTTAACCCCCAACGTTCTGGTTCTCCTTGGTAGCGAGGTGTTTTCGTGGATTTAGCAGCTATACCCTCAGGACCCTCGGGGGGGAGAAAAGCAGGTAGATCTTGAAGTATGCTGAGGGTGTTTTGTTTTGTTTCTGTTTTATTAAATCTACCTCTAACACACACACCCCTCACCCCCCGGTGAAATTCAAAAGAAACGCTGCCTCTAAAATGGCTGTAGCTTGGGGAAGTGCCTGGAGCTTCGGTAACTTGAAATACGTTAAGTCATCTTACATTTGGACGTGCTCCTCCTCCGGGGACAACTTAATCTTTTGATCTTTTGGTTTTCTTGTAATTGGTGTCTTATCTTGAAAAGGCCTCGGTAAGGTGAAAACAAAGGTGAGGCCAGAGAAGTTTGCTTACTCCCAAAGTTTACATAAGAGTGGGTGCGGGGTGGGTCGGTTGTCACTGCTTATGGTTTTGAAATTGCTCGGCGGTGTTGCTTTTGGTCATCCAGCTTTGTGCTTCGGAAGGCTGGTTTGTCCCCTTTGTTGAAATAACTTGCTCTCTGATATTTGTTGCTTAGGAAAAACACGGGAGTTCTCGTGGGTGTTTCATGTTTTAGTTGAGTAACAAGTCACTTTGCTGGGTAAATCTCTTGCCGAAGTAGAGTGACGGGTGTTCTTCAGCACCCTTAGGTTGGTAACTGGGTGGACGGCTGGCTTTCTTTCCCAAAGGTCTTTTACGGGTAATACCAGAACGGGAATCTGAGTGCTGTTAAGTTTGAGTCGTTTATTGGAGCGTAAGACAAGTGAAAACAAACTGGAGCCGTGGAGCGTCTGCTTGTTATGCCCTTTTAAACAAAAGCCTGTCTTTTTGTTTGCCTTTTTTTTTTTTAACTTTAAGATCCAGAAGTATAACTGCAAACAAAAAGGCAGAAAATGTAAACCAGAAACAGTTAAAGTGTTTGGGAAGGTGCTTGAGTTTCAAATTGTAATCTGTAAACTATAATAAAATGCTAATGTGAATGAGAACTTTGGAATTAATAGTTAAATAAACTGTCATTTTCCCCGAGAGAGTCAGTGTCAATTTACCTTCTTAGATTCTTTCAATACAAACATTTATTTTTATCAGTTTATTTTTTAGGATATTTTGTTCTTATTTTGGTGGTTTTACAAAAAAAAAAGAAAAACATTTAAAGTGCTTTATAGAAATTACAAGTTTTTTATGTGTGCGTTTTTTTTGTCATCATTGCCTACTGGAGCCATAAACTTAGATGCGACCTTATTGTAATTTTTTCAGGGTTCTCAAATGGTTTGTACATGTTGATAGAAACATTCTTTCTATTGATTCTGGGTAGTATGCTATCAGAGCTCTTGAAATTTGAGCGGGAGGAAATGTTATAAAACCTTTTTTATTTTGAGTGATTTCAACTAGTTTTCTCTATGAGTGGCTGTTTAAAAGCGTGGCTAAGGAGAGGGCGCATGCAATGATTTAATAAGTTAGGAATAGTAAGAGATCTGAGGCACATTTCTACTTACAAATTCATTTTCAAATGCTCATTTAAAGATAAAACACAATTCTGAATCAGACTTCACCAGACTGCATATGTTTTATTATTAAAGTGTATACACTTAATAACAATGATAACTCAGTCAGGGACTGACTATTCCTTGAGGTGCTTTACACTTATTAATTTATTATTCCTATGAGGTAAATATTGTCTTACCCCTCATTTTTTTAGTTGAGGGAAAAAAGCCCAGACTCATCTAACTAGTATTTAAATCTAAGCTACTTAAAGATGAGAACACACAAAATTTTAAAGTTCAGCTGGAAAAGTAGTCCATAGAAAAGATAAATTTTGGTGTTTGTGTATATATGGTTTTTCAAATGGATGGTGAAAAATTCTATGTGGTGCATAGATAATATTGCCTCATAAATGACTATTAATCAAATTCTGAATTTATTTCCTACTGAAGTCTGCTCAAAACAAAACTGACTATAGCCAAACTAGAATAATAGTTCAATAAGCATAGCTAAACTTTTTTTGTCCAAAAGTATATCTTGACTAAAGAAGTAAAATATTGCTATTGTTATGTAAGTTGGATTTCTATAGGTGACTTCAAATAAACTAGGCAGATATATTAAAGGATTCTAATAGTTATTTTCCTTTACTAAAGCAAATAATCAGTCTTTAATTGATCATTTGGGCAAATTATTTTTTATCTTATTTATTTTTTGTTGCATTTTTACTCCCAGAGAGGTGGGGGAGAGAGAGAGACATCAGTAATGAGAGAGAATCATTGATTGACTACTTCCTGCATGCCCTTCTCTCCCACTGGGGATCGAGCCTACAACCTTGGCATGTACCCTTGACCGGAATCAAACCCGGGACCTTTCAGTCCAAAGCCAAAATATCTAGGGCTTTTTCTTTGCTCTCTTGCTTTCTTGCTCTCGCTCTCACTTGCTCTTTTTTTTTGAGAGAGACATCCATTTGTTGTTTCACTTACTAGTAATTGTGCATTCATTGGTTGATGCTTGTATGTGCCTGACTTGGGATCGAACCCACAACCTTGGTGTATTGGAATGATGTGCTAACCAGACAGGGCTATTTTTCATTTTTTAGACAGAACATGTCAGTTATTCTCCTTTTTAAGAAATACAGAGGCACATGACTTGAGGTGGTGAACACAGTGCAATATGCAGATGATGTATTATAGAATTGTACACCTTAAACCTATGTAATTAACAAAGGTAATCCCAATACATGTAAAAAAAAAAAGAGAACGGCAAGAGGCTGAACTATGTAGGTGCCAGTATCAGCATGTTGGATGCTAGGAATACCCAGATGACCTTAAAACATTTCCTGCCATCAAAGAACTTGGTGGTAAAACAAATAAACACAAATATTCAAGGTTAACAACATAGCTGTCTTTCAAGTTGATTTTTTAACATACTAATTAAATTTACCTTCCTTTTCTTTTTTTAAATACATATTTTTAAATTTATTTCAGAGAGGAAGGGACATGGAGAAAGATATGGAAACATCAATAATGAGAGAGAATCATTGATCGGCTGCCTTCGGTATGCACCCTACTGGGGATTGAGCCTGAAACCTGGGCGATTGCCTTTGTGTGCCCTTAATTGAATGGAATCTAAGGACCCTTCAGTTCACAGGCCATTGCTCTATCCACTGAGCCAAACCAGCTAGGGCTACCTTCCGTTTCTATGATAAAACTATTTTGCTTTATATTAACCAAACATCAGGCTAAGGAATCACAGCATAAACAAAATTTTAGTACACTTTTCTGAATAGTAGGTATATTTATGTGCAATAAGTTTTCTTTGTTTTTTTAACCTAATTTAAATTTGACTATATTTTACATTTAGATTGCAAACTCTTGTTTCTGCTGATTATAAGTTTAAATTTTATTATGTAAAATATTTTTGAGTTATTCTTTTATTTTTATTTTATTGATTTTTCACATAGAGGAAGGGAAAGGGATAGAAAGCCAGAAACATCGACGAGAGAGAGACACGGATCAGCCGCCTCCTGCACGCCCCCCACTGGGGATGTACCCGTAACCAATGTACATGCCCCCAATCGGAATCGAACCTGGGACCTTTCAGTCCCCAGGCCAACGTTCTATCCATTGAGCCAAACCGGTTTCGGCGAGTTATTACTATTCTTAAAGTTTATATACATAAGTATCTTGTAAGGTTGGTGTTTGGGTGCTCTTTAGTTAGTTAATTAAAAGGTAGAGTTATTCCAGTGTTTCTGCTATGTGTTTATGAATTATTAGCTTTACTTTTTAATTAGTCTTTGCAGGTATGATGAGAAGGGTAGTGAGAACCATTATTGTGGGTTTCATAAGCTAAAGCCTATAATATAGTCCAATATAGAATCTCACTATTATGGTGCCCTTCTCTTCTACAAGTGAGTGTACAGAGGTTCTGAGAGGTTAAGTAAATAATTGATATAACATAAGGAGAGGGGGTTTCAGGCAATTTTATCTGATTCTGAAGAGCTGTTTCCACTACATCATGTAGAGAGAGAGTATGATACAGTAATTAAAGGTACCTACCAACTTTGTAACCCGGGTTTGAATCTCAACATTGTCACTTGATAGCTTAATGACTTTGGTAGAGTTTAGGTAAGGTTTCTGTGCTTATTTCTTTTTCTGTTAAATGGAGAAAGTGGTACCTTCTCATAGGCTTATTGGGGTTAACAAATAAAATATTTGTAGAGTTCTTAAACAATGCATGGCAATAGCAAGCACTTCATAATTATTAAATCTAAGTCATCTGAAATTATCTTTAATGTACATCCATTTACCAATCGAGTGAAATCTGAACAGATCATTGCATAGGAGTTTTTTGCTTTGTTTTTCTTTCTTAGATTCAATGTTTCTGTTGACTTTCCTAGTTTTGTTTGTTTGTTTGTTTGTTTTAGGCAGAACCCAGACCCCACATGCTGTAATTGACTAATTTTCTTTCAAGCCTCTTAATTTGTCTGTTTCTTCTTTCTCTTTTTCTCTGCACTTTGTTGAAGAAACCAGGTAATTTGTCCTGCAGAGTTTCCCATAGTCTATATTTTCCTGATTTCCTATAAATTAGTAGTTAGATGTAGATAGAAGCTTAGATTGAGTTTAAATTTTAGGGAAGGGGAGTTAGGAGGCTAACTTCATAGGTGATTCTGTGCTTTTTGAGGATTCCCTTCTGACACCATTGAGTATTAACTTTTTAGGTTAGCTTGTTTCCTGTCCTTTTTTTCTTTCTAATATGTATATATTTATTGTTTTATAAAAATTGGGCTAAGTGTGCTGGGTTTGCAATGGATTTGTACTCTGGTTTTGGCTACTAGTGAATAGTTTTCCTCAGCCTATTTGGTCTGAAATTTTCTCTTCCCCCTATTTTATTCTCACCATCTATTAAACATTTTATTTCTAACACTTACTGAATACACACTTTTGGCAGGTACTTCTCTTTTCTTTCCCCCAGGGGAAAACATCCTGGCAACTATTTTTAACACTACATATATTCACTCATTTAATCAACTTTCCAACAACCTGTAAATTATAAATAGGATTTGAAGCACAAAAAAGTAAAGTAACTTGTTAGTCCAAAGTTGTACAGCTACTAAATGACAGAGCCAGCTAGATCCAGAGTCTGCTCTTCTAGCTTAAAAGTTATGTTTGGGTGGGAAGCAAAGTTTATTATTGAGAAGAGAATTTTAGAAGCGCTTGAAGTAAAAATATATGTCTTCTGATAATAGTAGTCACTATTAAACCTCAGTTATAAAAACTATAGTTTTTTTAATGTGACAAATAGACTATTTATTAACATACATAGGGAATTTGGAGCCCTTCAGGGCCAGTGTAGATGCAAATATTTGATAAGTTACTACTATTAAATAGCCTGATTGTAGTGTAGTTAACTTTTGGGACAAATGCTATTAAAACATTTTTGCTGATTCTAAACTCTTAGTTTCAGATACTTGCATAAATCTAATCTCTAATCTACTTAGTTATCTAAATCTTCTAGCCAGAATTTAATGTTTCAGATTGCATTAGATAGTAAATGTACATATGAATCATATTAGTAGTATTCTTATTTGGAACTGTTGTGATTTCAGTGAATTGCATTTCTATTTGTGGAATAATAAGTGTCTAAGTATGGTTGCAGCAAATATTTGTGACTTTGAAAGACAAAATATTGGAAAGGAGATTAAACACCTGAGAAAGGTCATAAATTTTAGTTTAAAAAAATTTTTTTTCTGCCCTAACTTGTTTGCTCAGTGGATAGAGCGTCAGCCTGTGGACTGAAAGGTCCCAGGTTCGATTCCAGTCAAAGGCATGTACCTTGGTTTCGGGCACATCCCCAGTAGGGGGTGTACAAGAGGCAGCTGATTGATGTTTCTCTCTCATCGATGTTTCTGTCTGTTCCTCTCCCTTCCTCTCTGTAAAAATCAATCAAATATATTTAAAAATAATAATAAAATAAAAAATAAAATAAGAAAATGTTTCCTTATAAAATTACTTTCAGGAAATGTTTTTTAGAATATGAAGCAGAAGAAAATACATATTAAAGTTTATTACTAATGGGAAGAATTCTTGTGCTGCACATTGTACTCATTGGGCTTTAAAGCGATCATATATATATATATATATATATATATATATATATATATATAAAATTGATTTTTCACAGAGAGGAAGGGAAAGGGATAGAAAGCCAGAAACATCGATGAGAGAGACATCGATCAGCTGCCTCCTGCACGCCCCCCACTGGGAACGTGCCCACAACCAAGGTACATGCCCTTGACCGGAATCTAACCTGGAACCTTTCAGTCCACAGGCCGATGCTCTATCCACTGAGCCAAACCGGTTTCGGCTGTATAATATTTTTTATTTCAGTCAGTGTTTGTTTAATTTCTAGTTGATCCTTTTTCATATCCTCTTGGGTCTCGCTAAATTTATCCTTTTTTTTTTTTCTATGAAATTCTTAAAAAAACCTTATAACCATGGTTTTGAACTCTATATCCAGTCACTTTTTTCCCTCCATTTCTTTCGTTTATGATCTGTTCTTTAGTGTCTGCATATTTCGCTGCTTTCCTGCATTGGTAAGAGTAGCTTTGTATGCTAGGTGTCCTATGTGGCCCAGTAACTCTGCCTCCCCAGTTACCTGAGGTGGACACTCTTGGTGCACCTCTTTATGGACTGTGTATACAGTCTTATTGTAGTTAATTCTTGATTGTTTTTGCTATCACTGGAGGGAATTTACCTCCAAGCCAATTGGTTGTGATGATCAGCTATGTCTGCGCATGTGCGCTTGCCTCCAGAGCTGTGCCTTTCAGGTTCCCCTGAGTTTCCGTGCGCTATAGGAACCTGTATGAGTCTGGGTTCCTAGGGTCTCGCCTAAAACTGTTGTTCATTGCAGTTGGATCTGGATTTCAGTGCTGTCGGGAGATTGTGTTTTCCTCCAGCTAGAGAAAGGCGGCAGCACAATCAGCAGTCAGCGCTCTGTGTGCACATTTTAGCACGCCCTTAGGCCTCTGTCTTTTGCGCCTCTCCCAAGTTTCCATACACTCCTTCCTTTTCACAGCAGTCTAGACTTCCCCATATGAGTCTCGCCTGGAACTGGGGTTCAATTTAGTGGGGATTTTCCATTTCCCTCCCGCTTGAGCAGTGGTTCTCAACCTTCCTAATGCTGCGACCCTTTAAGACAGCTCCTTATGTGGTGGTGATCCCCAACCATAAAATTACTTCCGTTGCTACTTCATAACTGTAATTTTGCTACTGTTATGAACTGTAATGTAAATATCTGATATGCAGGATGTATTTTCATTGTTACAAATTGAACATAATTAAAGCATAGTGATTAATCACAAAAACAATATGTAATTATATATTGTTAAATATTTATTTCTAATTACAAATAAATGAAATTTTGTCTTGAATCATGGTGTGTAGCATGGGTAACAGTCTTAATATGACAACAGTAAACTACATTGCTACATTTTGCTACACCGAGGAGTGGTCTGTTGGTTCCTAAGACCATGGGAAATAGGTGTTTTCCAATAGTCTTAGACGACCCCTGTGAAAGGGTCGTTCGGCCCCCAAAAGGGTCGCGACCCACAGGTTGAGAACCGCTGCACTAGAGGACGCCAGCCAGACTCTCCTCTGCCTGTCCTCTCCATGAGCATGTCTCCGTACCTCAGGTTTTTGCAGCTCCTCTGAGTCTCTTGTGAGCCCCTCTTTCCTTCTAGTTGTAGAATTTCCACTCAGCCAGTTTTCCTGTGGTTCTGGATGATGTCCGTTCTGTCTTTTAGTTGTAATTTTGAAATTGTTGTGCAAGGCAACAGCTTAGGTGTTCACCTATGCTGTCATCTTGGTTTCTCCTATTCCCAATTCTTAAAAGCATTTCCAGTTTTCAACCTTTAAAAATTTGTCTGGAGAAAGGTCTGGATATTTTTTCTTGTATTCATGTCTGATTAAGATTGGTGGGTCATAGAAGTTTTACAACATCAACTTTGTATTTGCCAAACTGTTTTTCTAAAGTGGTTTACACTTCTGCCCACAATATATGAGAATTCCTTGTTGCTTTACATCTTTATCAATACTTGATATTTGCAGACGTTTTTGCCAGGTAAATAGGTTTGAAATAGTCTTTCATGATTTAACTTTGGTTGGGTTTTTTTTTCCTTCTTTTTTAAATTACAGGTGTCTCTCCCCCCCCCCAACCCCATAGCTTCCCTCTACCTGATTTCCCACCCCCACCCCATGCCCTTACCCCTTGCCACTGTCCTCATCCACAGTTGTAAGATTTTTGTCCAATCTCTTCCCACAACCCTCACACCCCTTTCCCACTGAGAATTGTCAGTCCATTTTCTTATGTCCCTAATTCTGTTATATTTACCAGTTTATTCTGTTCATCAGATTTTTTATTCACTTGATTTTTAGATTCATTTGTTGAGGGGTATGGATTTGTTATCACTTTGTTGTTCATAATTTTTATCTTTACCGTTTTCTTTTTCTTTCTCTTCTTAAAGAATACCCTTCAGCATTTCATATAATCCTGGTTTGGTGGTGATGAACTCCTTTAGTTTTTTTAATGTGTGAAGCTCTTTATCTGCCCTTCAATTCTGAATGATAGCTTTGCTGATTAATCTTGGTTGTAGGTTCTTGCTATTCATCACTTTGAATATTTCCTGCCACACCCTTCTGGCCTGCATAGTTTCTGTTGAGAAATCAGCTGACAGTCCTATGGGGTACTCCCTTGTAGGTAACTAACTGTTTTTCTCTTGCTACTTTCAAGATTCTCTTTGTCTTTAGCCCTTGGTATTTTAATTATGATGTGTCTTGATGTGGTCCTCTTTGGATTCCTATTTCAGACAATGCATGCTTAATTTCTGACTGGTCCTTTTCCAGTCAGAAATTTTTTTGGCATTCTCATTAAGATCCTTGAAGGTCTCACTGAGTTTCTCAGCGGTTTATAGAAGAATCTTGAGTAACTTTGTAAATGTGGTATTGAACCTTATAAATGTCGTTTGCTTTCCTCTATTTCTTTCATTCATGATGTTTTTTTGTCTCCACATTTTGGCTGCTTCCCTGTGTTGATGGAGTGGTTTTGTGTGCTTTTTGTCCTTTATGGCCCAATAGCTCCGCTCCCCAATCACCTGAGGTAGGTAGACACTTTTTTTTTTTAATATATTTTATTGATTTTTTACAGAGAGGAAGGGAGAGAGATAGAAAGTCAGAAACATTGATGAGAAAGAGACATCGATCAGCAGCCTCCTGCATGCCCCACAGTGGAGATGTGCCCAAAAGCAAGGTACATGCCCCCAACCGGAATCAAACCTGGGACCTTTCCGTCCGCAGGCCTACGCTCTATCCACTGAGCCAAACTGGTCTCGGCTGAGGTAGTCACTCTTGGTGCACCCCTTTGTGGGCTGGGTTCACAGTCTTATAGTGAAGCCTTGATTGCTATTGATACACTGGGAGGAATTGACTTCTAGATCAATTGCCTGTGAGGATTAGCTGTGTCTGTAATGGAAGAACTGCTGTGCTGGAGATACTCCTATGGGGCAGGACTTGCTTCAGTGGGGCTTTGGTGCTCACCGAGTCTGCCTCTTGAGTGTGTCACTTATGTATGTGAGGAGTTGAAATCTGGTGTGGTCTCACACTGACCTCTAGATACACTGATTCCTGGATCTCCAAGGAGTTGCAAGTCAGCTACTGTCTGAGGCCACCCAGCAGGAGCCAAAGGGAGATCTGCAGATTTCTCCTCTTTGCTTGGAGTTTGGAAGTTTTGGAATTGTTTGACCCAGTTGCAATTTGTTAGGTTAAGCTGCTAGAGGGCAGGCCATTTATATGCATAACAGCTCAGTGGGTTTGTAAATTGGGCAGGGCGGGGTCTCAGGGAATCACTAGACTATGGTGTGGCAAACAGCTATGGCTGCCAGTCAGCCCTCTCTGCCACATTCTGTTCAGTGTCCTGTGCCCCAGCACAATAAACAATGATTCCTGTGCGCACCTCTGCGAGAAGGCCACCCTCTGCCGAAACCGGTTTTGCCCAGTGGATAGAGCGTCAGCCTGTGGACTGAGGGTTCCCACGTTCGATTCCGGTCAAGGGCATGTATCTTGGTTGCAGGCACATCCCCATAAGGGGACATGCAGGAGGCAATGTCTCTCTCTCATCGATGTTTCTAACTATCTCTCTCTCTCTCTGTAAAAAATCAATAAAATATATATATTTTTAAAAAGGCCACCCTCTATTTCCGACCCGATGGCTGACAGTCTAGTTTCTCCCTGTATGCACCTGGTTCCCCCGAATCTCGCAGGAAACTGGAGTTCAGAGCAGTTGGGATATTGTAACTCCCAATTGAAAAAAAACAGGACAGGCCAGCCCGATTCACACGTATCTCGCACCTCTGTCTTTCTGAGCCTCTGCAAGTCATACCAGGTCTCAATGCACTTTTTTCTTTCCTTCTAGTTGTAGAATTTCCACTCTGCCAGCTTTCCCATGGTTCTGGGGGGGTTGTACTTTTGGTGTGGTTGTGAGAGGCAGCACTTACAGGTATATACCTTATGCCGCCATCTTGGTTCTCCCTTGACTGAGGTTTTAAAAGTAGAAATTTGTGAGTGATTCAAGGTAATGTTTTCTGTAGTGCTTTATATTATTTCAGAGCACTTGTATATCAAATACATCTCTTGCAGACAGGGTAATATATAACATTTCCAGTTATACTTTTTGACAAATAGGTTTGTTGTCATCAAGTTTATACTAGAAATAGCTTTTTTTGTTTATTGGACCCCATATATATGACAGCAAGTTTTACATCTCAATAATAACTGTGATATTAAGTATTTTCTTAATGGGAAAATGCTACAGTGAAAAAAATCTTAAAGGTGTCTTATGTGTCCTTTTGGTTCATTTTGCTCACATTCACATTTATGAATTCTTAAATAAGGATTTTTTCTCCTCTGAAGTTAAATACTAAAGTAGAAAATGACCTTCTGCTTTTTAATAAAGTATCAAATATGAGGATTAAAAACATTAAGTAACGTGCCCTGGCTAGCATTGCTCAGTGGTAAGAGTGTCAGCTTGCCCACTAGAGGGTTGCAGGTTCCATTTTCGCTCAAGAGCATGTATTTGGGTTGCAGGTCTGATCCCCACCCTCAGTCTGGGTGTGTACAGGAGGCAACCAATCAATGTGTCTCATATCACACTCTCTCCACATCACTTTTCCCCTCCTTGCTTGTCCAGTGGGGATTTAAAAAAAGTTTTTTTTTAATAAAAATTAAGCAACAGGCTTACCAACAACACTGGTGTTTTCTTTATTGAGGACTTAAGAGGAGGGAAACTGATAAACAGACAGGAAATGAGTATAGAGTTGTAGATTTACTCACTTTTTTTAGAGGAAGTAAAAGTATGTTAATAATAAACATAAGTAGTATTCTCAGTTCATGAGATTTGGAAAGGAAATATTAGGACCAGTGAATATCTGAAAATAGTTACTGTTTTGAGCTCTGCAATTGAAGGAATAGGGATGTTCAAAGAGCTCTTAACAGTAAGATAAAGGAGCTACTAATTGATGTAATTGTCAACAGTTATTACTTAACAGTCATCCTATGTATACTAAGATTGTCTCATTTGCTATTAACCCCTATCCAGTGATTTCCATTTGTAGGGGAGATATAATATGTAAACAAATAAAAGTAATGCATGATAGGTGCTTGAATATAGATATGTGCATGATATAATGCTTCATGAAGCAGGAATTTAAGTCACCCACTTAGAGGTGAGAACTGATGGCTTAAAAGTGAATGAGAGAGTGAAGAGATTCCAGAGAAATAAAAAATGCTGCATCAGAACGTTTGAGTAGCTGTTAAATTTACAAGCAAAAGAAAACATGGGGTAAGAAGTAATCAGTGGGTAGGGAAAGGATCAGGATATCACAATGCAGTCCACTCACACTGCTCTCGGACAAAGACTTCCCCAACTCTTTATGAATATTACCGATACAAAGGTGACAGTTTTTTTTTTTAAGTATAAGTTGTCCTTTTTTTAATGTTATACTTATCCAAATAAAATCGGCAGCCTGTATCATTGAAACATTTTGAAGTTTTATAGCTTTATGCAATCCAAATCTGAAAACTGTAGTCTTAATGATACAATGTCATAGAAACCAAGAGAAGGGATTTTAAGATGGGATTGGCCCAGGTACATGTAAACAGTATAAGCCTTTGAGGGTGGAGAGTCACAAGTTTCTGACCTTTCAGAGTGTATTGCTCAGGGTGTTTTGTTGTAGATAACAAATGTTTAAAAGCATGGTTTTGTGTTTTTCTTCAACCACTGTCAGCTTTCATAGGTGATAGAACAGATTAACCAAGATTTTGATTTTACTGGGATTGGAGTTTGGGAGTTGGATACAGGTTTCAAGAGAAGAGCCAGTGCATTCAGGGAGTATATAATGATGGACTAGGATCAGTGGTTGGCAAACTGCAGCTCGAGAGCCACATGGGGCTCTTTGGCCCCTTTGAGTGTGGCTCTTCCACAAAATACTATGGCCTGGGCGAGTCTATTTTGAAGAAGTGGCATTAGAAGTTTAAGTTTAAAAAATTTGGCTCTCAAAAGAGTTGTACTGTTGATATTTGGCTCTGTTGACTAATGAGTTTGCCGACCACTGGACCCGGTCGTTTAAAACTACAGAACTGTACTAACTGGTCTTACTTTAAATTCATGATAACTAAATTAATTAATTAATTAATGATAACTTACAAATGTGGGCCCTTACTGTGCTGGGAAACTAGTGTATTTATTAGTTCATTCACTCTCCAGTTCTCATTTCATACCCTAACTCTTCTCAAATCTGTTCACTCCCATTCTGAAGACTTTGTTACTACTTCATTGAGAAGATAGTTGCAATCAGAATAGACAGTCTAAACCAGTGGTCAGCAAACTGTAGTTCGCAAGCCACATGTGGTTCTTTGGCCCCTTGAGTGTGGCTCTTCCACAAAATACCATGGTGAGTCTATTTTGAAGAAGTGGTGTTAGAAGAAGTTTAAGTTTAAAAAATTTGGCTCTTAAAAGAAATTTCAATTGTTATACTGTTGATATTTGACTCTGTTGACAAATAAGTTTGCCTACCACTGGTCCTTGTAGTAGTACTCAGGTATTCAGCCTTCCCTCTACAATTTCTGTAAATAACAAAGCCATTGAAAGCCAGTCTCTGCTGGCATATCAGATCCCACTCTTCACCTACTCAAGAGCATTGTTTTCAGCCTCATCAACTACATCAGGTTTTTCTTCTTTACTAGGTCATTCCCATCAATGTACCAAAAACAAAACAAAACACTTCTTTGATCTCCTTCTAGCTGCTACCTACGTCTTTATTCTACTACACTCAAAGCAGTCTACAGTCCCTTAGAACCCACTCAAAATAGGCTTTTACTGTGGCCCTATGCAACATAGTCACTAGTAATTTACATGCTGCTAAATCCAGTGGTCAGTTCTCAGTCTTCCTTCATTTATTAGCATTTTATATAGTTGATCATTCCTATTTTATTGAAATACACTTCTGCTGAACTTCTTTCTAGGTTGCCATACTCTTTTGGTTTTCTCTTCAACGGTCCCAAATTTTAAAGTTTTACTTTGTGGCTATTATAACTAAAGCTGCTATGAACATTCACTTTCAAGTTTGATTAAACTTTTTATTTTCCCATAGGTTATTTTTTTGTACTCTATATTACAGCCAAAGCCCCAGTGGTGTTATAGAGGTAACTTGAATTATTGTGTGTATATGGGAGGGAAGTAATTTGGTATGGATTGAGGAATAAATAGGGGAGTGAGAAAATGAAAACACGAAGCAGCCTCTGCTCTCTAGAAATTTTGTTAAAGATTAAAGGGAAATGAACATAAATACCTAAACGGAATACAGACTGGAGGAGAGATGGGTGTGGTTTTTGTTAGTTGAATAAAACCAGAGTAGATAGAGGTTGTAAGTACCAGTAATCATAGGTGGTGACACTACTGGACTGTGGAGAAAATGAAAGCTAGTGAGATCAAAATACACCCAAGGCCGAAACCGGTTTAGCTCAGTGGATAGAGCTTCAGTCTGCGGACTAAAGGGTCCCAGGTTTGATTCCAGTCAAGGGCATGTACCTTGGTTGTGGGCACACCCCCAGTGGGGGGCGTGTAGGAGGCAGCTGATTGATGTTTCTCTCTCATCTATGTTTCTAACTTTCTATCCCTCTCCCTTCATCTCTGTAAAAAATCAATAAAATATATTTTTTAAAAAATACACCCAAGGTAGAGTGGTAAAGGGAACCTTGCGATAAGGCCCTTGGCAGGGATATCCTGTACTAGCAGTGTAAATTTAATTATAAGGTGTAAAATTAGGACATGTTATAAAGTACCTCATAGATTGCCAGGGTATATATGAAATGTCCTGTAAGTCATAGGTTTTGAAAAGGTTGATCATCAACCTGCTGGTGTGGCTCAGTGGTTGAGCATTGACCTATGAACCAGAAATTCATGGTTCAATTCCGTCAGGGCACTTGCCCGGGTTTCTGGCTCAATCCCCAGTAGTGGGTGTGCAATAGGTGGCAGATCGATGATTCTCATTGATGTTTCTATCTCTCCCTCTCCCTTGCTCTCTCAGAAGTAAAAAGGAAATAAAAGGTTGATTATTAGATAGTTATGAATGGTTAGATCAAGTATTTAGATTCAGGTCATTCTGATATATTGCAGGGAGAAAGCAAAAAAAGCACTTGGATAAAACCTGAAAAAGAATGAAGTAGATACAACATTGCTTATATTAAATATTGGCTTTTGATTGACATCTACGAGGTTTATTATAATTATTTAATTGTGGAAAAATACACATAAGATTAACCATCATAACCATTTTAAATTGTATCATTTGGTCACATTAAGTACATTGACAGTGTTTTGCAATCATTGCCACTATCTAGTTCCAGAATTTTCATTATCCCAGACATAAACCTCATATGCATTAAGCATTCAGACTTCCTTTCCCCTAGTCCCTGGTAACTGCTGATCTGTGTTCTGTTGCTGTGGATTAGATATTTCATATAAATGGAATTATATAGTAGTAATTGTCATTTTTTTAATCTGGCTTCTTTCACTTAGCATAATGTTTTCAAGGTTTATCCATGTGGTAGTGTTGCAGAAGACCAGGAAAAAAAACAAGCAATGCTTAGAGAGATTAGAGTTCCACTTTATTATACACCGGTGGGCTCAGAGAAAAATGAATTTCAAATTCTGAGCAGTGCAACACACAGAAGTTTTCTTTTTATTAAAGAGCCAGCCCTATGTGTGCTTAGTGATTATCTCACTGGAAGCTTGTGGCCTTGAAAATACTGTTTTATTCCATTAAAAAACACATCTGTCATGGCATGAGAGCATGGGAGTATCTAGTCTTTGGCCTACAAGGTCAGACAGATAAGTTTATCTCCCTCATTATTCAAGCAGGCTAGAAAGCAAAGTTATTTTTTCAGAATAAGGGGCTGTCTAAAAATTGCAGAGTAGACTTTACAAAATAAGGGACTGTCTAAATAGAGAATTTGAAACAGTAGTTTTACAAAATAGGGGTTAGTCTTCTCGGTAGCATGTATCAAAACTTCATTCCTTTTTATAGCTGACTAATACTCTATTGTATGGATTTATAACATTTCATTTATTAATCTGTTGATGGATATATGAATGGGTTGTTTTACTTTGTGGCTATTGTAATTAAAGCTGCTATGAACATTCTCTTAAAAAGTTTTTGTATGGACAGATGTTTTCATTTATTTCTCTTGGATATATACTTAGAAGTGGAAATGTTAGGTCATATGGTAGCTCTGTAACTTTTTGAGGAACCACCAACTGTTTTCCACAGCAAGCTGCACCATTTTATATTTCTACCAATGATAGAGGGTTCCAATTTTTCTGCATCCTTGCTTTATTATAATTTATTACACCTTCGAATCTTTTCTACTTGGAAGACATGCTAGATGTTGTGTGAGTTTCAAAGAAGGACATTCTAGAAGCAACAATTTTTTTGCCCTGCTGCTGGGAGTTAAGATCAAAATTTGTCATTCTTTCAAAAGGAGCAAGTGTTAAGTGCATTAGAAGGCACAGTTAAAGTACTTTGAGGATTTCAGAAGGGGAGATTTTGTGAGGAAAGACTTGTTAATTATCAGACCAAGGAATTTAAATCCTATTCTGTGGTTGGTAGAAAGCCAGAACATTTCTGAGCCAGGACAGTGATATAATTTGAGCCTGGATTTAGGAAGAGTGATCTGGCAGCCAAGAGTAGAGGCTAAACCCTAGCCAGTTTGCTCAGTGGTTAGAGCATCGGCCCACACTGTAAAGGGTCCTGGGCTTGATTCTAGTCAAGGGTATGTACCTTGGTTGCAGGCTTGGTCTCTGGCCCTGGTCAGGATGCGTACGGGAAACAACCAATTCATGTGTCTCTCTTCCACACACTCTAAAAATAAATGGAAAAATATTCTTGAGTGAGGATTAAAAGAATAGAGGGTGAAAGAGACTATAGTGTCTATACAACCAGATTTTTTATTGGAGAGTAATTGGAACTTAGAGTGACAAATAGAAATGGAAACTAAGGAAAAAATACAGAACTTGAAAGTCTTATATCTTTGTTTAAAAGTTCTAAGAGAATTTTTAAGTGATGTGTTTTTCCTTCTCCAAATTTCTCAATGATTAAACAAAAGCCACTTTAGTCTTCCTTTAAAAATGATTATAGCCCCAAAAGACATCACCAAAGGACTTTATAAAATGTTATAAAAAGTGCTCTGGCCGAGACCGGTTTGGCTCAGTGGATAGAGCATCGGCTTGCGGACTGAAGGGTCCCGGGTTCGATTCCGGTTGGGGGCATGTACCTTGCTTGCGGGCACATCTCCATAATGGGGCGTGCAGGAGGCGGCTGATCAATGTCTCTTCTCTCATCGATATTTCTGACTTTATCTCTCTCCCTTCCTCTCTGTAAAAAATCAATAAAATATATATTTTTTAAAAAGTGCTCTGACCAGTGGTGCTCAGTTGTTTGGAGCATCATCCTGTGCATCAGAAGGTCATGAATTCAATTCTTTTCATCATCTAGATTATTAGGTCGGTTTGTTTTTTAATCTTTTTTTTTTAACATATATATTTTTTAACATATTTTTAAAATATATTTTATTGATTTTTTACAGAGAGGAAGGGAGAGGGATAGAGAGCTAGAAACATCGATGAGAGAGAAACATTGATCAGCCACCTCCTGCACACCCCCTTCTGAGGATGTGCTCGCAACCAAGGTACATGCCCTTAACCAGAATCGAACCTGGGACCTTTCAGTTTGCAGGCTGACGCTCTATCCACTGAGCCAAACCGGTTTCGGATTTTAACATATATTTTTATTGATTTTAGAGAAGAAGGGAGAGGGAAAGGGGTAGAAACATCAATGATGTGAACAAATCATTGATTGGCTATCTCTTGCATGCACCCCACTGAAGACTAAGCCTGGAAGCCTGACATATGCCTTAACTAGGAGTCGGAACCGTGATCTTCTGGTGCATAAGTCAACGCTCAACCACTGAGCCATGCCAACCAGGCTGTTTTTAATCTTTTTTAAAAGTGTTTTTGAAACTTACTTTCTATTAAGTGCCGCTCTAGCTATAATATTGCAAATTTATTGGTTTTTTGTCGCTCTTTTTATTTTGAAATTTTCTTTACCTCCTTTCTCACACAGTAAGCAATCTAACATCCATGCTTCCTAATATTTTACTTTTTTAAAATCTTTATTGTTCGGATTATTACAGTTGTTCCTCTCCCCTGCGCCCCCCATAGTTCCCACCCTACTCCCAACCCTAACCCCCTCCCCCTGCCATTGAACTAGTCCATAGGTGTACGATTCTTGTCCAGTCCCTGTGGGAACCCCTTTCACGTCCCGCGTGGTTCCGGATTTGGGTTTTGAAGGACACACAAATGAAAGAGATTAGAAAAGTATTGATTTGGGAATTGGGGGCCAGGCGGGATCCCACCTCAAGGAAGAGGACTACTACTTGCTCCAGCCTTGCAATCCCTTTTATTAAGATTTGGGATCCACCCATAGCCAGTAATAGCCAATCAGCAAGAATTACATAAGATTGACAGATGGAAGTTGCTTCAGCTACCAATGTCTCAATCAGAGGATAATGGGCGGCTTCTGACATCTCTCCCATTTCTTTTCTTTAAAAAAAAAAAATCTTGCATCTGCAGACTAGAAATAAACATATAAGAACAGAGGAGAAACCAAGATGGCAGCATAGGTGAATACCTAAACTGCTACTTCACACAACAATTTCAAACTATAACAAAAAGACAGAACCACAGGAAAGCTAGCTGAGTGGAAATTCTACAACTAGAAGGGAAGAGAGGGGCTCACGGAGACTCTGAGGAGCTGCAAAAAGCTGAAGTATGGAGACACGCATGTGGAGAGATAATGGCCGTGGAGGGTCCGGATGGCTTCCTCTGGCAAGAGGGAGACAGAAATTCCTGACTGCACTGAACCGATGGTCTTAGACGACCCCTGTGAAAGTGTCATTCGACCCCCAAAGGGGTCGAGACCCACAGGTTGAGAACCATTGCTGTACACAATGGAAGGGATTAAATCCTTTCATGTCTTTTTTAAATTGCTGCCAAACATTCAAATAATTAGTTTATAGGTTTGTTTGGGATAATTGTACAATATATTTTGTAAAATATCAAAAATTATGACATTGTAGAATAATATGTAAGGATATTTTTTGCTCTAGGCCATGACAGTTCAATCTTAAACTGGCTGTTAATTTCTTTTTGTATAGACAAGGTTTTAGTTACATTTTCTGCACCTCTCCCAGGAGCAAGTAGTGATAGTCCCCTCCTTTGGTGTCCACGCAAGCCAGAATCCTCTCTTTAAGTTTACACACAAAGGAGCAGTGGTTTGATTTTGTGTCATACAAAGGGGAAGCTGTGTAATTATACTTCCTTGCCCTACCCCTGGTCCTCCTGGATGACCAAGGTGTTTGGTATTATAGGTGACTACATTAAGCGGGAGGATCAGCCCACGTAAGGGTCTTACCCATGAAGGGTCAGGAACATAAGTCCAAAATACTTTTCCATTTATCCCAGGTAAAAATTACCGTACAGCTGATTGCTGCTAGCCTAGCAAGAAAGATGTTCTTGGGGTTCTGGTTACCTCACAAATTGCACTCAACTTTCTGTACTGTCTTCTTTACCATACCCCAGGTGTCCTCCGGGCTGTTTGTTGTCCAGCTAGTCCTCCTCCTGCTCCTTATCTTGGGTGGATTGCTTGGAGGAGTTGCTCTCTGTGGCTGAGATAGTTGATTGTCTGCAACTGCATAGTGTGGCTCCAGGCTCAAGGTCCTCATTAGTCTGGCTAGTTTCTTTCTTGGATCCCTGTTGCAGTTTAATATTTCTAGCAGGAATCCACACGGGTTTGGAAAAATTCTCTGGAAATATACAAACATACCCTCTGCCAAAGGTTAATAATGGATCAGGTCCCTTCCATAAACCAGATTCAGGATCTTTCCATTTAACTAAACCTGTGGTCGGCAAATTGCAGCTTGAGAGCCCCATGCAGCTCTTTGGCTCCTTGAGTGTGGCTCTTCACCACAAAATACTACAGCGTGGGCAAATCTGTTTTGAAGAAGTGGCGTTAGAAGAAGTTTAAGTTAAAAAATTGGGCGCTCAAAAAAATTTTAATCGTTGTACTGTTGATATTTGGCTCTGTTGACTAATGAGTTTGCCGATCACTGAACTAAACCATTTTCTTTTGTTTATTCTGACACCAATGTGGCTCCAGAGGTGTTTTTCCATCAGTATCACAAAAGAAAAAATTTAAAGTAATTAAGGCTTGGTGCAGCCTACTTACAGGTGATTTCTCCATCCTCTCCCCCCTTTTTGTTTTTCAAGTTGGGATTGTAGCCGCTAATCCTGTCATTCAATAATGGCCTGTCCTTGGGAATTATATGGTATTCCTGTAATGTGCTGAATTTTCCACCTTTTACAAAATTCCTGGAATTGACAGCTTCTGTAAGCAGGCCCATTATCAGTTTGTTTGTTTTTAAACATGTTTTTATTTCAGAGAGGAAGGGGGAGAGAGAGAGATAGAAACATCAATGATAAGACAGAATCATTGACCAGCTGCCTTCTGCATGCTCCCAACTGGGGACCGAGCTCACGACCCGAGCATGCCCTTGACCGGAATCAAATCTGGGACCCCTCAGTCCGAAGTCCAACGCTCTATCCACTGAGCCAAACCAGCCAGGGCCCATTATCAGTTTTAATAATTTTTGGAATTTCCATGAGGGCAAAAGCAGCTAGGCAATGATTAATAACCTGTTTTGCCATTTTTTCCTATAAATACAGTAGCCCATATTACTTTTGAAAAAGGTGTCTACAGAGAATGTAATGTCCCAAGGCATCCAAAGGAAGTATAATGTGTTTCATCCATTTGCCAGATATGAGTTTAACCGGTTAATGTCCCCTAATAATTTCTGAAAGTCATTTAAAGTTTTAAGACAATCTTATCTCCACCTTCTGAGGCCTAATGCACTGGTTTTTAATTATGGTTCCCAGATATTGGAAAGGTGTTTCTTTCTCTACCTTTTCTGGAGCGATTCTTAAGCCCCATTTAGGGAGCTCCTCTTCTAATTGGGAAAACATGGCCAAAGTCTGCTCTTCCCGTAGGCTTGCTAAGAGCAAGTCATCCATGTAATGAACAATGTAACATTGGGAGTATTTGTCCCTTAAAGGTTGAACACCTTGGGCCACATATTTTTGACACAAAGTAGGGCTCTTGGCCATTCCTTGAGGTAAAATCTTCCATTGATATCTTTTCATGGGTTCTATATTATTAATAGACTACTGGCCTGGTGCACAAAATTTGCCTGATCCCACATTCTGACATGCTCGAATCATCTCTGTAATGGTACTAATTCTTCTCAGAGGTGTCAGTCAGCATTGGTATTTTCATAAGCTGAAAACTTTGATTATAATTTAAAAAGCTAATTTATTTAAGTAGGTATCTTTAATTAAAAAAAAAAAGCAAATCTAGTAAATGTTTACATTTGATTCACAAGCTGCAAATGTTGCCCCACCTCTAGCTTAATTAATGTAGGTGACTACGGGCTTTTTGTCATTTTAAATGTTGGATTTTCAGAAATACTTAATTACTTCATTTTGCCTTTCTTAGAGGCCAAAATCTTCATAGCACTTAAAATATAGTTATTAATTTTTATTTGATAAAGCTTTCCATGCAATTTCAAGTATATTAGACCAGTTAAATTTAAAATATTTCCTTTAAGAAGAGAGAAGAAATTCCTTGTATTACTTCAGGCGCCCTTAGAGCTTTCCAACAATCATCTCTCCGTTACAGCCTTGAAATTTTTTTAAATATATTTTATTGATTTTTCACAGAGAGGAAGGGAGAGGGATAGAAAGTCAGAAACATTGATGAGAGAGACATCGATCAGCCGCCTCCTGCACGCTCCACACTGGAGATGTGCCCGCAAGCAAGGTACATGCCCCTGACCGGAATCGAACCTGGGACCTTCCAGTTCGCAGGCCGACGCTCTATCCACTGAGCCAAACCGGTCTCGGCAGCCTTGAAATTTTAACATGGAAAAAAACATCGTGTGTGTGTGTGTGTGTGTGTGTGTGTGTGTGTGTGTATAGATATATGATTTAAAGATTATAATACTTTTTATAATTAAGATATCAATTAGATTTTAAACTGATCTTTATATTAAAATATTTTAGTTGGGAATCACATAATCATTCTTTTTTAGACCAATAAACATTTTGAATTCCTAATTATTAGAGAAAACACAACATTTTATTTCCTCACAAATAAGTTTTTATACTCTAGGCATTTAATTAACCACAAACACATTTTTTCCCAATTTAATTTGCACTTTGAACTTTTAAAGCTGGCAGGTCAAATATATTTAGCATTTCCTAGATTAATAACACTTTACATTTCAAAGAAAAATACAAGACATAATCAATTAATAGCTTCAATTCTGTCCTCTAGGTTTTTCTCATGAGGCAAATTTAAACTTTAATTTTTATTTGCCAGTGGCTCTGGAAAACCAGGTTTGGTCTATTCCAATGTAAATTACCATATTTTTCAAAGATGGCTCCTGACAGGGAAACTGGTCTGCCTGTCTGCTTGTTCTTCTGGGGGAAGCTAACCTGTAGCCATTCAAAATTCAAATTAACACATTCTTTAATGATGGTTGCTGGCAGGAAACTGATTACCCGTTTGCGTCTACCCCTTCCTCATTAACAAAAGGCATAGCCAGCCCTCACCTGGGCTATTTAGATTTTTTATAATTAACACATTACTTATCTACATTTCAAGAATTTCTTTGAGATTCTAGAGTCAATTATAATTATTTTAAAGCATTTACTTTGGATAAATTCTGTAACAGACAAATTTACTTATAGACTTGAAGGCCTTAAAAGTTAACCTTGACCGAGGTTCATTAGCATTTTAAAAACTACTCTTTATTATGGAAATACCAATCCTGCTACAGCTAGAACTAGCTTGAATTTCTTTTCCTAGGTCAACCTCACCATTTTTCTTAGGGAAAAAAACAGTTCTGGGTTTTTCCTTTCTGCAGCCCTTGTAGAGAGATTCCCAACTTAAAACCGTATCTGATCTGTCCAAAAATTGGACCGTGCGCACATTTGTTTTTAAGCCGGGCTTCTCTCCCCACGAGTACAGAAATTCCAGAAACATTTCTAAATTTTTTTCATGGAGAGAAAGGAGACTTTAAATTAGCATACTAGGAGAGTGGACTTCCATATTGGATTGCCACATGTCTCTCCCTTCCCCCACATCCTGCTTGCTCTGGAGGAAGGATCAGCAACAGATCTGGCCCAATGTCTTTTCATGCTTAATAAAGACAGATGACAAATTTTTTTGTTCTTGCTTTCTAAAGTAATAACTAAAACCCAATTTGGCCAAGATTTGCATTTCGATGCAAGTTCTATAATTTTTAAACAAAGCATTGTGTAATCTCATTTGAATTTCTTCGCACAAGAGGCCGTTTCAGCAGTGGTGTTTCATTTATTATTACAGATTTTAGATTCCAAATACAAACTAAGATTAAAATTTGAACAAAAAACCACATTCCTTAAGCATGCAAACCAAACTTCTATAATAAAATTTACTACTTTATAACCTAATTCTTCCCCATTAGCCTGGCTGAAAAAGATGTTCCCACTCTACAGATCCAGGTTTTATAGCTGGTCGTGGGCTTTGTTTGCATGCAGTGAATTTCCATCACCGTTCTACAGTGAATTTTCTTTTTTCTTTTGATTAAATCTTTATTGTTCAGATTATTACATTTGTTTCTCTGTTTTTCCCTCCATAGCTCCCACCCTCCCTCTGCCCTTACCGGCCCCCCCATTGACCTCATCCATAGGTGTATGATTTTAGTCCAGTCTCTCCCTGTACCCCCTTACCCCTTTCCCCCTGAGAATTATCAGTCCACTCCCATTCTGTGCTCCTGATTCTATTATATTCACCAGTTTATTCTGTTGATCAAATTTTTAATTCACTTGATTTTTAGATTCATTTGTTGATAGATATATATTTGTTATTCATAATTTTTATCTTTACCTTTTTCTTCTTCCTCTTCTAAAAGAGTACCTTTCAGCATTTCATATAATACTGGTTTGACAGTTATGAAGTCCTTTAGCTTTTTCTTATCTGTGAAGCTCTTTATCTGCCCTTCAATTCTGAATGATAGCTTTGCTGGATAGAGTATTCTTGGTTGTAGGTTCTTGCTATTCATCATATTGAATATTTCTTGCCACTCCCGTCTGGCCTGCATCGTTTCTGTTGAGAAATCAGCTGACAGTTCGTATGGGTGCTCCCTTGTAGGTAATGAACTGTTTTTCTCTTGCTGCTTTTAATATTCTCTCTTTGTCTTTTGCTCTTGGCATTTTAATTATGATGTGTCTTGATTTGGTCCTCTTTGGAGACCTCATGTTTGGGGTTCTCTGTGCTTCCTGGACTTGTCTATGCTTGAATTTGTCCCAGAAACTCCTTGTACTAACTTCATATTTTTGGATTCTTTTTTCTTTCTCTTCTTCCGATTGGGTGTTTTTTGCTTCTTCGTATTTCAAATCTTTGACTTAATTATTGGGATCCTAGAGTCTGCTGTTGGATCTATGTATATTATTCTTTATTTCAGTCAGTGTATGCTTAATTTCTAATTGTTCCTTTTTTCATATCCATGAGGGTCTCACTAAATTTCTCAGGTTTCTAGAAGATTCTTAAATAACCTTATAATCATGGTTTTGAATGCTATATCCAGTTGTTTGCTTTCCTCCTTTTCTTTCATTTGTGACATGTTTCTTTGTGTCCACATTTGGCTGCTTTCCTATGTTGATAGAGTGGCTTTGTGTGCTAGGTGTCCTATAGGGCCCAGTGGCTCAGCCTCCCTCATTACCTGAAATGGACACTGTTGGTGCACCCTTTTGTGGGCTATGTGCACAGTCTTGTTGTAGTTAAGCCTTGATTGCTGTTGGTATCACTGAGGAATTGACCTCCAGGCCAGTTGGCTGTGAGGACCACTTGTGTATACAATGGGAATGCTTCTGTGCTGGAGACACCCTTATGGGGCAGGACTTGCTTCAGTGGGACTTTGGCGCTCACTGAGTCTGCCCCCTCTGTGTGTCTCTTATGGATATAAGAGTTGTAATCTGGATAGTCTCACACTGACCCCTGGGTACACTGGCTCTTGGATCTCCAAGAAAGTGCAAAGTCAGCTAATGCCTGAGGCCACCCAATAAAAGCTACAGAAAAATCTGTAGATTCCTCCTCTTCATTTGGGGTTTGGAGGTGCCCAGATAAGGCCCAACTGTGGAGCCTTGGGTCTTCTTTTGGAAGCTCTGGGGCTTTCTGACCCAGCTGCAGTTTGTTAGGTTTTAAATTGCAAAAGAACAGGCCATTCATATGCAAACACCTCTGCCTACAGCTTAGGTGGGATTGTAAATTGGGTGGGGTGGGGTCTCAGGGAATCACCAGGGCGGAGCAAATAGCAATGGCTACCCATCAGCCCTGCCTCAAAGAGGACCCGGGTCTCAGTGTCCCACAGCACCGTGCAGGAACAATGGTCACTAAAAGCACCTCTGAGAGAAAGCCTCATTCATGTTCTGACCCAATGCCAGACAGTCCAGTTTCTCTCCATATGAATCTGGGTCCCCAGAGTCTTACCCAGAACTGGAGTGCAGAGCTTGTATCTCCCTCCTGATTGAAAAAGACAACAGCATACTGCCCGTTTCTGTGCGTGCCTCGATACCTCCTCATTTCCGCACCTGTGCACCTCCTCTCTGTCTCACTGCGATTTCTCTTTCCTCCTAGTTGTATAACTTCCACTCAGCCAACCTTCCTGTGGTTCTGAATGATATCCATTTTGTCTTTTAGTTGTAGTGTTGATGTGGTTGTGCAAGGCAGCAAATTCAGGTGTTTACCTATGCCACCATCTTGGTTCCTCCCCTGTCTAATATTTTTTATTTTTGATTAATTCCCAAAATATAACTAACCTCTTGTTATCACATTCTCTCTTGAAAGTATTCCTTTCTCACCATACCCAGGTTGGAACACCTGTGAAGGCATGGACGCCCTTAGCTAATTAGTCGTTAACCCTATGCAAGGATATCCTTCTCATTCCACTCAGGCTCCCACTATGCATTGGGCTTCCCTCCTACTGGGACACTTGCTTGTTTTGCCTAAATGGTGCTGGCATCCTGCACTGACACACATACATTTCTCTATTTTCCACTCCACGTGTCCTTCACATCTGGTTAGGCCTCAAAACCCTGCTCTAGGTCTCTGTAGCACCTCCTCTGTCACCAACAGAACCTTAACTTGCTTAATCCCACCAAACGACTTTGGAGAAGATTTCATCAAGAAGGAGGAGGAGAGGAAACTACAAGAGAAAGTCATTTTCTAATATTTCTTTATTTTCTTTATTGATGTTTTTCAGAGGAAAGGGAGAGGGATAGAGAGTTAGAAACATTAATGAGAGACAAACATTGATCAGCTCCCTCCTGCACACCACCTACTGAGGATGTGGCTGCTGCAACCAAGATACATGCCCTTGACTGGGACCTTTCTTTTTTTTTTTTTTTTAATATATTATTGATTTTGTACAGAGAGGAAGTGAGAGGGATGGAGAGTTAGAAACATCGATGAGAGAGAGACATCGATCAGCCGCCTACTGCACGTCCCCCACTGGAGATTCGTCTGCAACCAAGATACTTGCCCTTGATACGTACGCGGGACCTTTCAGTCTACAGGCTGACACTCTTATCTGCTGAGCCAAACCAGTCTCGGCCGAACCTGGGACCTTTCAGTCTGCAGGCCGATACTCTATCCACTGAGTCAAGCCAGTTAGGGCTTTCTTTAAAAAAAAAAAAATTAAATCTTTATTGTTCAGATGATTAAAATTGTTCCTCTTTTTTCCCCGCATATCTCTCCTCCACCTGGTTCCCACCCCACCCGTTGCCCGTAACGACCCCCCCAATTGTCCTCATCCATAGGTGTATGATTTTGTACAGTCTCTCCCAGAACCCTCCCTCACCTCTTTCCCCCTAAGAATTATCAGTCAACTCCTTTTCTATGCCCCTAATTCTATTCACCAGTTTATTCTGTTCACCAGCTTTTCAATTCCCTTGATTTTTTAAATTCACTTGTTGATAGACATATATATGTTGTTCATAATTTTTACCTTTATCGTTTTCTTCTTCCTCTTCTTAAAGAATACCTTTCAGCACTTCATACAATACTGGTTTGGTGTTGATGAACATCTTTAGTTTGTTCTTATCTGTGAAGCTCTTTATCTACCCATCAATTCTGAATGATAGGTTTGCTGGGTAGAGTAATCTTGGTTGTAGGTTCTTGCTATTGATCACTTTGAATATTTCTTGCCACTCCCATCTGGCCTGCATCGTTTCTGTTGAGAAATCAGCTGACAGTCATATGGGTGTTCCCTTGTAGGTAATGAACTGTTTTTCTCTTGCTGCTTTTAATATTCTCTCTTTGTCTTTTGCTCTTGGTATTTTAATGATGATATGTCTAGGTGTAGTCCTCTTTGGATTCCTTTTATTATATGGGTTCTGTGTGCTTCCTGGACTTGTAAGTCTATTTCTTTCACCAGGGGGTGGGGGGGAGTTTTCAGTTATTATTTCTTCAAATAGATTTTCAGTGTCTTGCTCTCTCTCTTCTTCTGGCACCCCCATAATTCTGATGTTGGTATGCTAGAAGTTGTCCCAAAGGCTCCTTACACTATCTTCACATTTTTTTTATTCTTGCTTTTCAAGTGGAGTGTTTTTGCTTCTTTATTTTTCAAATCTTTGACTTGATTCTTGCGATCTTCTAGTCTGCTGTTAGGTTTCTATATAATATTTTTTATTTCAGTCAGTGTACGTTTAATTTCTAGTTGGTTCTTTTTCATGTCCTCTTGGGTATCATTAAATTTATGCTTTTTTTTCTAGGAAATTCTTGAAAAACCTTATAACCATGGTTTTGAACTATATATCCAGTTGTTTGTTTTCCTCCATTTCTTTCGTTTGTGATCTGTTCTTTAGTCTCTGCATATTTCGCTGCTTCCCTGAGTTGGTAGAGTAGCTTTCTGTGCTAGTTGTCCTATGTGGCCCAGTAGCTCTGCCTCCCCAGTTACCTGAGGTGGACACTCTTGGTGCACCCCTTTGTGAACTGTGTGTACAGTTTTTTTTGTAGTTAATTCTTGATTGATGTTGGTATCAGTCTGGGGGATTGACCTCCAAGCCAATTGGTTGTGAGAATCAGCTGTGTCTTTGTATGCACAATTGCCTCCACACTGCTGTCTTTTGCATATGCGTGTGAGCTTTCGGACCTCTGCCTTTCTGGTTCCCCTGAGTTTCTGTGTGCTCTAGGGACCCGTATGAGTCTGGGTCCCCAGGGTCTCGCCCAACACTGGGGTTCAGTGCAGTTGGACCTGAATTTCAGTACTGTTGTGAGGCTCTGTTTTCCTCCTCCTAGAGGAAGCCAGGCACAGTCAGCAGTCAGCGCTGTGTTTGTGTACTTTCATGAGCCCACACACTTCTGTCTTTCGCAGCTCCCCTAAGTTTCCGTGCACTCATTCCTTTTTACAACAGTTCAGACTCCCCCTCTGAGTTTGCCTGGAGTTGGGGTTCAGTGCATTTGGGATTTTTCATCTCCCTCCCGCTAAAGGAAGCCAGCCAGACCCTCCTCCGCCTGTCCTCTTCATGAGTGTTTCTCTGTACCTCAGCTTTTTTTATTATATTTTTATTGATTTTCACAGAGAGAAAGGGAGAGGGATAGAGAGTTAGAAACATCGATGAGAGAGAGACATCGATCAGCCGCCTCTTCACACCCCTCACTGGGGATTGGGGATGTGCCTGCAACCAAGGTACATGCCCTTGACCGGAATCGAACCTGGGACCCTTCAGTCCGCAGGCCGAACCACTGAGCCAAACCAGTTTCGGCTGTACCTCAGCTTTATACAGCTCCTTTGAGTCCTCGTGAATCCCTCTTGTTACTTCTAGTTGTAGAATTTTCACTCAGCCAGCTTTCCTGTGGTTCTGGATGGTGTCTATTCTGTCTTTTAGTTGTAGTTTTGAAATTGTTGTGTGAGGCAGCAGCTTAGGTGTTCACCTATGCTGCCATCTTGGTTTCTTTCCTCCTTTTTTTCCCCTCTCTTTTTTTAATATATTTCTTTAATTTTTTTCAGAGACAAAGGAAGAGGAAGAGATAGAAATATCAATGATGTGAGAGATTCATTGATTGGCTGCCTCCTGCACGCCATCTACTGGAATTGAGTCCGCAACCCCACCATGTTGCCCAGGGCCAGAATTGAACCTGGGACCCTTCAGTCCGCAGGCCTACACTCTATCCACTGGGCCAAAATAGTTAGGGCCATTTTCTAATTTCTCGATGTGATTAGAGAACGTGGATGTTTTATTCTTCGGAACTAATTGAAACATAACTAGTGTAAGGTCATTTTTTATGACTATTCCATTTTTGCTGAAGGACTAGATATACTCTAGATGATTGATACATGTGTATGTATACATATATATGTGTTTCAACTTATAAATTACATTATTCAAATCAATCAATTGCATATATGTTTATTCTGTTACTACAATTTAAGTATTACAAGTGTATAAAAAAGTGTAGAGAACAAGTGAATAGTCATATACACATCACGTAACTTAAGAAATGGTGTGTTATAGAAGCCCCCCATGATCTTTTTTCTTTGTTTCCCTACAGAGGTATTTACTATCCTGAATAATTAGATAGATGATGACTGTGGTAATAAATGAGCACGATCTATGGCTCCTTGAACACTTATAGCAAGCTGGTCTATGTATTAATCTAACAGTCTTTAATTTGCATTTCTTTTTTTTTTTTCTTTTTTTTTTTGTAATCTAAAGAGAGGAGTAGGGGGCAGTAGAGACAAACATGCAGGCATCAATGAGTTGCCTCCCACATGCACCTCAACTAGGAATTGAACCTGCAACAGTGAGGGTATGTGCCCTGACTGGGAATCAAATCTGTCACCTGTTGGAGGCCAGGGCATAATTTGCATTTCTAAATGCCTTTGATAGCTAATTGAATTGATAGTTATATATTTAAAAAAAAAAGAAATAGGCCCTTGCCCTAACTGGTTTGGCTCAGTGGATAAAAAAGCAGGCTCTTACTTTCGCTGGATGATTTGTTTGATGGGGTAAGGTTGTGGGTTTGATTCCTGATCAGAGCATATACGGGAGACAACTGATCTATGTTTCTCTCTCACACCCATGTTTCTCTCCTTCCTCTCTAAAATCATTGAAAACATATTCTCAGGTGAAGATTTTTTTTTAAAAAAAGATTCTCTTCAGGTGACATCTCTAAAATTCTTAGAATTATAACCAGCTTATTATGTTGGTGCTGTAATTGGTAACACATTAATGTCTAAATTGGACTTAAGAGTTTTGACTCCTAAGGACCTTTATTTGATTGATCATTTCATTGTCTCATTTTAGCAGTTAGCCATATATATATAAAAAGTCAAGGACTATCACAACCAAACAGGCTGCGTGGGGCAACCAGGCCGGCGGGGTGTGCAGTGAGGGTTAACCAAATGATCGAACAGCAGGCTACATGGGGCGACCAGGCTGGCATTGGGTGCAGTGAGGGATTAGCAGGTTGCGTGATGTGACCAAGTTGGCAGAGGGGTTAGTGAGGGGCAACCAAACGACTGAACAGCAGGCTCCTTGTGGTGACCAGGCTGGCAGGGCGTGGAGCAGTTTGGGGCTATCAGGCCAGCGAGGGGGGGGTCACTGAGAGGTGGCCGGTAGCGGGGGACATTTAGGAGCGACCAGGTTGGCAGGAGGGGCAATGAAGGACAACCTGGCCAGCAGCAGGGGGGATCGGCAGTAAGGGGCAACCAAGACATAGGGTGGGGGTCAGTTGGGGGCAACAGTGAGGGACGATCAGGCCGGCAGGGGCAATCAGACCAGTAGGCAGAGGTAGTTAGTGATGATTAGGCTGGCGGAAGGGTTGAGGGGGGCAGTAGGGGCAACCTATAATATTCAAGGCAATCAGGCAGCCAAGCAGGTGAGCGGTTGGGAGCCAGTAGTCCAGGATTGTGAGAGGGATGTCCAATTGACAATTTAGGCCTGGGTATCAGGTCTAAATTGGCAATCAGACATCCCCCGAAGGTTCCAGATTGGAGAGGGTGCAGACTGGGCTGAGGGGACTATCTACGCCCCTCCCCCCATGCACAAATTCCATGCCCCAAGCCTCTAGTATATAATAATGATTTCACCTTGTGATAATGTTATTTTGGTTTTGTTTATTTTTTACAGTGCTAGATTCCTGTGGCCTTTTAAATGATTGATTAATGATGGATATGGATCCAAAATAATAAATGACTTCTCTACTGAAGCAATAGAAGATTCTTCACATCACCTTCTAGAAGCTCAATTTCAGTCTTCAGGAAAGGGCAAAGCAAGTGAAATACAGAAAACTGAAGAGAAGAAAACCTCACTTTGGAACTCTTTCTCCTTGACTACTCCTAAACCCCCATCTTTCTATTTGTTTTAATTTTGCTGTGAATCTATAACTAGTGAAGACCAAAGAAATAGAAGATACATTTGGGAGCTTTATACCAAGAAATTTGCCTTGAAAGCTGCTATTTGGAGGGAAAAGTATATCAAGTTCCTGTCTGATTTTTTTTAACAAGATTTCTTATATACTTAGATTTTGAAGAATAAAACAAATATAAATACATATCTGCACACTATTTTTAGCAGCTGTATAAGAATAATGAGATATGTAAATTAAGGGCTTTGTCATGTGGAAGTTTTGCCACTGGCATTGAATGCTCAGAAGATCTTTTATAGCTCTTTAGTATTATATTTTTGATCTGTCATTTAGATGACATTATTTGCCCTTGCAAGTCCACATCTTTCTAGTTATGACTTTGTTATGAACAGTGTTTGTACTCACTGTGCAAATATCCATGTATTATCTATTTAAACATCATAGAGCCATCACTCAATGAAGTTGAATGAGGTGAACATAGACATAGGTCTTTCCCCTTCCCCCCATTTTTAAATGTAACAAATACTTTTTTTATCTTCCCCTTCCCCTTCCCCCTCCCCCCTTTTCCCTTTTGGAAACTGTGTCAGAAACTAGGTAGTTTAAGATGAGCAATTGAGGGGACTGAGAGAGTGATCCACACAGAGCCTGGCTTCTTTGTGCTTCATCATAAGGTGTGCTGCTGGTCAGCCTTATTAAGCACCCTTCAAAGGAGAACATCGTGGGAAATCCAGCTGGCAGATTCAAGGAGTTCCAGAAACAGGACCACAGAGGTTACACTCTGGGGTAAATATTCTATGTCTAACTTTGGAACATACACTGCTTTCCTGGTGTATTTGATTTTGGAAAATATCAGGTGATTTAGAGGCAATAATGGATCTTTCAGGAAAAACTGATGATAGTTTGTGCTTGAGGAAATTAAAATGTGAACTAAATAAAACTTTTAAAAACTATATACTTTATTGATTTTTTTACAGAGAGGAAGGGAGAGGATAGAGAGTTAGAAACATTGATGAGAGAGAAACATCGATCAGCTGCCTCCTGCACACCCCCTATTGGGGATATGCCTGCAACTAAGATACATGTCCTTGACTGGAATCGAACCCGGGACCCTTCAGTCCACAGCCCAACACTATCCATTGTTCCAAACTAGTTAGGGCTAAATAAAACTCTTGAAAGGTTGTATCTTTCTTCTCTAGGAGGTTTTTTTTTTTTTTTTTATAACATATTTGTATTGATTTAAGAGAAGGGAAAGGGAGAATGATAGAAACATCAATGATGAGAGAAGATCACTGATTCTTTTCCTCCTGCACACCCTCAATCCGGGCATGTGCCCATGACCAGAATCGAACCTGGGACCTTTCAGTCCACAGGCCGGTGCTCTATCCTCTGAGCCAAATCAGCAAGGACTGAATGGTTATTCTTAAGGTTCTTCTGCTATAAATCAAGAATTCATTAGCTTCTTTCTTATAACCTTCCAGGTCTAGGTCACTTTTTGTGTATGTGTGTGTGTGTGCTTTTGGGTTTTTTTGTGTGTGTTTTTTAATATATTTTATTGATTTTTCACAGAGAGGAAGGGAGAGGGATAGAAAGTCAGAAACATCAATGAGAGAGAGACATCGATCAGCCGCCTCCTGCACGCCTCCTACTGGGGATGTGCCCGCAACCAATGTACATGCCCTTGACCAGAATCGAACCTGGGACCTTTCAGTCCGCAGGCCGACGCTCTATCCACTGAGCCAAACCGGATTCGGCTTGTGTGTGTTTTTTATGGATATATATTCAGAGACCATTTCTTTGTTTGAAACTTCTCTGAAGTATGGATCCTGATTAGTAATATAGACAGACCCAGAAGGCAGGTCTTTCTTTAAAGAGCAGGATCTTAAATAGTCACAAACTCCTTTTACACATTAGTATCAAGATCTTACTAGCATAAATGATTAGCGTTCTCTGATTTTCAGATCCTGGCCATGAGGTTGGATGCCTCACTTTGCTGAAAAGAGACACTGGACCTAAATGGCGCAGCATGACTTTGTTCCTGCTTGGCTAAATTTTTCAACACCACAGGCAGTTAAGGTACTGGTCCATTCCTATAGTAACTATCCAAATACAAGGGTTTTTTTTTCATACCTAACTTGTCTGTGGCTTCTGTTTTACAGTCTAGGTGTTTTTGGATTTTCAGCTTTGCGAGAGGATTTCAGATATGCTTTCAGAGACTAATTACCTTTGTTCTATTTTATTTATATATATATATATATACATATATATTTCAGAGAGTAAGAGAGAGGGAGATAAGATAGAAAGAAACATCAATGATGAGAGTATTATTGATTAGCTGCCTCCTGCTT
>JAAGEH010000030.1:10374095-10577373 GCA_011751065.1 Lasiurus cinereus
TTTTTTTTCCTCCATTTCTTTTGTTTGTGATCCCTTCCCTTGTTTCGGCATTTTCACTATGCCGGGGAAACTTCTGTGTTGGATTCAGCTTTATGATGCCAGAGGCAAAGCCGCAGAAGCCTCTGTTGAGCTTGGGAGGGGTGGAGTCTCAGGGCTTAAGGGACCGCCTTGCCTTCCAGTCGGCCCCGCCCTCCACGGCCCCTGAGTCTCACGTGACTGGGTAATCGTTGGAGCGGTCCTTGTGCGCGCGCGCACCCGCAGTGCCTCTAACAGCTGCCTTTCCAGCTCCCCTGCACACTAGGACCACACGAGTCTAGGTCCCCAGGGTTTCGCCCGAAACGGGCTTAGTGGAGTCAGAAGTGGCACAGTTCGGAGGGTCTGTCTCCCGCCCACTCGCGAAAGCCAGCGGCACAATCAGCAATCTGTCCTGCACGCAGCACCGTCCGCGTGCGAGACCAGACCTGATCTTCTGCGACTCCCCTAAATTTCCCTGCACCTCTCCCTTTTCACAGTCCAAACTCCCCCCGTATGAATTTCGCTGGATCTGGGGTTTAGTGTCGTAAAATAAGGGGTTCAATGCTGTTGGGAGTCTCCGTTTCCCTCCCGCCAGAGAAAGTCAGCCAGGTACTCCGGCACCCGCTCTCTCAGCACGCGTATCTCAGTACCTCGGCTTTTTGCAGCTCCTCTGGGTCTCCGTGAGCCCCTCTCTTTCCTTCTAGCTGTAGAACTTACACTCCGCCAGCTTTCCTGTGGTTCTGGATGATGTCCGTTCTGTCTTTTAGTTGTAGTTTTGAAATTGTTGTGCGAGGCAGCAGTGTAGGTGTTTACCTATGCTGCCATCTTGGACTCCTCCTCGTGTCTCGAGATTAATATTTTTAAGTGTGAACTTTTGGGATTTATTCTTTCTGGCAAGATTGTTTTGTGTTTTGTTTTTAAATCGATCTTTATTAATTTCAGAGAGAAAGGAGGAGAAAGAGAGAGATAAAAACACCTATGATGAGAGAGAATCATTGATCTGCTGCCTCCCGCATGCCCCACACTGAGAATTAAGCCTGAAACCTGGGCATGTGCCCTGACTGGAAATGAAACTGGGACCTTCTGGTTCATATGTTGATAATCAACAACTAAGCTACACTGACTGTGCCTGGCAGTGTTTTTTGTGATTCATGGAAGTAGCTGCCTTTTCTTTCCTTCTGGGATAATGTAAATGAGTTAATGATTGAATATGCAACCTAGGCCTTCTCTTGACTCAGAGACCTTGTTGTACCCTTATTATAGCCTATCTATTTCTCTCTCTATATATATAAGCTAATATGCTAAGTGTCCAACAACCCAACGGGTCGCTGTAATATGCGTTGACCACCAAGGGGCAGATGCTCAATGCAGGACCTGCTGTGACACGCACAAAGAAATGGCACTGTGGAACTGACGCTCACTAAGCAACATTCAGCTTTCCCCAAGTGGGACACAGGCCCCGCCACCACCCTTGAGCAACAGCCCACCAAATTGAAGGCAACATTGCCGAGACAAGATGGTGCAAAATGCAGTCCAGCCCAGAAATGGTCGTAATGATGTCACATGGCACTGCCTGGCTTCCTCTTCCTAGCGATGTTTAGCCTCCTTGCAGTTTCTTCAGTCCAGGAACACAACTTGCTTTATAGCCAGCTGCAAACATTTTACACTTCAAACAAATGTCTGTGAAGCATTTTCCCGTGACTCATCTCATTTGATCCTCACAGAAGTCCTGAAGTAGATAGATAGGAGACTCAGTGGAATCCTTTTTTCTTTTTATTAGCCAGAAAACCGAGAATTAGAAAATTTAGAAACTTGACCCCACTGAAAAGAAGTAAGAAATGGTGGACCTTGAAAATGATCAGGTTTTCTCACTGTGCAAAATATAATCAAACACTGCTGTAATTAAATATTTTACGCTTTGTTCTCCCTGCATGATCTACAATAATAATCTGCTTTGTGTTGATATTTACTGCTATGTTCTGACAGTTACCTGAAAGAGAAGTAGGGGGTACTTCACTGTGCTATAAAAAGTTTAGCCACATCAGAAAGCAGGTCTAATTAAGCAAGTTTATTCTATACCTATAAAAGGCTAAGTTGACTCACGTATGTGTGATACATATTAAGCTCTCGCTGGAAAGAAACCAAGATGGCAACATAGGTGAACACCTAAACTGCTGCCTCACACAACAATTTCAAAACTACAGCTAAAAAACAAAACGGACATCATCCAGGTCTATAGGAAAGCTGGCTGAATGGAAATTCTACAACTAGAAGGGAAGAGAGTAGTTCATAGAGACTCTGAGGAACTTCAAAAAGCTGAGGTATGGAGACCCACGCGTGGTGAGGACGAGCAGAAGAGTGCCTGGTTAGCTTCCTCTAGTGGGAGGGAGACAAACTCCCAACTGCAATGAACCCCAGTTCCAGGTGAGACTCATACAGGGGGGAGTCTGGATGGTCAGGAAAAGGGAGGAGTGCATGGAAACTTAGGGGAACCACGAAGGGCAGAAGTATGGAGGCACACGTGCGAGTGTACACAGAGAAATGACTGCTGAGTGTGCCACTGGCTTTCTTTAGCAGGAGGAAGACGGAACCTCCTGAATGAGATGAACTCTGGATCCAACTGCATTGAACCCCATTTTCGGGCGAGAACCTGGGGACCCAGATTCGTACAGGTCCCTAGAGCGCATGGAACTCACAGGAGCAGCAAAAGGCAGAGGTCTGGAGACAAGCCCACAGAGAGGGCTGCAGCAATTACCAAGGGACACTGAGACCCAGGAACCTCTTAGGGCAGGGCTAATAGGAAGCCAAGGCTGTCTGCTCAGCCCCGAGACTCCACACCATCCAAACCGAGCATAGAGGCTTTTGCAATTTTGCAAGTCTTGTCTCATAAGGCTGATTCCAACACAGAAGTTCTCCTGGTGTAAACACAGCTGACCCTCACAGCCTGTTGGCCTGGAGGTCAATTCCCCCCAACAACAATCAAGACTTAATTACAACAAGGCTGTACACACAATTCACAAAGGAGTGCACCAAGAGTGGCCACCTCCGGTAATTGGAGAGGCGGAGCTACTGGGCCATATAGGACACCTAGCACACAAAGCTACTCTACCAACTCAAGGAAGCAGCACAAAAGCGGAGACAAAGAAACATCACAAACAAAAGAAATGGAGGAAAACCAACAACTGGATGATACAGTTCAATACCACAGTTATAAGGTTTTTCAAGAATTTCCTAGAAAAGGTTTATAAATTTAACGAGACACTCAAGGATATGTAAAAGAACCAACTAGAAATTAAACATACACTGTCTGAAATAAAAAATATACAGAGACCTAACAGCAGACTAGAGTAACACAAGAATCAAGTGAAAGATTTGAAATACAAAGAAGCAAAAAACACTTACCTGGGAAAGGAAAAAGAATCCAGAAATTGGAAGATAGTGTCAGGAGCCTCTGGGACAACTTCAAGTATACCAACATGAGAATTATGGGGGTGCCAAAAGGAGAGAGAGAGAGCAAGATACTGAAAACCTATTTGAAGAAATAATGACAGAAAACTTTCCACACCTGGTGAAAGAAATAGATTTACAAGTCCAGAAACACACAGAACCCCAAATAAAAGAAATCCAAAGAGGACCACACCAAGACACATCATAATCAAAATACCAAGAATAAAAGAGAATATTAAAAGCAACAAAAGAAAAACAGTTAATTACCTATAAGGAAGCACCCATTTGACCCATCAGTTGATTTCTCAACAGAAACTATGCAGGCCAGATGTAAGTGGCAAGAAATATTCGAAGTGATCAATAGCAAGAACCTACAACCAAGGTTACTCTTCCCAACAAAGCTGTTATTCAGAATTGAAGGGCAGATGAAGAGCTTCACAGATAAGAAAAAGCTAAAAGAGTTCACCATCAAACCAGTATTATATGAAATGCTGAAAGGTACTCTTTAAGAAAAGGAAGAATAAGAAAAAGAGATAAAAATTATGAACAACAAATATGTATCAAGTGAATTTAAAAATCAAGTGAATTAAAATCTGAAGAACAGAATAAACTGGTGAATATAATAGAATCAGGGGCATAGAAAGGGAGTGGACTGATAATTTTCAGGGGGAAAGGCGTAAGAGGGGTGCAGGAAGACAAAAATATATCTATGGATGAGAACAATGTGGGGGAGGTAAGAGCAGAGGGTGGGGTGGGAACCAGGTGGAGGAGCTATGTGGGGGGAAAGAGGAACAATTGTAATAATCTGAACAATAAAGATTTATCAAATTTAAAAAGCTCTCGCGCTAATTGTACACAAGTGTTTCAAGCTCTTGTTGGTGATCATGAATTTGGTTGACACTTCTATTTATAGAGAAAGGGTAAATAGCAATATTAAAATATTTCCTATGAGAAAATGCCAAAGGACTTATATGTATGCATATTAACATAACCAGTGGACATAGACACTGGGGCCATGAGGGCTTGCCCAGGATGGGAATGGCTGGGACTAGGGAGGGGGGTCAATCACGGAAAAAGTAGACATATGTAAAACTTTATACAAAAATAAAAAATATACTTCTTATAATTAATTTCCTTTCAGTGTGCAGGAATCCATGCAGTGGTTCACTAGTATTCTGATAATGGTTTCGGCCATAGTTACTTCTTTGTTTATAAAAACCTGCTACAAAACCTAAGAAAGACACATCTACTTACCTGTTTGTTTCCCTATTCTTTATCATCTCAGTCACCTACAGCCACCTTTGAAAAACACGGAGAACACTTACCCCGAGGAGATGGTAGATTTGGAGTAAGCCGTCGTCGACATAATTCCTCTGATGGCTTTTTTAACAATGGACCTCTACGAACTACAGGAGGTGAGCCATGCCCAACTTCCATGTTTATATTTATGCTACTCATTTAGGGCAATCCCAGTATGAGGGTGCATGTCCTTAATCTTGAAATTACGATCTTTTGTAAGCATAGTTCTCAAATCCTCCAGCTACATTGGCTTTCTAACATTGTTATGTTGTTATTAGTCATTTATACAGTGAAAGAACTCATATAGAAATTACATTAAAAGAAAAAGATGTATTTTGTGATTTCTGTAAACTTAATCTCTTATTTATTTTTAAAAAAATACATATTATTGATTCTTTACAGAGAAGGAGGGAGGGATAGAAAGTTAGAAACATCGATCAGCTGCCTCCTGCACACCTCCCACTGGGGATGTGCCTGCAACCACGGTACATGCCTCTGACCGGAATGGAACCTGGGATCCCTCAGTCCACAGGTCAGCACTCTATCCATTGAACCATACTGGTCAGGGCTTAATCTTTTACTTAAAAAGTCCCCCTGAAGTGCTTTTGGTGATACTATAAACCAGATCAGGAAGCATCTGGCCAAATTTCTGAATTTCCAGGAAGCAAATAATCTAATGTATTACTTTTCCTTACTGTTCTAGATTCCTGGCACCAGCCCTCCCTTTTTCGCCATGATTCTGTGGACTCGGGTGTCTCTAAGGGAGCATATGCTGGAATCACAGGAAACATATCTGGTTGGCATGGCTCTTCCCGTGGTCATGATGGCATGAGCCAACGTAGTGGGGGTGGCCCAGGAAACCATCGCCACTGGAATGGCAGCTTTCACTCCAGGAAAGGCTGTGCCTTTCAGGAAAAGCCACCTACAGAGATTAGGGAAGAAAAAAAAGAAGACAAGGTGGAAAAGTTGCAGTTTGAAGAGGAAGACTTCGTAAGTATTATGATGGTTTAGTTATGCATTTAAAACCTAAAAAATAATGTCTTAACTACAAGACCTTATTTAGTAATGAGAACATTTCAGAAGTTACTAAAAATGGACTTCCTAAGTTTATATTTTTATTTTCTTTTTATTTTTATTTTTTTTTTACAGAGAGGAAGGGAGAGAGAGAGAAACATTGATGAGAGAGAGGCATCAATTACCTTGCTTGCGGGCACATCTCCACTCTGATATAACAATGTTAGAAGGCCAACATAGCTGCCTCCTGCACGTCCCCTGCTGAGGATGTGCCCACAACCAAGATACATGCCCTTCACAAGAATCGAATCTGGGACCGTTCAGTTTGCAGGCCGATGCTCTATCCACTGATCCAAACCGGTTTCAAGATTTTTGTTTTTTGAGAAGAGTTGAATAGCATGAAGATCGTGTCAAAAATCTTGTGTAATTTTGAGCACATTTTTTGTTTTCATCTTTATGCCTTTGGAACTTTAAAAAAAATCCTTAATTTCTTTTTTTTTAATATATTTTGATTTTTTTACAGAGAGGAAGAGAGAGGGATAAAGAGCTAGAAACATCAATGAGAGAGAAACATCGATCAGCTGCCTCCTGCACACCTCCTACTGAGGATGTGCCCCACAACCAAGGAAACATGCCCTTGACGTGAATCAAACCTGGGACCTTTCAGTCCACAGGCTGATAATCTATCCACTGAGCCAAACCATCTTTGGCCGCCCTTAATTTCTTTTAAGTTTTGTAAGGTTTAGTATTCAAACATACAATAATGTAAAAATGTAGTCCTACATGTTAAATTGTCTTTCTCCAATTATCATGAGGTGTTTTTTTTCTCTTAAATTTGCCCTTTTATATAAAATAGTTATAATAAGTTAAAACATGCAATTAGTAGTACTCTAGCTATTGTCTATTTAGTGAAACTGGATGTTATTGTGTGTTGAATTACATGCCTTTTGGGCTCTAAATCAAAAGTACTCTTATAAGCAAATGCATGAAAGACTATTAGGAGAGATGAAGAAATAAAATCTCGTGTTCATCACATTTTAAAAACTTGGTGAAGCCGAAACTGGTTTGGCTCAGTGGATAGAGCGTTGGCCTGCGGACTGAAGCGTCCCAGGTTCAATTCCGGTCAAAGGCCTGTACCTTGGTGGCGGGCACATCCCCAGTAAGGGGCATGCAGGAGGTGGCTGATAGATGTCTTTCTCTCGTCGATGTTTCTCACTCTCTATCCCTTTCCCTTTCTCTCTCTAAAAAATCAATAAAATATATTTTTTAAAAAACAACTTGGTGAAATCATCAATCCAAAAAAGCTTAATTTTATTCTTATTATAAATGACTTTCTTTTTATACTTTTATTCCCATGATTAAATGAACCCACTCTAATTATAATTCATGTATGACATGAATATATATTTTTTAAATATATTTTATTGATTTTTTACAGAGAGGAAGGGAGAGACATAGAAAGTCAGAAACATCGATGAGAGAGAGACATCAATCAGCTGCCTACTGCACGCCCCAGAGTGGAGATGTGCCCGCAAGCAAGGTACATGCCCCCAACCACAATCGAACCCCAGACCCTTCAGTCCGCAAGCCGACGCTCTAACCACTGAGCCAAACTGGTCTCGACCTGACATGAATATTTAATATTTATCTATGACCACAACCATCTGAGCATATAGAAAACAAGTGTATTTAGGTCTCTTCATAAGTTGGGTTTCTTATGTGCTTTGATTGAAAAAAAACTGAAGTAGTATGGGTTAGAGTGGAAGTTATTTAGAGTACCTTCTAAACGAAGTATTAAACAACTGATAGGCAAGTCCTTAGTTTGATAAGAAAGTCCTTAATCCGTTCTGTGGCATTCCAACTGAGCAATGAATTGATGACAGAAAGAAAAAGGTTAAGGTAGTGTTATCTTCATCTGCTAAGTAATTTAAATGGAAGTTTGTTATCAAATCAAACCTGAAAAAGGTCAGTAAGGGCAAATTTATTTTGCATTTATGTTTTTTATGCAGTATTCTAAGTGTGTTCATACAGTATGAAGAAAATGGTCAAGTTAGCACATCTAACTTCGTGAAATATTAACATTTGACAAATATGCTCTAGACCAGTGGTTGGCAAATGGCAGCTCACGAGCCACATGCAGCTCTTTGACCCCTTGAGTGTGGCTCTTCCACAAAATACCATGGTCTGGGCGAGTCTGTTTTGAAGAACTGGCATTAAAAGAAGTTTAAGTTAAAAAAATTTGGCTCTCATTCTTACTAGTTTAGCTCAGTGGATAGAGCGTCAGCCTGCCGACTGAAGGCTCCCAGGTTCAATTCTGGTCAAAGGCATGTACCTTGGTTATGGGCACATCCCCAGTAGGGGGTATGCAGGAAGCAGCTGATTCATGTTTATCTCTCATCAGTGTTTCTATCTCCCTCCCATTCCTCTCTTTAAAACATCAATAAAATATATATTGTTTCTTAAATTAGCTCTCAAAAGAAATTTAGATCGTTGTACTGTTGATATTTGGCTCTATTGACTAATGAGTTTGCCAACCACTACTCCAGACTATTATTTTACAAAAGAATTAAAATATTACAACTTTTCCATCTGGCCACAGCCTTCAAGAATCTTTTTTTTATATATATATATTTTATTGATTTTTTACAGAGAGGAAAGGAGAGGGATAGAGAGTTAGAAACATCGATGAGAGAGAGAGACATCGATCAGCCGCCTCCTGCACGCACCTACTGGGGATATGCCTGCAACCAAGATACATGCCCTTGACTGGAATCAAACCTGGGACCTTTCAGTCCGCAGGCTGACGCTCTGTCCACTGAGCCCAACCTGTTTCAGCAGCCTTCAAAGAATCTTAAAAGGCTCAGTTAAATTATTCCCAGAAAACATGGAGCCGACTCATAAAATCTTTTAATATCTAATTTCTGTTCCACTAAAAAAAATCTCAAACCATATTTTTTGTGTGTAGCAGTTGTTCAACTGAAGGAGTAAATGTCTTTTAAATTTTTTTTTTAATGGTATATAGTTAAAGCTTCCCTAATCTGTTCTCCTCACTTTTCCCCTTGAGGTAATTACCATATTTATTTTCAATGTTCTTCATCCTCATACATGTTTTTTTATAGGCTTTTGCTATGTGTATATATCTGTAAATATTCTATAATATAATTTTTGCCTTATTTTGATCTTTATATGAACAGTATTATTTTGTACTAGAAGCCCAGTGCATGAATTCATGCACCAGTGGGGTTTTTCTACCTGGCCTTCGGGATCAGGCCAAAACTGGCTCTCTGATATCCCCTGTGGGGTCCCAGATTATGAGAGGGTGTAAGTCAAGCTGAGGGACCCAACCATTTCATGATTGGGGCTGGGAAGAAACCGACAGGAGAGCTCCAGGGTGTATCCGTCTCATCTCACTCAGTACTGATCAGCCAGATCCCAGCAGCAAGCTAACCCTCTGGTCAGAGCATCTTCGTCCTGGTGGTCAGTGCACGTAATAACATGCAGTTGAACAGATGCCAAACCATTTATAAGATTTTTTTGTTTAAAATTTTTTGAGATTAATTTGTATTAATACATATTCTTCTGGATCAGTGGTTTTCAATTAATACAAGTCTCCCCTCTCCCCTAAATCCCCCTGGGACACATTTGTCAATATCTAGAGAAATTTTGCATGTTACAACTGAGAATAGTATATAGAGATAGAGATGTTTCCTAATATCCTACAATGCATAGGACAGTCCTATCAAAATAATTAGCCTAAATGTTGGTAGTACCATGTTTGAGAAATCCTGCTCTGTTTTTTTTACTGCTATATAATAAATATTCTATTGTGTGAATATAATAGATTTATTTATCCATTTCCTGTTGACAGACTTCTAGGTTGTAAAACATATTATTTTATAGGATAAATCTAAAGAATTGGAACTGAGGTATTGTAACTGGGGAAGGAAGAATAAAAAACAATATTTCTTTCCAAAGTAAATTGAAGCATAATTAGTAATTAATTTGAATCGCAAAATGGGCACAGAATTGGAAGGAAAAGATAACAGATCCTTGGTACCAAAGGAGAGATCTAAAGACATGCACCTGTAATTAGAGAATAATATTTGAGCTTTATAAATGGGTAGAATCGCCCAAGGAGAATCTATATATATAAAAAAACTGTGGTCATGGCACCCACATGCCATAACGACCGATCACCAGGAGGCTACATATGTTACAGGCATGTGCAGGTGGGCAGGGACCTGATGCTGCATTTCCATGGGCACTAGTGGGGGCTTGATTCTGTAGGTATCGGCCGGTCTGGATCTCGTGTGATTTTTAAGTGTGCGCTTAGATGGATGGAGCCGTGTGTACGGTGAGACGCATGCATGTGGGCAGGGTCTCGCAACACCAGTGGGACTTAACACTGTTCCCACCGGCACCGGCCCAGACTCTGACAGGAGAGAAGAGGGTGTGGATACTCACACCCAGGACTTGACTCTGGGTCTTGCGCTGCCAGCTGGACTTGATACTGGGTCCCCACCATTGCCTGAGGGGACTTGCTGCGTCCCTGCAGGTGTCGGTCCAGACTTTGACGGGAAGGAGGAAGAAAGAGGGAGCTGGTACCCATAATATTAAAATATTTACTCTAAATCCCTTTTAATGTGCATGAATTTCGTGCATTGGGCCACTAGGAATATATAAAGAGAGGAAGCCTAGAGTAGAACCTGTGGAATATAAGGGATTACTGAGAAATAAATAATTGAAAAAAAATTATATTAAGAAAATGGCCAGAACCGGTTTGACTCAGTGGAGAGAGCGTTGACCTGCAGACTGAAATGTCCTGGGTTCGATTCCGGTCGGGGGCATGTACCTTGCTTGCGGGCACATCTCCAGTGTGGGATGTCCAGGAGGCGGCTGATCGATGTTTCTCTCATTGATGTTTCTAACTTTCTATCCCTCTCCCTTCCTCTCTGTGAAAAATCAATAAGATATATTTTTTTAAAAAAAGAAAGAAAATGTAGTTGGTCAAAAATAATAAATTAAAGGTCTTTTGTAGAAAGTTATTTTCTTTTAAAACAGTGTTAGTTTTTACTAATAGCTGGGTAGTTCAGTTGGTTAGAGTGTCATGCTGATATCCCAAGTTAGAATGAATGCATAAATAGTTGGAACAACAAATCTAAACCATCTCTTCCTCTCTGAAATCAACAATTTTTTAAAAATATATTTTATTGATTTTTCACAGAGAGGAAGAGAGAAGAATAGAGGGTTAGAAACATCGATGAGAGAGAGACATGGATCAGCCATCTCCTGCACGTCCCCTACTGGGGATGTGCCCACAACCAAATACATGCTCCCAACCGAAATCGAACCTGGGACCTTTGAGTCTGCAAGCCAACGATCTATCCATCGAGCCAAACCGGTTTTGACAACAATTTTTTTTTAATGGGCAAGATTTGAATGGCTATTCCCCTCGGAAATTATACAAATGGCCAATAGGCACATAGATAAAAACGATCCATGTTTTTGGTCATAATTTGAAAATTCAAGTTGGTATCACTATGACATACTGGTAAACACAAAATTTGGTGACATTTTAGAGCACCTGGAACTCTCTTACAGTGAGATTGTGAAACAGTACAGCCATTTTGGGGAAGGCAGTTTCTTATAAAATAAACATAAATTTACCTTGTGGCACATTACTTCCACTTCTAACTTTTTCCTAAGAGAAATGAAAGTATATGTGTATTTTTTATAACTTCATTCATACTAGCCCGAAGTTAGAAATAATTTAAATGTCTAAATGTCTGTCAACATTAAAATAGAAGAGTTGTGGTGTAATCATGTAATGGATTATTTATTTAGTAATAAAAAGGAATGACATGATGAATATTAGTGAAGCCTTACAGTGAAGATTACATACTGTATGATTACATTAATATGACATTCTAGAACAGGCAAATAACCTATAGGGAACAAAAGTCAGAAATCATTGCCTATGTGGAATGGGGATTGACTTGGGAAAACCTTGGGCAAACTTACTGATTGTAGGAAATAGTTTTCTTTATAGAGGTTGGCAAGGTGTAATCATTTTTCAAAACTACAGGAATAGTAATATACTTAGGATCAGTGCTTTCCATTGTATATAATTTCATTTTTTTAAGCAGTAGATTAATGTCACCAGTCATGGGAAGGGACAAGAGCAGATCATAAGCCTCCTCGTGTGATGCACTGAGGATACAACATTTCTTCAAAATTCCTTCCAAAAATGCATATCCTTAAATCTAACCATGAGGAAACATCACACATACTAACCTGTGATTTTGTGGCCCTCAATTAGAGAGATAAAATTTTCTGTTTGGCTCACTGGATAGAACGTTGGCCTGCAGACTGAAAGGTCCCAGGTTCGATTCCAGTCAAGGGCATGTGTCTTGGTTGCAGACACATCCACATTGGTGGGCATGCAGGAGGCATCAGATCCATGTCTCTCATCGATGTTTCTAACTATCATTCTCCCTTCCTCTTTGTAAAAATTCAATAAAATATTTTTTAAAAAATTTTTGTTTGTGTCTCGTGAAAATTAATACCCTGTCCATTATTTTTTAATTTAATAAACCTTTATTGTTCAGGTTATTACAATTGTTCCTCCTTTTTCCCCCATAGCTTCCCTCCTCCTGGTTCCCACACCACCCTCTGCTCTTTCCTCCTCCCCCCCTTCACTGTCCTCATCCATAGGTGTATGATTTTTGGCCAGTCTCTTCTTGCATCCTCCATACTCCTTTTCCCCCCTTAATTGTCAGTCCACTTGCTTTCTATGCCCCTGATTCTATTTATATTCACCAATTTTTTCTGTTCATCAGATTTTTAATTCACTTGATTTTTACATTCACTTGTTGATAGATATGTATTTGTTCAAAAAAATTTTTAATATATTTTCATTGATTTTTTACAGAGAGGAAGGGAGAGAGAGAGAAAGTCAGAAACATCCATGAGAGAGAGAAATCGATCAGCCGCCTCCTGCACGCCCCACAGTGGAGATGTGCCCACAAGCAAGGTACATGCCCCCAACCGGAATCGAACCTGGGACTCTTCAGTCTGCAAGCCGACGCTCCATCCACTGAGCCAAACCAATCTCGGCTGTTGTTCAAATTTTTATCTTTACCTTTTTCTTCTTCCTATTCTTAAACAGTGCCTTTCAGAATTTTATATAATACTGATTTGGTGTTGATGAACACCTTTAGTTTTTTCTTATCTGTGAAGCTCTTTATGTGACCTTCAGTTGTGAATGATAGCTTTGCTGGGTAGAGTAATCTTGGTTATAGGTTCTTGCTATTCATCACATTGAATATTTCTTGCCATTTCCGTCTGGCCTGCATCCTTTCTGTTGAGAAATCAGCTGACAATCCTATGGGTGCTCTCTTGTAGGTAATTAACTGTTTTTCTCTTACTGCTTTTAATATTCTTTCTGTGTCTTTTGCTCTTGGTATTTTAATTATAATGTGTCTTGGTATAGTCCTCTTTGGATTCCTTTTATATGGGGTTCTGTGTGCTTCCTGGACTTGTAAGTCTATTTCTCTTACCTGGTGGGAGGTTTTCAGTCATTTCTTTTTTTCTTTTCTTTATTAAATATATTATATTGATTTGTTACAGAGAGGAAGGCAGAGGGATAGAGAGTTAGAAACATCGATGGGAGAGAAACATTGATCAGCTGCCTCTTGCACACCTCCTACTGGGGATGTGCCTGCAACCAAGGTACATGCCCTTGACTGGAATCGAATCTGGAGCCTTTTAGTACGAAGGCCGACCCTCTATCCACAGAGCCAAACCAGTCTTGGATGATCAAGTTTTTAATTCATTTAATTTTTAGATTCACTTGTTGATATAAATGTATTTGTTGTTTATAATTTTTTTAACTTTTACCTTTTTCTTCTTCCTCTTCTAAGAGTACCTTTTAGCATTTCATATAATACTGATTTGGAGTTGATGAACTCCTTTAGCTTTTTCTCATCTGTGAAGCTCTTTATCTGCCCTTCAATTCTGAATGATAGCTTTGCTGGATAGAGTATTCTTGGTTGTAGGTTCTTGCTGTTCATCACATTGAATATTTCTTGCCACTCCCATCTGGCCTGCATCGTTTCTATTGAGAAATCAGCTGACAGTCGTATGGGTGCTCCCTTGTAGGTAATAAACTGTTTTTCTCTTGCTGCTTTTAATATTCTCTCTTTGTCTTTTGCTCTTGGTATTTTAATTATGATGTGTCTTGGTGTAGTCCTCTTTGGATTCCTTTTATATGGGTTCTGTGTGCTTCCTGGACTTGTAAGTCTATTTCTTTTACCAGATGTGGAAAGTTTTCAGTCATTATTTCTTGAAATAGGTTTTCAGTATCTCTCTCTCTTCTGGCACCCCCACAATTCTGATGTTGGTATGCTTGCAGCTGTCCCAGAGGCTCCTTACATTATCTTCACATTTTTGGATTCTTTCCTCTTCTTGCTTTTCCAGTTGAGTGTTTTCTGATTCTTTATATTTAAAATTTTTGACTTGATTCTTGCCTTCCACTAGTCTGCTGTTAGGTCTCTGTATAACATTTTTTATTTCAGTCAGTGTCTCTAGTTAGTCCTTTTTCATTTCCTCTTGGGACTCGCTAAATTTATCCATCATCTCTAGTTGGATCTTTTGCATCTCTAGTTGGTCCTTTTGCATCTCCTCTTGGGACTTGCTAACTTTATCCATCTTTTCTAGGATATTCTTGAGAAACCTTATAAGCGTGGTTTTGAAGTCTATATCCAGTCGTTTTTTTTCCTCCATTTCTTTCGTTTGTGATCCCTTCCGTTGTCTCGGCATTTTCACTATGCTGGAAGAACCTCTGTGTTAGATTCAGCCTTATCTGTTCTGTCTTTTAGTTGTAGTTTTGAAATTGTGCAAGGCAGCACAGTGTAGGTGTTTACCTATGCCACCATCTTGGATCCTCCTCGTACCTCAGCTTTTTGCAGCTCCTCTGGGTCTCTGTGAGCCCCTCTTTTTTCTTCTAGTTGTAGAATTTCCACTCAGCCTACTTTCCTGTCATTCTGGATGATGTCTGGTCTGTCTTATAGTTGTAGTTTTGAAATTGTTGTGCGAGGCAGCAGTGTAGGTGTTTACCTATGCCGCCATCTTGATTGAACCCCTCAGTGCATTTGAGATTTTCCATCTCCCTCCCGTTAGAGGACACAAGCCAGACCCTCCTTTTCCCGTCCTCTCCACAAGTGTGTCTCAGTACCTCAGCTTTTTACAGCGCCTCTGAGTCATCATGAGTCCTTCTTTTTACTTCCAGTTGTAGAATTTTCCCTCAGCCAGCTTTCCTGTGGTTCTGGAATGGTGTCTGTTCTGTCTTTTAGTTGTAGTTTTGAAATTGTTGTGTGAGGCAGCAGTTTAGTTGTTTACCTATGCCACCATCTTGGTTTCTCTTCTCAATACCCTGTCCATTTTAAAATGCTTTTAACCAAGTTTTGCTTATAATTAAATTAATATGTGGTTTTATTTATTTATAAGTATTTTTTCTTGATTTCAGAGTGAGAGAGAGCTAGAAACATCAATGATGAGAGAGAATCATTGAATCTTGCACACCCCACACTGGGGTAGAGCTTGCAACCCAATCATATGCCCTGACTAGGAATTGAACCATGATCTGTTGCTTTATAGGACAATGCTCAACTACTAAGCCACACCAGTCGGGCAAGTCTACATCTTTAAATCCAAGAGTCATTGCTGATAAACAGTGTTCAGTAAATGATAAGCACATTATCGCAACACATTGCACATGGCTATTGGTTCTGTTTTTGGGTGGGGTGACCTTCTGCTATAATTTTAACTTGCGCTGGCCCATGTTGCCACGTGCGATAAGCCACACCCCAGCTGAGTGCATTTCTTCACTGGAGATGACTGGTGAATACATGCATTTACTAAACCAATTTAAATTTAAATATAAATATAAATTTAAATTTGCTGTAATACATATAGGAAACTTTTCATTCCTACTTAATTTTACACAAATGTGTCTACCTCGGTAAACTAATTTGTCAAGTTTTTAGAATATACATTCAGAAAACCTAATTTCAGCTTAAACAGACAACCTCTTGCCTGAATTAGTCCTTTATATCAAGGCTTTATTGTACTCAAATTGAAATTTCTACAAGAGTAAGAAAAGATTCCACACAAAAAAACTATTTGTTGTGCGAGGCAGCAGTGTAGGTGTACTCAAAAAATTATTACGATTATTCATAAAAAGTTCCATATTAAAGAAAACCAAAGAGAAGAACTAAAGGCAGCATGTGTACCTAGATTGGATTCTGGATGATGAGAAAAAGATGTTTTTAAAACTTTGTTTTGTTGTAAAAGACATCAGTGTTATGGCTTTAGTAAGGGTTGTGGATTGTAAATAGTACTTAATGTTAACTTCCTGGTTTTTACAATTATACTATGATTATGACAGTGTTCTTTTAAGAAAATACATAATAAAGTTTTGAGGATGAGTGACATCAAGTCCATCAACCTGCAAATGCCACAGAAAAAAATATATCTACAGAGAATGAATTGTGGAGTAAATGTGATAAAGTGTTGACACCATTGGTGAGAGCAAAGAAGGGGTTATCAACTCTGCTTTTGTGGAGCAAGTGCAAAAGCTGAGCTTCAAGATAGTATATTAGATGGAGCCTAATGATGAGTACTGTGTGGCAGCTCAAGGAGTTTGATGATAAAAACTTTGTCTCAATTACCAAGGGGGCCCTGGAGCTACCTGAGGATGAAGAGAAGAAGACAATGGAAGAAAGCAAGGCCAAGTGTGAGAATCTGCAAACTCATGAAAGAAATCTTGGATAAGAAGGTGACAATCTCCAGTCATTTTATGTCTTTACCCTGCTGCATGTAACTAGTACCTACAGCTGGACAGACAACATGGAGCAGCATATCATGAAAGCCTGGGTACTTTGGGATTACTATACAATGGGCTACAGAAACAATTACACAGGCAGACAGAATGGATGACTTTGGACCTTGTACTGCTGTTTGAAAGTGTGCTGCTCTCTTCTGACATCTCATGTGAGGATACCCAGACCTACTGCAATTGCATTACTGCATAAGCAAGCTAGGCCTAGGCATTTATGAAATTGATGTGACAACAGAAGAACCCAGTCCTGTTGTTCCTGATGAGACAATCTTCATCATTCCATTAAGGGGGATAACGATGCCTCTTACCTGAAAGAAGTCCATAAGGAGTATCCACTTGCAGACCATATGTCCTCTATATAGTGTCTCCATGACTTGCTCTCCCAGCAGCCCTGAGTGGCCCCAGCCCACCTGGTTTCCTCCGCTGATGTTTAGTGGTTTTTTTCTCTCCTGTCTTTCTGCCTAAGGCAGAATACAAGAGTCAAACCTTGCCTTCCCTTCACACATTTGACGTCAGGTTTGGATGTTCTGTATTTAGGGGGAGGGGAAGTTGCTTGTTTGATTTTGAAATTAAAGTATGCAAAAGAAAGAAGATGGCAGTTTTATACAAAAAAAGTAATATAAATATTAGGATGTTGTAATGAATGATTGGCTAATAAGAAGTAAGAGAATGCTAAAGAAGATTGAAATAGCAGATAAAAGGAGCAGCCACTAACCCTAAGGCTAAGATGAGCACCTAAGGAAGAATTCCCCATTCCCGCCTAACCACCCCAGATCTGAGATCCATACTTTTTTGAAAAAGGCTTAGCTGTGGCTCCTTGAATGGCTGAGCAGTTGCTGAGGTGTTTCTCCAGGGAACGTGCTGGAAAATTGACTTCTAGAGTACTTGATGATGCTGTTCATGGAAGATGCCTCCCTGTTACAAAATCACTCAAGTCAGAGCTCACTTGTACTTCAGAACCTGGTTTAGCAGAAACAGTACTACAGGAGTCTGCTGAGTAAGCTTATTGGAACAAGAAGCAAGTTTCTCCATTGTTCTCTAATAAAAATTAGCGTGCCAGCTAACAAAGGAAAAATTTTTAAGTGTATAGAAACAATTACACAGGCAGACAGAATGGATGACTTTGGAATTAAGAGACAATAAATGGATAACTACCACAGGGTTCTATCATTGTTCATACTAACCAGCAATATTCCCTTTCAAAACAAAATTTTTTTGGAATAGGACAAAACTTGGAACTAGAATCCATTTTGAGCTGCAGAGTCTGTCCAGTGTGGCTCAGTATTTGAACATCCACCTATGAACTAGCAGATCACCGTTTGACTTCTGTTCAGGATACTTGACCTTAATGTAGGCTTGATCCCCAGTAGGGGACATGCAGGAGTCGGGATCGATGATTTCTCTCTCTCATTAATGTTTCTAGCTTCTCCTTCTCTGAAATCAATAAAAACATATCTTTTAACAAAAGAAAAAGAACAGATTGAGACAGATAGGAGGAAAGACAAGGTTCAGATAAAAGGGGGGGAGTGGGGCTGAGGGACAACCAGGATATCAAAGTGAACCATCTTTTTTTTTCCCCCCTCTATGAAAACAACAAGAGAGCTCTAAAGCATGATGTTTGAAAAAAAAAATTTAAAAAATAAAGCATGATGTTTGTTTGTTTTTTTAAAAAGCTTTCTTGCCCTAATCGGTTTTGCTCAATGGATAGAGCAAAGGCCTATGGCCTGAAAGGTCTCAGGTTCGATTCAGATCAAGGGTATATACCTTGGTTGCAGCCACATCCCCAGTAGGTGGTGTACAAGATTGCACTTTTCCCAAATTGCACTTCTGTTCGATGTTACTCTCTCATTGATGTTTCTTACTCTACCGATGTTACTGATCGATGTTACTCTCTCATTGATGTTTCTTACCCTATCCCTTTCCCTTCCTCTCTGTACAAAAGTCAATAAAATATTTTTTGTTTTGTTTTTTTTTAAAAAACTTACCTTGGACCACATTCCTCCAAAAAATCACATACAAATGAACAAATTAAGGAGAAACAAATAGGTTAAAAGTTAGAATTGAGAAAAAAAATGATACAGAAGTTTTGACAGGGAATGTACCAGTGCTATATAATAAAAGGCTAACATGCAAATCAATTGAACTGCAGAACGGCCGGTTGCTGTGACATGCACTGACCACCAGGGGGATGATACTCAACTCAGGACTGCCCCTGGTGGTCAGTGCACTCCCACAGGGAGCACTGCTCAGCCAGAAGCCCTGAGCTGGGCTCATGGCTGTCGAGTGCAATGGTGGTGGTGGGAGCCTCTACTGCCTCCGCGGTGGCCTTACGGATATCTGACTGATGGCTTAGGCCTGCTCCTGTAGGCCATGAGTCAGACATGCCCCAAGGGCTCCCAGACTGCAAGAGGGCACAAGCTGGGCTAATGGACCCACTGAGTGCATGAATATCATACACTGACTGGGCCTCTAGTATATGTATAATCGGATCCCTACCCGCCACTCCACAAAAAAGAACCCAAATAAAGGAATGGTTTAAATGATAAAAAGTGCAATTTGGGAATAATTTATATTACAATAAGATTTGTAGCTAAAATTTGAAAGAGTAATCAAAACAGCTCCCTTGTAGGTAATTAATTGTTTTTCTCTTTCTGCTTTTAATATTTTCTCTTTGTCTTTTGCTCTTGGTATTTTAATGATGATGTGTCTTGGTGTACTCCTCTTTGGATTCCTTTTATATGGGGTTCTGTGTGCTTCCTGGACTTGTAAGTCTATTTCTTTTACCAGATGTGGGAAGTTTTCAGTCATTATTTCTTTAAATAGGTTTTCAGTATCTTGCTCTCTCTCTTCTGGCACCCCCACAATTCTGATGTTGGTATGCTGTCCCAGAGGCTCCTTACATTATCTTCACATATTTGGATTCTTTTCTCTTCTTGCTTTTTCAGTTGAGTGTTTTCTGATTCTTTATATTTCAAATTTTTTACTTAATTCTTGCCTTCCGCTAATCTGCTGTTAGGTCTCTGTATAATATATTTTATTTCAGTCAGTGTATGGTTAATTTCTGTTTGGTCCTTTATCTAGTTGAATCTTTTGCATCTCCTCTTGGGACTTGCTAAATTTATCCATCTTTTCTAGCATATTCTTGAAAAACCTTATAAGCGTGGTTTTGAAGTCTATATCCAGTCTGTTTTTTTTCCTTCATTTCTTTTGTTTGTGATCCCTTCCCTTGTCTTGGCATTTTCACTATGCTGTGAGAACTTCTGTTTTGGATTCAGCCTTATGACACCAGACTTGAAAAACCGCAAAAGCCTCTCTTGAGCTTGGGATGGGTGGAGTCTCGGGGCTTAAGGGACCGCCCTGTCTTCCAGTCGGGCCCACCCTCCACGGCCCCTGAGTCTCACGTGACAGGGTAGTCGCTGGAGTGGTCCCTGTGAGTGCGTGCACGCTCTCTTGCAGTGCCTCTAGACTGCTGCCCCTCCTGTTCCCCTGCGCTACGGGACCACACGAGTCTGGGTCCCCAGGGTTTCGCCCGAAACTGGGGTTTAGTGAAGTTAAAAGTGTCACAGTTGGGAGGGTCTGTCTCCCGCCCACTCGTGAAAGCCAGCGGCACAATCAGCAATCTGTCCTCTGGCGCAGTGCTGTGCGAGCCACATGAGATCTCTGATCTTTTTCGACTCCCTTAAATTTCCATACACTTCTCCCTTTTTACAGTCCAAACTCCCCCTGTATGAGTTTCGGCTGGATCTGGGGTTTAGTGTCAGAGGATAAGGAGTTCAATGCCGTTGAGAGTCTCTGTTTCCCTCCTGCTGGAGAAAGCCAGCCAGGTTCGCTGTCACTCGCTCTCTCCACGCACACGTCTCCGTACCTCAGCTTTTTGCAGCTCCTCTGGGTCTCCGTGAGCCCCTCTCTTTCCCTCTAGTTGTAGGATTTTTACTCCGCCAGTTTTGCTGTGATTCTGGATGATGTCCGTTCTGTCTTTTATTGTAGTTTTGAAATTGTTGTGCGAGGCAGCAGTGTAGGTGTTTACCTATGCAGCCATCTTGTTGGATTCTCCCTCAGTATTTTATTCTTGTTCATGCTTTCCTCTCTTAGTGTTCACTGAGCATTCTGTTCTTTAAAATCGCCCATATTCCAGCTTTGGAAATCGTCTTTAAGGACTCATAGTCATCTCCCATTGAAACTTTTCTAAGAGCACTTATCTTTCACATGAAATTGACTATTCTTAGTACTTCTGCTTTAATGTCATAATTCCTATAACCTTTCATTGGACTTATTTGTCTTCAAGTTTATCTTTATAGTGAAACTAACCCTTGTGGGAACAAGGATTTTTTTTTTTTAAGGACTCTTTTTAAGTGGCTTAATTATCTTTGTGTTACTAGTGCAGTCCCTGGCACATGGTTTGCTTCTGTCCTAAAGCAATCTTAGAAATGCTATAATTACTATAATTTCACTGACAGGTTGTCCTTAAATCTGAGAAAAGTGATTCACATTCTTATTCATTCAGCTTTCTGTGCCTCCTTATTTGGCATACATGTCTATAAAAGATAAAACTTTGCACATTTAATCTGTGTGTTTTGTTTTGTTTTCTCCTATTTTTAAAGGAACTGAAACCCAAAAGAGCCTAAGATTAATGTAAGACTTATCTATTTTTTGTATTTCAACATCATTTATCTGTTAGTTATTTCTGAATACAGTATTAAGTAAATGCTGCTATTACGTGATAGGTTCCATGGTGGTACTACTTTGCAGAAGGTGCCAAAATGATTAGCTTTCTATATCAACCATTAATATCCCTTTTTTCCTAGCCTTCTTTGAATCCAGAAGCTGGCAAACAGAATCAGCCATGCAGACCTATTGGGACCCCTTCTGGAGTGTGGGGTACGTAGATTTTGCCATTTTAAAGGCACAACTTTAAATTTTTCTTATCGGGGAGAGGAGCAAAAATTCTTTATCTTTCTTATTTTGTTTATCTTGTTTCTCATCTCATCTATTTGCACATAGTAACTAACACCTATTAACTCCTACTCTGCCCTTCCCAAAAAAAATACCATTGAAATGTAATAGTAGTAGAGCTAGAATACAGATTACTGAGAGTTTATAGAGCCCTGAACTTAAAGCAGATTTTTTTCCTGTTTTTGAAAACAGATTTTAAGCAAAGGGAGAATTATATATAAAGCTTATAAGATGTAATTTTTAATTAACATTGCTAATTTGTTTATTACAATTAAATTGAATTATAGGTGTTATCAATGTCTCCTAAATATTTGTTAGGCATATATAACAATGTATTCTAAGCATTCTTCCACATTACTAAATAGTCTTCTAAAGTGTTATTGGAAAGGCTATATAATACCACATCCCATAGACCACTTTATTCAACCAAGTTCCAGTTGCTGAGTTTTTTGAGGTTTTTGTTTTGTCTTGGCAATTATAAAGGATGCTTATTATATAGGGAAAGGAGAAAATATATAAATACATACATATAAATGGGAATAACTAGCCTTATTAAAAATTAACAGACAAATCAGTGTATTTCAAACCAAACATGATTTAGCATTTTAGGATATTTGGCACTTACACACTGGACTCTCCTAGTCCCTACATGAGACATGTTCAGTAGCCAGGCATCATATTGGGAAGGCTCTATCAAAATACTGGTTTTGGATCTTTAGTTTTAGGATTAAGAATTAAGGATTGTTGCTATATCATTTTCCCTTCATTGATGGTTATGACAGCTTACCCAGTTTCTTTTTTTTTTTAATATATTTTATTGATTTTTCACAGAGAGGAAGGAAAAGGGATAGAAAGTCAGAAACATCAATGAGAGAGAGACATTGATCAGCCGCCTCCTGCATGCCCCCCACCAGGGATGTGCCCGCAACCAATGTACATGCCCTTGACCGGAATCGAACCTCGGACCCTTCAGTCCCCAGGCCAACGCTCTATCCATGAGCAAAACCGCACTTGGCATTACCCAGTTTATTGATCTCCATTCCCATGCTGACAGGAGATACCACCCTTGGATATATTCTTGTGTGCTCTGTGCCTGAGTGATACACCATGCACTAGAAATGTTATGCCCTTGAAAGATGACTAACATCTTTGGGCTTTCTGGTTGATTTATGACTTTAGAATCAGGTGCTTAATATACTGTCTTTTTTTCTACAGTTCTCAAGCAGTATTGCTTTTGAGAGTATCTGTTAAGTCCATACCAGGAATGTTTGTCCCTCAGTCTCAATTACCAATTCTTTGTTGAATGCGAGGCCTTCATATAAATTGTGCTTCCTGTTAACTAATATTTTTACATTCTTTTGTTTTTCCACTATTGTATTTCACAGAAAACCCACCTGGTGCCAAACAAACCTCCAAAATGCTAGTTATCAAAAAAGTTTCCAAAGAAGATCCTGCTGCTGCCTTCTCTGCTGCATTCACCTCACCAGGATCTCACTATGCAAATGGGAACAAATCGTCCAACATGGTTCCAAGCGTCTATAAGAACCTGGTTCCTAAGCCTGCACCACCTCCTTCCAAGGTATGATTTGGAATCCATGTAAGAACTTTACAGAGCAGAAATTTGGGGATAAATCAAGGGGAGGGAATAGTAAATTTATATTTTTCTGTTGAATCATTCACCAGATATTTAGAACTTGTTATATATGTATTTCTTTGTATTCTGTCTGCAAACTCTACTGCTGCTGACTGGATTTTTAGTAGGCCTCTCATTCATTAGCTTCATCTCATAAACCTGCCCTTTTTTTTTTTTTTTTAAGTCAATTGATTTTTTTTTTTAATGGATCTTTATTAATTTCAGAGAGGAAGGGAGAGGGAGAAAGAGATAGAAATATCAATGATGAGAGAGAATCATTGATCGGTTGCCTCCTGAATGCCCCACACTGGGGTTCAAGCCTACTACCTGGGCACGTGCCCTGACCGAGAACCGAACTGTGAACTTCTGGTTCATAGGTCAGCACTCAACCATTGAGCCATACCGGCCAGGCAAACCTGCTTCTTCTGATTTGCTATTTCCATTAATAGCACTATATTACATCTGGTCATTTAGCTGAGTATCTCGACTGCTTCTTTTCTCTTCCTCCTGATTCATTCCCCTATGCCAAAAAAATTATAAAGTCCCTGTCAGTTACTACTTTTCTAATGTCCTATGCCCTTGACATCTCATCTTTATTATTGTATATACTTCTGTTTCCTCATTTTTCTATTCATCTTTCACAGAACTGCCAGAATGATCATCCTTGAATATGTCATGTCCTTTTCCTAAATCCCTTCAGTGGTCCCAAACCATTTATGTAATAGGAGCTGGTAAACGTTTCTGTAAAGGGTCATATAATAAATAGTTTAGGATTTGCTGGTCACATAACGATGTATGATCTTTATTTAGCCCATGGGTCGTAGTTTGCCAACCCTATCAAATATATCTGGGTAGATGAATTTAGATAGTAACCAGGGTTGTCAGCACTTGTCAATTGTTGATGAGACATTGAGGAAAATAACTGAAAAAATATTTTTATCCTTAGTAGTTTGAAAGTTTTTTGGTAATCTTTGACATGAGGTTTTAGGAAAGTGGCATAGGTCTGAAAGAACAACTCAGGAGATTCTGGAATTATATGGGTTGAAGTGAAGATAGTGGCACATTTGAGACTTGACAATAAAAAGAAATAGAATATAGGTTTAGGTGAGATTAAGTGAAAGGATGACGAAAATCTTTAGGAAGAAGACACCTGGAAATGTACTTGAAAGAGGTCATAAAAGGATTATGGTCCAGCAAGAAATAATAGGAATAAAACTTACAAGTGGAATTATTTTTTAAAAGGGTTTAAGATATTTGTTCCTCTGATGTAGAATGAAAAGGATGTGAATATCTAGTATGTGGAGGTAATGATACCAATCTTTTAAAGGTTTTTCAAGGAATAATGAGAAAATTTTGTGAACTACTTAAAATTAGTATATAGTAAGTACTAATAAATGGTAGCTATTACTGTCAACATGGCAACACCTTATGTTCAATTCCTTACAAGTTTATGAATAATTTTTATAAGTGTTACTTTATTTTAAACTAGAGGCCCCGTTTCACAAATTCGTGCACCAGTGGGATCCCTTGGCCTGCCCTGCAGGATCAGGCCAAAACCAGCTCTCCAACATCCCCTGAGGGGTCCCAGATTGCAAGAGGGCACAGTACAGGCCGAGGGACCCCCACCAGTGCACCATTAGGGCTGGGGAGGCACTGTGGGAGATTGGCCAGCCTGGGAGGGTCTGCAGGAAGATTCCAGGATGTGTCTGGCCCATCTCATTCAGTCCTGATGTGCTAGATCCCAGCAACAAGCTAATCTACTGGTTGGAGCGTCTGCCCTCTGGTGGTCAGTGCATGTCATAATGAGGGGTCCAATGGTCTTAGCATATCATTAGCATATTATGCTTTGGTTAAGATTTTAAAAATCTTTAGAGGGTGGTGCTTGCTTCAATAGCACACACACCAAAATTGGAACAGAGATTAGTGTGGCCTCTTCACAAGGATGATACACAAATTCGTGAAGCAGTCCATATTTTTGTGTTTAAAATGGTAAAAAAAAAAAATAGGGGATCAAGAAGTTGCAAGGATAAAAATCATAACATAGAGCTTAGGATCAGTTTAGCCCTGTGTGTAGGACTAAATTGAAGAAAAGGCCACTGCTATTCTTGTAAAAGGCAATGAAGCTTCAACAGGGATGGTAAAAGTAAGCAACATAATGGGAAGCAAGTATTCTTCCCTGGGAAACTGGAGTAACTATGGAACCATTTCACTTAGATTAGATAAGTGAGAAAGATCAGTTTTAGGAAAAGTTGGAAAGAGTGGTTCTTGGTACCTTGAATATAAGATGTTAGAGGAAGGAAAAAGTGAAATAGCTAGTAGGCAGATGGAGATTTATCTATTCATTTTTCTCTAGATGTTCCAACAAATGATTATAGAGAAGGATGTTAAGATACAAGGGAGAAATAATTAACAAATTCTCAAAAGGAAAAAGAACAAACAGATACAGAATGGTAGAAAGGATGAAGCTATTAAAGGAACTTGAGGTGCAAAGGAAGTAATTAGGGAAAGTTTGGATTCAGTGATTTCTATTTTTCAGTCCATTAGAAGGCACAGAATCATTTGAGGTGGAGAATTGGGCTTGGTTTATACTTTGGAGGAAAAGACAGCACATTTTTTAAAAAGAAAACTGGTCGGTATGTGGTTCACTTTAGAGTATTTTCATATATAATTCTTCTAATATAAAGGTGTGGGTCATAATTGTTTTCTCCAATGAGCAGCAGTGTTTGAGTAATGGAAAATGAAGATCAAGTTAGGCAGAGATGTAGGTAGGTATTCTTTTGCATATAACACTGCCTGTTAAACCTTCTGTACTACTATGACAGGATCCTTCCGGGTTTCTATGTCCTGTGTATATTTAGGCTGACATTAGCAGCCATCTTTAGATTTTTGAACAAAAAAAAAACAATCTTTTATCTGTCTCTTAACTGCTTGCATGTTCTTTTGGAGTCATTGTGAAAAAAGTTACCACATACTAGTTGAGTAACCTTGAACAAATTGTATAACTTACTTAACCTCGTATCATTCCCTGTAAAAAGTTAATATCATAATTATGCCTGATTGAATTAAAAATTAAAACAGTATGATGAGCATCTGATACATGGTAGACAATCAGTTAATTCCCTTCCTAAAGCCTATAGTATCCTCTTCAATACCAAGACAGAATTCTTTTCACACAGACCCTTTCTTTGTTGTCAATGTCTCTTGGTTTTCATTGCTTCATTTTGGAAAAAGAGGTTGTTTTCACTTGTTTCAGGCTCACTCCATCAACATGCTTTGTCTTCCTTACTCTCTTCAGACAGTGTGATTGCCTCTGTATTCCAGCTATGCTGTCATCATAGTTGGGACTAGGGCCAGAGAGAGAATATGCCCAATCTCCACAAGGCTGGGCAAAAGAAGGAATGTCCAGCCATTTACATTGCCCACCCTGAATCGGAACTAGCCATTGAAGTTTCTGGAAAACAGCGTATTTCTGGAGTACTTTTTTTCAGGGTATCAGGATTACATTGAGGTTAACAACACACCATAAAAGAAAACATTTTGGTGTCGCATAATTTTGGAAAATGCTGTATATTGTATCTGCTTCTCAAATGCACATGTACAGTTAGATGTTTTGAGAAATAGCGCAGTAAAGAAAACCTGTTGAACTTTATTCACTCCAGCATGTTCCACGCTTGTTGAACTAGAGATTTTTTGTTGGTGGTGGTTTTTTTTTTAAATACCTATTAATATCCATGGATTTTTTGGTTCCCATCTGCCTTTTCATTTCAAGTGCGTAAGAGGTTGCATTCCTCCAAACATGATAAAATGGGTTTGCTCTGGAAAATAATGTTCCCATGTAACATTTTACTCTTTGCCTTGTGATCTTACAAGCAGAGCTTCTTTTCTATCTGCATGCTTGTTCTGATTTGTTCTTTCTTCCCATGTAGCCCAGTGCATGGAAAGCTAACAGAATGGAACACAAATCAGGATCCCTTTCCTCTAGCCGGGAGTCTGCTTTTACCAGTCCAATCTCTGTTACCAAACCAGTAGTACTGGCTGGTGGTGCAGTTTTAAGCTCTCCCAAAGAGGTGAGTGAAGATAAAACAGAGGCCTTTGCTAAAGTTGCCATTTTCCATTTACTTTACTGATGTACTCAGTATGACATATACAGCTCTAACTCAATTTCCTTTGTATCTCTGCTTAGCTCAAAGTCATTTGTTTACTGGTGATTCCTGTTAACATGCAAAAATGGGCAGTAGCTGAGTGGGGTAGTTGCTTTATGGTAGACCAGGGTCAGCCTGTTTTAATACTGACATTATGCATATGGTATCTATAGAAAAATCAAAGAGGTGCTATGTAAGCAATCTAGTCTTATTTAATTTTTTAAAAAATTTTTATTTTAGAGGAAGGGAGAAAGAGAGAAACATCAGTGATAAGAATTAGTGATCGGCTGCCTCCTGCACGCCCCCTGCTAGAGATCGAGCCAGCAACCCGGGCATGTGCCCTGACCAGGAATTGAACCATGACCTCTTGGTTCATAGATCCACACTCAACCACTGAGCCACCCCGGCTGGGCAAGCCATCCAATCTTAACTGTACACAGCCAGCAAAGCTAAAGTATGTTTAAATGAAAAGGGTATTTAGTTTGTTAGTTTGTCTGTTTGTTTTAGAATTTTAAAGACAAAATGATAGGCTACCAGATTCTGAAAATCAATCTATGTAGAAATGACCTGGAAAATCCCAGTAGTTGCTGTTTGCAATCTGTTTGTGGTATTCGTGCAGAGTCCCTCCAGCACCACTCCTCCCATTGAGATCAGCTCCTCTCGTCTGACCAAGTTGACCCGCCGAACCACCGACAGGAAAAGCGAGTTTCTGAAGACTCTGAAGGATGACCGGAATGGAGACTTCTCAGAGAACAGAGACTGTGACAAGCTAGAGGATGTAAGAGCATAAGATTTTTTCTGGGTAGTATAGGTGTTTTCTTATGTTATATGTGTGCTTTTTTCCTTCTTAGGAGAAAGATGTAGCAAGTTTTTATATGTATAGAAAAGTGTCTGTAGGAGTAACAACCTATGGTAAAATGAGTTTAATTCTTTGTTCAACAGATTTCAAATTAGGACTTTTTTAAAAAAATTGTGTGTGTGTGTGTGTGTGTGTGTGTGTGTGTGTGTGTGTCTTTATTGATTTCAGAGAGAAAGAGAAACATAAATGATGAGAGAAAATCATTGATCAGCTGCCTCCCACATGTCCCCCAGTGGGGATCAAGCCCTCAACCCAGGCATGTTCCCTTGACTGGAATAGAATCTGGGACCCTTAAGTCTGCAACCCGATGCTCTATCCACTGAGCAAAACCAGCTAGGGCTAATTAGCGCTTATTTCAATAATAGTTTCCTTGGGATTCAGTATTCTTCAACTAAGCAGCACTGCGTTAGTCTTGAACTGATCAGTTCTATTATTTATATAATAAATAATAGAAGCTTTTGTCAGGGCTATATTGTATTGCAAAATAAGAACAATAGTATCTGTAGCTTCTTCATAGTTGACATAACCTGTAGATGGTGGCCAGTTGGTATCCTTTGGAAATCTTAGCAAGTCCTCATTTTTTAAAAAAAAAAAAAAAATTTTTATTGATTTCAGAGAGAAAGGGAGAGAGAGAGAGAGAGATAAACATCAATGATGAGAGAGAACCATTGATCAGCTGCCTCCTGCACAACCCCTTCTGGGGATGGAGCCCTTAACCTGGGCATGTGCCCTTGACTGGAATCGAACCCGGTACCCTTCAGTCCGCAGGCCAATTGCTCTATCCACTAAGCCAACCCAGGTAGGGCAAGTCCTCAATTTTAAAAACATGTATTTTATTGATTTCAGAGAGGAAGGGAGAGAGTAGAAACATCTATGATGAGAGAGAATCTTCTATCAGCTGCCTCTTGCATGCAACCCAGGCATATGCCCGACCAGGAATTAAACTGTGACCTCCTGGTTTATAGGTCAATGCTCAACCTCTGAGCCACACTAATCCAGTGCAAGTCCTCATTTTTATTTTTATTTATTTTTAAAGATCTTTAAGTTAATTTTAAAGATGGAGAGAAGGAGAGAGACAGAGAAAGAAATGACAGTTGACAGCGAAACATCAATTGGCTGTCTCCTGCATGCTCCCACAAACCAGGCATGTGTCCTGACCTGAAATTGAACTGGTAACCCTTCGGCTGAGCCACAGTGGCCAGGGCTATTTCTCATTTTTAAATGGGGAAAACCTATGGGTAGAAGTTGTCTTCTGTCAAGTACGTCCCTGGTTCTGACTCATGATAGATCGCTTTTCTTGCCTGAAAGGATTGTTACACGAAGTGTGTTCTTTTCCTTATTGTAGTTGGAGGACAACAGCACACCTGAACCAAAGGAAAATGGAGAGGAAGACTGTCATCAGAATGGTCTCCCTCTCCCTGTAGAGGAGGAAAGGGAGGTCCTCTCACACTCACTGGAAGCAGAGCACAGGTAAATGAGAAGTGAGGATTAAATCACTGAAAATGCGCTGTGTGTCTGGCAAGGATCTGGACCATACTTAAGACATTTCAGGTTGAATCCAGCATACAAATGGAAGTCCCATGAGCACCCTAACTTGTTCTCTGTATGCCCAAGTTGCCCTTTTTCTCAATAGGTGTTCCTTTACAGATTCAACGAGCTTTTTCAAACTCCTAAGGCTTTTGTGTAGTTTAGTTTCAGACTCAGTTTATGGCTCTAGTTGAAAAGAAGAGAGGGGAACCTGTTTCCTGGAACTGTTGTGCTTCTCCTTGGACCCTCCTAGCCCAACTGAGCAGTTACTATAAGACTCTTAAGGGGCCTTGGGAGACATGAGGCCCCAATGTCTGAAGCTTGTTCTTTAAATGAAAGCCTTAAACACAGAATAGCCAACTGTCTGGGCAGCTGAATGGCACATGGGGCCTACCAAGTATTATAGTACCTTCCTGAAACCAGGCTCCTATGCAGAGGAACTTTTTGGAGTCATAATGTTAAGAAGGAGATTATTAATGTCATGAAATTGAACATGAACTTTCTTACAAAAAAAACCACTATTTCATGTGGAAATGTAATCATTTGCTCATGAGACAAGTGAAATTTATTCCTCTTTTTTTCTATGGGACAGTGAGGGCCCTTGCATTTTGGCTCTTTTTATAATGCTGTCTTATTTTCTGCTTTTAATATCTCTTCTCTGTAACTCTTATGACCTAGAAAGAGCAACTGTGGAGATCCCCCATTTAATTATAAGCATTTAACTAATAATAAAGCTTATTTCACGGGGGATAAGAGAGCCTTAAGTTTCTTCTTTAACATTGAAGTGGGTACCATTGCCCCTGGGCAGAAAAGTTTTCTGTGGAAAGTTGTGGGCTTCCCACTTATGCTTAAAGGCATGTTTTCTTTGCCTGACCTCCTTCCTTCAGGTTATTGAAAGCAATGGGATGGCAGGAGTATCCTGAAAACGATGAGAATTTCCTTCCCCTCACAGAGGATGAGCTTAAAGAGTTCCATATGAAGACAGAGCAGGTATGTCATTAACCTTTCCTGGAGACCAATTAACGAGTAGGAAAATTGAAGTATCATGACAGTCATTGTCCTTAAGGAGCCCAGCTTAGTGTTAGAGACGGACCTAGAAAAAGAAAATATAAGTTGCCGTTATACATACACACACACCTACACCTACCTAAGCAACCATTTGACCATCCAGTCTGTAACTAGATGCGTAATAACCACCAGTGGGCAGATGCCCAGCATGAGACCTGCCAAGGTGCAGTGACTTGGTAGCTGGTAGCTGTGGTTCTTGGGTGACGCACGGGGAATCAGAGAGGAGAGAGCCCAGTTCCGGGATGCATCACCCAAGAACCACCCTCTCGAAAATTCAGGACCCCTCGGGATGTTGGAAAGCCGGTTTCAGCCCAATCCACACAAGCCATGCCAAGGGACCCCACCAGTGCACAAATCTGTGCATTGGGCCTCTAGTCAAAATATAAAAGGATATCTAAATCTGCCTAGGCAATACCTATCTGCAGTGTTGCATACAAAAAGCAGGTTGGTCAGTGGTTAGCAGGTTCTAGGAGGTAGTATGTTTTTTCATCCTGGAAGCTTTCACCCCTTATCAGAACCACAAAACTGTATTCCAAAGTTGTGAACTAAGCCCTTGGTTCCTAAGGAAGCAGGCTCACTCTGCTGTTAGTCCTGTGGGTTTCATCTGATATCTGGCCTGAGCCAAGAAGCCAATTTTGAATTTATTCAGTAAATGTTTGAATTCTTGCTCTGAGTAAAATACTGCCAAACCTTAGAATTTACAGTGATGGACAACATAATGGAATCTCTACAGACCTCATGGAGTGCCTATCCTGGTGGTATATATATAAATCATAAGTACCAATTGGGTCCTATAAAGCAAAAATATAGGCTCCAAGACTTTGCTACTCAGAACTCTGTTTCCCTATCATTATCATCACCTGGGCACTTGTAGAAATTCAGAAGCTCATTCTGAATCTGCATTTTAAACAGATCCTTCGATTATTCATTTGTTCATTAAAGTGTAATACAAGAAATCTTGCATCTCTTAGAAGGCCTGGAATTGAATTTCAGCCTGGCCTTTCCCAGGTCCCAAGGGCCTGTGTCAGTATTGATGTTTTGTTTTGTTTTTCTTTGTTTCCCATGTTTACACAGCTAAGAAGAAATGGCTTTGGGAAGAATGGCTTCTTACAAAGCCGCACTTCTAGCCTGTTCTCCCCTTGGAGGAGCACGTGCAAAGCAGAGTTTGAGGATTCAGACACAGAAACCAGTAGCAGTGAAACATCAGATGACGATGCCTGGAAGTAGGCACATAAATGTTCACCGTTAAATCTGACCCATAAACTCAGCTTGTGTGCTAACAGAGAATACAAAAAAATCTTTTCCTTTTCTTACGTTGTTGTTGAATATTTCATGCACAAGGGAAATAATCATATCCCAAAGAGAGAGCGATTGGCTTGTTTAGCTTTTGTTGTTTTTCTTTCCTGTTATTTGCTTTGTAGAAAAAATTTGTGTGGTGAGAAATATTTTTAAAATACACAGTATATATGGGGCGATGCACAAGTGGGAGCTGACAGTGCAGAGAAGAGGAGACACTGGTCTGCAACAATAGCTTCCACCAGCCCTTGGGGCACTCACCCCTGTGCTCAAGCAATCATTGTCAATGACAAAGTGACTATTGAAGTTATAATTGTATTAAATTAATGCTAATAATTTGGATATTTTATTTTATTTTTGGCTGCTCGGGTAACGTTAGCCCTTAACCAAGCATATGTGGGGAGGGGGGTTTTGTTTGTTTGTTTCTTTTTTTTTTTTTTTTTTTTTTTTTTTTTTTTTTTTCTTTTTTGGGTACAGCTGTAAAATATTTGGATATAGGAAATGTGTTATTCTTGCGGCCTTGATATTCAGGGTGGATTGTAAAATATAAATTTTTGTGAGATTTCAAAGATTAAGATTATTTTGATAACATTATTTACAGATTTAAAAGATGTGGTTATCACAGGTCTTGAGGGGGAAACTACTGCATAAAATAACTAACTTGGAATAAATATTTTGCATCAGTTTGGATTGTCTTGTGTAAGAAGTATATTTTCTTTAAAATTAGGTTGAGTGGTTTCTTTTTTAGGGGAACTACTTCTGACAGTCTGAGGAACATCTGAATTCACACACACCTGTTCTCCTTTTAGCAGCTACTTTTTTGAAAAACCTGTGCAATAAAATTACCAGTAATAAAATCAGAAACCCAAGTTTATTTCCAGAAACTGTTATTCACTGCCCATGTACTTACCAAAGTATAGATATTAAGGAAGGTCTGTGCCTCATTTTTCCTGCAAAATAAGGACATATGGGAAAAGGTTTGAGCCAAAGCTGGTTGGGTGACCAGTGGAGGACACAGATTTATTCATTCAACAAATAACTCCCCAGGTTCTTATATCCCAGGTATCGTGCAAGCTCTAGGTGATACAAGGAGAGCTGGACCAAGGAAGAGAAGACACAGTTATGTTAAAAATGAAAATTTAACCCTAGCCAGGTAGCTCAGTTGGTTAGAGCAGTGGTCGGCAAACCATGGCTCACGAGCCACGTGGCTCTTTGGCCCCTTGAGTATTCGAACACCAATTCTTCAAAATAGACTTGCCCAGGCCGAAAACCAACTTCTGCACATGGGCCATGAAGTTTCGATCGCACTGTCTGTGCGTGCCCGCATGTGGTAGTTTGTGGAAGAGCCGCACTCAAGGGACCAAAAAGAGCTGCATGTGGCTCGTAAGCCATGGTTTGCCGACCACTGGGTTAGAGCATCATATGCCAAGGTTACAGATTTTATTCCCAGTCAGGACACATACAAGAATCAACCAGTGAGCCTGATCAGTTGTGGCTCAGTTTGTTGGGCATTGTTCCGTGCACTGAAAGGCTTCTGGTTAGATTCCCATTCAGCGCACATGCCCAGTTTGCAGGCTTGATTCTCCAGAAGGGGTGTACAGGAGGCCATCAATTGATGTTTCGCTCTTTCTCTCTCAAAATCAATACAAGTGTTTTTAACCAATTAATGCAGAAATAAATCAGTGTTTCTACCTCCCCTCTCTTTCTAAAACTAGTCAATAAAAGAATATCCCTGGCTGATGGTGTCAGTGGTTCAAGTGTCAGCCCACTCACTGACTCAATTCCTGGTCAAGGGCACACACCTGGGTTATAGATTCAATCCCTGCCCTGGTTGGGGCCCACGTGGGAAGCAACCAATCAATGCGTCTCTCATATTGGTGTGTGTGTGTGTGTGTGTGTGTTTCGCTCCAATGAAAAAAATATCCTCAGATGAGGATTAACAAAAGTAAGTATATCTTCTTTTTAATGTATGTTTTGATTGCCCCACCTTGGTTTGGCTAAGTGGATAGAGCAGTGGTTGGCAAATTCATTAGTCAACAGAGCCAAATATCAACAGTACAATTGATTGAAATTTCTTTTAAGAGCCAGCCCTAACTGGTTTGGCTCAGTGGATAGAGGGTTGGCCTGTGGACTGAAAGATCCCAGGTTCGATTCTGGTCAAGGCGCATCCCCAGTAGGAGGTGTGTAAGAGGCAGCCGATCGATGTTTCTCTCCCATCGATGTTTCTCTCCCATCGATGTTTCTGATTCTCTGTCCCTCTTCCTTCCTCTCTGTAACAAATAAATAAAATATATTTTTTTAAAAAAAGAGCCGAGACCGGTTTGGCTCAGTGGATAGAGCGTCGGCCTGCGGACTGAAGGGTCCCCGGTTCAATTCTGATTGGGGGCATGTACCTTGCTTGCAGGCACATCTCCAGTGTGGGGTGTGCAGGAGGTGGCTGATCGATGTCTCTTTCTCATCGATGTTTCTGACTTTCTATCCCTCTCCCTTCCTCTCTGTGAAAAATCAAAAATATATTTTAAAGAAAACACCAAATTTTTTAAACTTAAACTTCTTCTAACGCCACTTCTTCAAAATAGACTTGCCCAGGCTGTGGTATTTTGTAGAAGAGCCACACTCAAGGGGCCAAAGAGCTACATGTGGCTCGAGAGCCACAGTTTGCCGACCACTGCATTATACCATACACAATGCTTAATAATAAAGAAATATTGGTTTGTATTTACTATACTTTTCATTATTTTAGAGTGCTCTTTCTACTTACAAGTTTGCTGTGAAGCACTGCTGTTATACGGGCAGTAGCCTCATGTATCTCATACTTATGACATCTCTTGAATATTCTCTTGGCTTGATTTAATCTCATGTTTTGGACATCCTGGCAGTAGGGGTGGGGAACCTTTTTTCTGCCAAGGGACATTTGGATATTTATAACATCATTTACTTAATATAAGTTTATGTTGCTATGAAAACTAGATTTTTTAAATTATCTCGATATATCTCTCTCACATTGATGTTTCTCCCTCTGTCTCTCCTCCCTTCCACTCTTTAAAATAATCAGTAGAGTCCAGCCAGCGTGGTTCAGTGATTGAGCATAGACCTATGAACCAGGAGGTCACAGTTCAATCCCCTGTTAGGGTACATGCCCGGGTTGCAGGTTCAGTCCCCAGTGTGGGGTGTGCAGGAGGCAGCCAATCAATGATTCTCCCTTCATCTCTGAAATTAAAACTTTTTCAATCAATAGAAAAATATCCTTGGGTGAAGATTAACAAAAAAGAACCTGAACCTGGCTCTTTTGCATATACATACCCTTTTCTTTATTTTTTCATTATGTCTTTATTTTTTTGTGAACGAGAGGAAGAGAAGATAGAAACATTGATGATAGAGAAATATTGATCAGCTGCCTCATGCACATCCCCAAAGTGGTTAATCCTGAAACCCAGGCATGTGCCCTGACCAGAATCAAACCAGCAACCTCTTGGTGCATTGGAAGACATTCAATTCATTGAGCCATGGTGGCCAGACAAGACTAATTTCCTGCAGAACCACTTCCTAGATGAGGTGAAAATTCATCAAGGAGATGGTTGACCACCTGTCTAACACAGGCCAATTGGGCTGGGCAATATCTTTAAAAGTTTCACCCTTGCCAAAACTGGTTTAGTTCAGTGGATAGAGCATCAGCCTGGGGACTGGGGGGTCCCAGGTTCGATTCCGGTCAGGGGCGTGCAGGAGGCGGCTGATTGATGTGTCTCATCAATGTTTCTGGCTTTCTATCCCTTTCCCTTCCTCTCTGAAAAATCAATAAAATATATATTAAAAAGTATGTTTTTAAAAAAAAGTTTCACCCTCAAACTAAAAACCTTTGGAGACCAGAGACCTCTGAGGGGCCCTTCTGTGGCCCCTGGTGTCAAGCTTCTCTCCCTGAACCTCCCTGCGGCCACTCTTCAGCCTTCTAACCACCATGGGGCCCTCTCCAATGCCCTGGACCAAATGGAAACAAAAGTTTGGGCAGAAGAAAAAGACATGGTTTCCTGGCAGAATGCCTGCTCCCATGTTTCAAGAATGAGAATGATACTAACTTGGGTTACATCCAGTTAGGCAAACAAAAATTAAGAGAACACTTCCCTGCCAGAGGCCATTAGATAACCAATGATGGGATTTGTTAAAAGGGTTCAGCGAGCCCTAGCCGCTTTGGCTTAGTGAATAGAGTGCTCCTGCAGACTAAAGGGTCCCGGGTTTGATTCCAGTCAAGGCACATGCCCTGGTTCTGGGCGTGATCCCCAGTGATGGGTGAGCAGGATCCCTAGTGGGGCGGGAGGGAGGAACAGGATGCAGCCAATCAATGATTCTCATCTATCGCTCTCCCTCTCTGAAATCAATTAAAAATATATAAATTTTGCCCTAACTGGTTTGGCTCAGTGGATACAGCATCAGCCTACAAACTGAAGGGTCCCAGGTTCGATTCCAGTCAAGGGCATGTACCTTGGTTACAGGCATATTTCCAGTAGAAGGCAGCTGGTGGATGTTTCTCTCTCACTGATGTTTCTAACTCTATCCCTCTCCCTTCCTTTTTGTAAAAAATCAATTATATATATATATATTTTTTTAAGGGTTCATCAAGTCCAGGAGACAGCTGTTTATTCCCCTTTGTTTTATTGATATAGGCAGAAAAACCAAGGTATAGTATTACAGACTTGCCCATCTCATCTCATGCAATGAGGTAGAACAGACTTAGTGACATTTTTTTCAAGCCAGGGTCACCTCCAAAGATGGCCAAGCCTTCCACACCCATACTCCAGACCTGCCTAGGCCTGTCGTTGCTGCCAGGGAGCTAAGGCCCCTCCCCAAACAAACGTGATACTGTGGACCCAATAAACTTGGCCTTCCCTCTGTGCTCTTTCTGTTTCATCCTCTGCTCCCTTTCCCCTGCTCTCTGTCCTGTCTTCTGCAGGTCTTGGCTTGGTATCAGGAAAGGGGTCCCACCCCATGGCCTCCCACTCTGGGGAGCCAGAGCTCCTGCCCTGTGGATCCTGTGACATGGTTTTCCGCTCCTGGGCCCTGTTGGCCACTCACACTCAGCGCTTCTGCATTGGCCGTTTGACACGGGAGGTGACACTTGGAGCACAGCCCTCAAAAGCATCGGAACCACAAGGTCCCATGGTAAGGGCCTCCTCCATGGCCATGGCTGGGGAATCCTGAGGGTCAGTGGGAACCTTGACCCTCAGGATCCCACATGTTGTACCCAGGTTGTGTCACAAGAAGACCAGGGCTTCCCAGAGCAGGAAGCCAGCAAATCAGCTTTAAGGAAGCTAACAGAAGAGGTACACTGGGCGCTACCCACGGCCTCAAAATGGAGCATCCTCCCCAAACTTATATAGATCAACGGTCAGATTACCCCTACATGGGGGCCGCGGGTTACTGTTATCTCTAGGTGCAAGGGCTGCGGCTGTTCTTGGAGGAAATGCAACCCTGGATAACAGCAATTCCCAGGCAGTCCGTGGAGAACGCCCCCTCCCAGGGCCCCAACTCCACGGCTGCTGGGAGCCCCAGAGAGCGGCTGCGGGTCCTGCAACGGACTCACACAATGCGCGTGGCAGAGACAGAGGCACAGAGCCTGGCCCTGAAGCTCCGCGGTGAAGGTGAGGGGGAAGGGGTTGCAGGGACGGGGACGAAGTACTCGCCCCTCGGTCTGAGGTTGCTTGAACCCATTCTCACTCGGTCCCTTAGAACTGAATCGGCGCCTCCAAGGACTGGCCCGCAACCGGGGCGGCATATCGCGCCTGTCAGACCTGGAGCGGGAGCTTGCAGAACTCCGGGCGGAGGCCGGGAGAACCAGGGGAGCGCCGGCGGCGCTCGGAACGCGCGTTCAGCCGCTCCAGCCTGAGCCCGGGTGAGATGGGCGCGCGGCAGCCCTGAGCGCGCACGGGTCAGCTAGCAGGTCGGGGTTTGGGAAGTCGCGGGGAAGGGAAGGAGGGGCAAAGCGGACAAGATGTAGGTCCGGAAGCAGGGAGAAGAAAGCCCGTGTGAGTTCGGGATGGGGCGATCGCCCGGCCGCAGGTGAGGATGATTAACAACGGTCTCCCCGTGGGTCGCCCCCAACTCCAGGACTGGGCTGACCTCCTTGCAAGGGGCAGAACTCTGTTGGCCGGAGCTACAGTCCAACCCAGGGACTCTGGCTACTGAGATTGGGTGAGGTCCGGGTCTGGGGACGGGCACTGGGCGAAGCACTGAGCGTTCTTGAAAAGACGGTGTTGCCTTCTCGTTCCCTACTCACTAGGGCCCTGCGTGAGGCCTATGTTCGAGGTGGGGGTCGGGACCCCGGCGTTCTGGGCCAGATATGGCAGCTGCAAGTGGAGACATACGCTCTGGAGCTTCGACGGTCACGTACCCACAGGGGTGAACAGGAGGGGCCAGCCAGGAGGGTCTCCATGGGAACTCCCTAAGCAAAAGCTCTGAGATGAAAACCTGGGTGGCCTCTGTGGCAGTGACTAGGGTGTTAGCTAAGAAGTCCACCCTCCCCGGGGAGTCCTAAGGGCTGAGAGCTGCTCAGAACTGGATTAAGCTGGTCACCAGAGGTCAAAAGTGACAGGTCAGGCTTGTTCATCACAGGAAAGCGGGCAGGTTCCACATCTGGGAAACTTCTAGCAGTGGAGACCGAAAACCGGCGTCTGGAGGCAGAAATTCTGGCTTTGCAGATTCAGAGGGGTGCAGGCTGGGCACCCTGGGGTCAGTGAGCATCCCAATCCCATCCCAGGCTTGGAGGAAGGTGTTAGGCTATGCATGGGGAATGAAGTGTGTTTGTGCCCCATCTGTCTGTGTCCATGTGCATCTCCAGGTGTGTGTGTATGTGGGGGGGGAGGGTGATGGTAGGGGGGCGGTTGTTGGCTCTCAGGCAGGGGTGTCTCAGTCCAGTTACTTGTTGCTTCCTACTCAGGAACTCCCTACTTTTCCTCTGCACCTAGGGTCCAGAGAGCCACAATTTGTGGCCAATCCCAGCCTACGCCTGAGAAGGGAAGATCCCCCATGCCTCCCACCACCAGTGGCTCCCCCGCTGCCACCGCTTCCATACTCCACAGGCAGCCTATTCCTGCGTGGCACAGAAACGACGGTGAGGACCCAGGGATTGGGTGGGGGCAAGCCTGCTCTGTGAAGCTGGGGAAACATAAGTACCCAGGAAGCTTTCTAGAGCGCTCAACTCTTCCCCACAGCCACAGCTTCCTGGAGCCACGACCAGGAACCTGGGCCTGGGTCCACTCTTTGTCCTGCCCACAAATGAGGTTCCGGGCCCTGCTCCCTATGACCCCGGGTGAGGCCTGTTCCCTCCTTTGACATCTCTGTGACTTGGTCACCATGGCTGGTTATGGGTCCAGCTGGTGTTGGGAAACTAAGGGGCATGGAGGGAGGTGGTGAGAAAAGTGTGTGTGGAGGCTCACTGAGACCTGTGTTCCCAGGGCTGGCCTGGTCATTTTCTATGACTTCCTGCGGGGCCTTGAGGCTTCTTGGATTTGGGTGCAACTAATGACTGTCTTGGCCCGAGATGGACAAGATATAGGAGGGACCACAGCTTTGCCCCCAGCCCTTTGTTTGCCCCCTCCTCCAGCTCCTGGGCCCATGGGCAACTGTGCCATCCTTGCCAGCAGGCAGCCTGTACCCAGGTCAGTAGGTGGGAATTATGACTTTGGTGCCCCTGGCTATAAATTTTCTCATTTGTATGCAGGGCTACTGGCTCTGAAGGCCAAGTTCTAGGAAGGGACAACCAGTTCTGGCTTCTGACACCTTTTCCATTTCATTGTTTTAGACTACCACCCTCACCATCACTATCCCTGCTCTGTGAGTTACAAGCCTGGCAGGGGCTGGCAGGGGCTAGGGCACCACTACCAAAGGCCTGGGCCTCATTGGTGCTCTTTGACCGAAATCAGAGGGTACTAAGTGGTTGGTGGCGTCTCCCACTTCGGGTCCTTCCTCGGGACCCCAGCCTTAGCCTTGGGCAGCTGAATAGAATTCCCCAGGTGAGTGTGGGAAATGGAGACTGGGTCAACTCGCAGGTATGGATACCGTATAATTTCACCCCTCCACAGGTAGGTCAGGCTGAGCTCTTTCTGCGGCTGGTGAATGCAAGAGATGCAGATGTCCAATCACTGGCAGAGATCAATCCAGCCAGTGCCCACAAGTACCAGTATCCACCGCTGGTGAGGGCTCAACTAGAGCTAGGGACACCATGGGTGTGGTTGATGTAGTAACAGCCAGCCTTTGTTGACCACTTTGTGCTCAAATGCTTTCATACATCCAATAGGTAAGTAGTATGTACTATACTTGATCTTAGCCAGAAGGCCAAGAAGCGATGGTAAGTAATATGTAAACAGATAAGGAATCAGAGCACAGTGGGGTTAACTTGGTTCAGTTTGTTGAGACTCCAAGGTAATCCAGTCCAACTCCAGAACCTGTGCTAACCTCTACATAAACCTGCTCAAGATCTGTCTTCTCCATTCTACAGGCGCCCAGCTCAGCTTTACTGGAAGCAAACTCCCTTGCACCAACAGTTGGCTTTGTTGACCCTGCTCCTCCTGCAGAAGAGCCCCTTGACAGCAGTCAAGGGGAGAGATGAAGGTTTGGGCCCTACCAGCTTAGACCCATCCCCACAGGCTGAGTCCAGAATGTGGGTTTGAATAGCTTACCATGTACAGAAATAGGTCCTAATTGAGGCCTATTCACAGATCTGCAGCTTTACTACTATTCTGAGGGTCTAAAAGCAAATAGATGAGCACAAAATGTGAAATCCAACTATAGCTTTACCACCTCAAAGCTAAAATTTGGCCTTTACCTTTTCCCTTTGTAAGATTGATGAGAGGATTAAATATTGTTAGGTACCTGCAATATCACCTGGTATATAGGAAATTCTTTGAAAAATGACTAAAGGAGCACTCTCTAATCACAGCTGTGTTGCTAAAAATCAGTTTTATTGGCACACTTCATTCAAATCCAAGTTTTGCAGGACATCCCCAAGGAAGCATTGCAGGCTCTCAACAGATCTTGTAGCCATATATACTTACAGGGTCCTGGGCATGGCCCAAACCCAATATTCCTCCCAAATAGGTTGTATCATTTGAGAAATCTAGCTGAAATTTGATAATGGACCTGGCCCAGACTTCAGTGTCAAAGATCAGAATTCTGGGAGTAAAGTACATCATGACTGTGCCCACATACCCACAAAGCTTCAGGACTTGCAATAGAAAAGCATCTTCAGGATAGAGGTTCATGGCTAAATTCTGCAGCCACAGGTTACTTACTATAATCAGCCCAGAGAAACTCTAGCCATGTTATTACTTTAGTGAACAAAATAAAAACTCTGAAAAATGGGGTTTGCTTGGGAGTCAGCAGAGCTCCCTCTGCCTCCAACATTAAGCATCCAAATAGCAGGTTGTAACCCACTGTACATCCCATGCAGTCAGGTAGCCTGGTAGGTGGTCAGATTATTAAATCTGTTTAGGTAATGGAGAGCAGGCCCTATTTGTAATCTGGAGGCAAATAATGCCCAGTGCAAAGCAGGTTCTTAAACTAAGAGTCAGGGTCAGAGTCAAACACAGCTCTGCCAGTCTCACACTAGCACTGTGCCTTGGACATCACTGAGGACCTAAATGGGATGGCTTTAGTACTAGATCCCCAAGCAGAGTTACTGCCTTTCAACCATAATTCCACACAGAAAATGGAAGCCCAGGATCCCACTCTAAGGATCTTTAAACACAAGTCCAGACCAAGAATGAATTTTTTACCATCATCTTTATTGAGAAGTCAAAACTGCAGATGAATAACAATTCCAAATATTGATATAGTTCAACCTTTTTGTACAGAAAATAATATAACTCAACCAGCCAGCCTCCCCAGATTCTTCCAATCACACCCCAAAGTGTCCATCATGGTCAGTCCCTTAGCCATTTTCAGTCCAGAAAGCTCAATTCTCTACAAGCAGCATACCAGTTTTCCTGAAGAGCCATGCCCCCAAGTTTTCATCAAAGTTCTTTCCCCCAGGGCAGGATTATGGCCCTTGTTGGAGTAGGGGAATAAGATTGGTACCAGGTACTACCAAAGGCCTGGCTTAGAGGCTGTTATCAGCTCACAGAGCCCATCACACAGTATCAGCACCAAAGAGTAAGATTGTCACCAAGTCTTATTTTTGTAGCCCCCATCAAGGGACAGCACCACCAAAAAGTTTGCAAGACAGCTGCGTTCTGTCAAGTATTTAAAATGGAAAAAATATAGCACCATTTGGACAGCAGCCACACTTATTTGATCACATCTACATTAAATAGGTAGGAATTTGGATGAGAACATTCAACAGAAAGGGGAGGCGGTATTTTTTAGTCACGATATAAAACCAATGTGCTTCAAGGCACAGATTCAGTTAAGTATGTAAGAAAAAAGCCATCAAAGCCTCAACCTTTGCATACAATCTTTATTGAAGTTATACAAAATCCCCCAAAAGTGAAAAAATACATTATATACAAAAACAGTTTCCCTTGGGAGGAAGGCTCTTTTCCCTCTTAACATGCAGTGCTTTCAACTGTAGCTGCAGCCTCCACTGTCCCCTCCATTGCTGCCCGGCTGTCAGCCTGATTCTCAGCCTGGAAGATAAACAGGGAGCCTGGGCATAAGTGACTCTTGTTCAAGCCATTCCATCTTATACAACTGACTAGGCCTCAGTCAAAACAAGTCCCCTAAACCCTACCTTATTCCCCCACTAAAAGGGCAATGACCAAAGAATAAATCCAACTTCTTAAACACTCTGTATGTAATAGGGCTGACAGAGCCAATGTTCATACATTATATGGAAAGAAGCAAGCAGAAATGACCCAAGGTCTTTACAATGAAGCCTTTGCATACATTCATAGTGGTGTGTATATAGGTTCCATTGGCCAGTGAGATGTCCTATAGTCCATACCAAACTGTTTCCTGAATAACCTCATTGTTTTTTTAAAGTTACACTCAAGCAATCCAACAGGCTCAAGGTGGGGAACATGCACTTGGAAGGACTGGTTTCCCCAGGCCCTGATAACAAGGGGAAATGAGGCAAGAGTCCAAGCTCTGCTTTTAACTGCCCACCTCCTCCTCCATGTTTTCAGAAACTTCATTTCCACTGGAGACTGCATCCCCACTGCCTCCATTCACCTCCGGCTCTTGTTTGGCTTTCTTTGAATCATCTTTCCGGGGACTCTCTTCCTCTGGTTTCCGCTAAAGATATAATTGTGAATTCTTCAACAACTGTGTTTAATGTTTTTAAAAGGACCCCTTCTCCTTTCCATGTGCAAAGATCCCAAACAGGAGCCATAACTCTTTCTAAAGAAGTTAAGACTTTCTTACAAGAGAAAACTATTGCAACCAAAGGCAAAAGGCAGACTAACAGGAGTTCATCAGTTCTGCTACTGCCCTGGCCGGTTTGGCTCAGTGGATAGAGCATCAGCCTGTGGACTGAGGGGTGCCAGGTTCGATTCTGGTCAAGGGCATGTGCCTTGGTTGTGGGTACATTCCCAGTGAGGGCTGTGCAGGAGGCAGCTGATCACTACTTCTCTCTCATTGATGTTTCTGACTTTCTCTCTCCCTTCCTCTCTGTGGGGAATAAATAAAATACATACACAAGCATACATAGAAATAAAGGTCTGCTATTAAATGACTTGAAAGAAAACCTGCCAGTTTCCTAACAGGAGCCAATCTGACCAATCCTCAACAGTTTTCCTGATGAGTCCTTGGGCCAGGTAAATTTTGCTTTAAGCGGTATGCAAGGGGAAAAAATAGCTTTTTTAAAAAATTTACTTATTTTTTTCTTTTCCCTATTGCCCTCCCCGGCCTTCCCCATCCCCGAAAAAATAGCTTTTTAAAAATTAACTTTATTTAGAGAGAGAGAGAGGAAAAGAGAATCATTGATTTGTGTTGCCCTATTTATTCATCCTTTGGTTGATTCTTATAAGTGCCCCGACTGGGGACTGCATTAGCAACACTGGTATAGTGGAATGACACTCTAACCACCTGAGCTACCTGGATAGGGATGAAAACTATCTTTACTTGCAAATCCTTATCACCTTTTGCAAAGATCTTTGCACCAGGAAAGGAATTCCTTGTGTATTTGGTGGAAAAAAAGAAATGTTCACATGTAAATTTACCTTCTTTCTGACAAGGTGGGAAATATCAGTCACACAATTTGATGAGGAAGCACCATCTGTTGACTTTCTACTGGCAATCTGGCAAAAAGGAAGCCTTGTTAGCAATGAATAGCTACTTGAGACAAAAAGTGAGGTCTAATATTAAAAAGACAAAGCAAAACAAAATCCCAACAAACCTGAATACTCACCATGGAGACTGAAGAGCCTCCTACACTAGGAGTGAAACCTGAAGTAGCGCTCTCTACCTGTGAAGATGACAAACTGCAGTGGGTCCCAGGATAGAAACCATTGGGTCACCCACAGTCCTACAACAGGTACCCACCATCAAAGCAACAAATTAAGACCCCAAATAATAGTGGCCTCATATAGCAGCTACATTGTCCATCCCCCCTATCTATGCCTGTTACCTGCCAAACCTAACCTGGGGTATATAGGCAGAGTGTTGAAATTAAACCAAGCCCTGGCCGGTTTGGCACACTGATTTCTTTTAATACACAAGCTAACCATTAAAGCAAATCTCATGACTACATATGATGAGAAAAGAACTCCCAGCTACAAAATTCAAAGCCATCAAGATTACTAAGAAAATGTAAATATGTTACGACCCAAAATCTTCAACAAACGTGTTTAATGTTGTTAAAAGGACACTTCTTTAACATCCTTCTCCCTCTTGCCGTGTGCAAAGATCCCAAACAGAAACCATAGGGCTTTGATTCCTAGCCAAGGGTATATACCTGGATTGTAGGGGAGTGGGCCAGAGGCAACAGATCAATGTATCTCTCTCACATCAATGTTTATCTCTCTAAAAATGAATGGGGAGCCCAGCTGGTGTGGCTCAGGTCATAGTTCAATCCCCAGTATTGGGTGTGCAGCAGATCAAAGATTCTCTCTCATCACCGCTGTTTCTTTCTCCCTTCCTCTCTGAAATAAAATATTTTTAAAAAATGAATGGGGAAAAAAATCCTCAGGTGAGGCTTAACTAAAGAAATTAAACCAAATCCTCCATATCCTATCATCATCCTAACACCATAGCACTGAAAGGCAATCGGGGTCAAAGCCTTCAATACCTCACTAATCTTTTCCCAGGAATTCTCAGAGATGGATACAATAGTTTATAGTTATTAAACAAATACTATTTGTCTTACACCAGTGGTCAACAAACTGGCTCTTGAGCCATACGCGGCTCTTTGGCCCCTTGAGTGTGGCTCTTCCACAAAATACCACGGCCTGAAATTTCAATTGTATTGTTGATATTTGGCTCTGTTGATTAATGAGTTTGCCAACCAGTCTTACACCATTAGAAATATCTTTACACATGAGACAACTAAGGGCAAAGAAAAGTAAACACTCATGGTCATATAGTAAATTGCAAAGATCTGGTTCCATGGTGTATTGTCTTAAGCATTATACTATCTGATAGGAAATACAAATTCTCACATTCCCTCTGCCTTCCAACTCCCTGGAAACCATGTTAACCTAATATTCGTAGCCAACAGAACACTAATACCACAATGCCTTCAACAATATTGAACACTAGAGGCCCAGTGCACAAATTCATGCACAGGTGGGGTCTAGCCTATGGGGAGGGGGAGACAGGTGGAGGTTGGCAGGCCCACCCCATCAGAACCAGTCCGGCTGGGGAAGGGGCCATGGGTGATTGGCTGATTCCACCCCTGATCAGGGTAGTGAGGGGCCTTTGGGGGCAATTAAGGGTGGGCTGGTCCAGGGGAGGGGCTGCAGTGGGTGTCACAGCAACCGGTAGTTCCAGTGTTCTGGTTGCTGGCTTTTTGTATATATAGATATTATCAAAACTTGAAAAGGAAACCAAACCAACCAGAGTTGCTTTCAGAGCCAATTCAGCTACATTCCCACTATGCTGGGATTCCTTTGCATCTTCTATTTTCTCTCTAATTTCAGGTAGCAGTTCCTTCAGCTCTTCAATTTCTTTCTCATATTCAGTACGTGATCCTTCAGCCTCCTTCATCTGCTCATCTAATACAGCTACAAAGGTTGAAGTGATCAGTAAATTACCACAAAAAGATTTACTTTTACCTTGTCAATTACTGAATTCATCAAAATCATTGTGAAAACAGTTGATGCTCACTCACCCATTCTCTTCTCAATGACTTCAATAGATTTGCTGAACTGTGCCACTGCCTCATCATACTGAGAGTTGTACCCATAGGCCAAGCCCAACTGGTAGTGGGTCTCTGCAAGGAGACGGTCATGGGCTTCCAGGTACTGCTCTTGCAGGTTTAGGCAAGCCTGGAATTCCTCCACAGCTTGGACATAATTCTCTAATGAAGAGAAAAACAATAGCAAGCAAATGAACAGCATTTAATACTATAGTACTTCTGAATTTTAGACCATTCAGGGAGAATGCTTCCTCAATTTACATTTCATGACCCTTGATTATAAAAAACATCAAAATGACTAAGACTTTCAGTTAAGAGTGACTTTTAGGAAAGACTATTTATTAGACTATTTCACTGTTCTAGGAACTATAGGGAACCCAAACCTACTGTCTTTTTAAAGCCAACTGCCCATACTTTATGATCAAGCTCAATTTAAAGGAATTTGAAAAAGATTGGGTGGGAGTACATTAGAGGAAGGCTAAAATGGAAGATATATTACCAGATTCAACACTAACTTCTCCAAGTTTAAGATGTGCTTGTGCAGCATAAAGTTGAGCTTCTTTTGTTTCTTGCCTAAAACAAGGAAATATGATCAGAAACCCTAACAGCATTTGTCCAACCATAACTGGGTTCTATTTTCAACCACCAACCTCCCAACCTGAGCCTAGAAGGATGAGTTTTACCTTTTAAAAATGATCTTTGCTAAATCCAGCATATCCCAGGCAAGCTCTAGGTTCCCAATCTCCTCCTCTTCATTTTCTTGAGGTGACTAAAGTATATCCAAATCATTGGTATTAGGCAGAAGCACAAAGATAAGCACTTTAGACCACAAACCTAAATATATAATTTAGTACAGCTTAAAAAAAACCTGACATAGGATTCAAAATTCAGACTTTTCCCTAAAATCTGCACTAAGGTCTTAACAATGAGATACTGGGCCCTGTCCTCAGAGAGGACGCCATGGAATCAAAGGATGCCTAGACATGAAAAGTAACACATATACTAACTAGTAAAACTACACACCTATAATAAGCAAAATATATTGAGCAAATGATTACCTTGTTTTCAAGAACTGACTCATTTGGTGTTTCTTCAGCCTTGTCATTTTCTTTATCCTCTTCTTCTGAGCCCTCAGTTTCTGCAAGCAAAAATTCCTCAGTATTGAGAATACTACGGTATCTTTTGACTAGTCAGAGATTTCAATAAGCATCTGTAAAATAACATATATTCTGGGGTAGGACAGGCCAAATGCTAAGCCAACATTTGAACTGGCTGATATAAGTAAGGCCAGTGATTACAATCTAATTGAAGTCTTATAGTGTCTACGGTTCAGACCGTCAACAATCAAATGCTAGGTGTTTCTTTTCTAAAAGTTGATCTAGATCAGGGGTGAGGAAGGTCCGGCCTGTGGGCCCATATAAGGCCTCAGAAATCACTTGGTCTGGCCTTGCCAAGGAAACTGCAGGCAGGACTAGAAACTCAATAAATTAGCTTTTTCATAGCAACATAAATTTATATTAAGTGAATTACATTAAGCAAATGATGTTATAATGGCCTTTGGTAGGAAAAAAAGAGAAAAGGTTCCCCAACCCTGATTTAGATCATCCAAATAAGGACAATTTAGCTACTGCCTCTTGTTCAATGGCAACAAATTCACATCTACTCAGCCAGAAGTAGTTTGGAGGCATCTTCAGCCAGTGTTCCTGGCATCTTTAAGTTCTTTTAGATACTACTACTAAAAAGCTGAGAAAGTATCAAGAGTTAAATTCTCTAGTTTATTCAGAAAATCTACAGGGTGGGTCTTAACAACGAGATACTGGCCCTGTCAAAGAATACTTAACAGACTAGCTTTTCCACAATGGAGCTGTGGAGAGAAAAGCATAGCCTTTACCAACTCTCACCAATGAGCACGCCACAGACTCCAGCCAGCTTTAGCATGTACAGAATTTGAGTGAAAAGTACTATAACTAGTTATTTCACTCCAGCAACATGTTAAAATCTGCAGCCACATTGACACCATATTTTACCTTATTGACATACACTCACAGGTCAATAACCTACAAGGACTGCTAATAATTCACAGCATGTAAAGTTCAGAATGCTATGTGATTAAAATGGGCTTTTCAGGGCTAACAAACAATTCATAAATTATGTATAATGTGCTACCACCTCTTTCACTAATAGTGTTGACACTAGTAAAGGAGCTCAAATATTGTCTCCTGACAATCTACTGTGAGAATCTATAATAAAAAGGTAATATGCTAATTAGACCAGAAGTCATCCTGGACAGGGATGCAAGGGAAACCTGGGTCCCCAGGTGCCAGAGGAAGCTGATGCTGGCGTGGGGGGAAGGCAGGCCTACTCTTGCATGAACTTCTTGCATCGGACCTCTAGTGTACATACAGAAATGAACTTAGAGAGAAAGGGAAATACTGATTTGTTGTTCACTTATTAATCTATTCATTTGCTGCTTCTTATGTGGCCTAACCAGGAATTGAGCCTGCAACCTCAGCATATCAGGATGATATTCAAGCTACCTGGTCAGGGCTAATTTAGTACTTCTGAAATACAAATGCCCATCATCATACAGCATATTTTTCCATACCAAATTTCTAAGTGGTTTGTGTACTTAGTTCCCTCATGTTAAACTAGATGAGTAGTTTTATTGACTTGACAATGAAATCTGTCTTCTAATAGATTATGTAATGACAGGTTGTAGGTATCAATGTAGCCTCTTAACAGACTTGATCCTCTCAATTTGCAGGAAAATTTGACAAAATATTTATTCTTCTATCTGTTCTTAATGATCTAGTATCTGCTCCTACTCATACCAGAATGTTGGAAGGTGACATCTAATTTGGTATATCTTTCCCCCCCCCCCGAGTTTTAAATTTTTAAATTACAATTCTTACAACCGTGAGAAAAATACCGTTTTTTCTCAAGGAATCTGTACTACCTTCATGGAATGATGGAGAAGAAGCTAGGTCAATAAGAAAGCCATTATTTTAAGACACTTTCCAACCTAGTAACTAATACTCAAGTATTATTAGAAATGCCCTGATGTCCATCAGAGAGCTGTTAAAATATTTTCCAAGATTCTCTGAAAATAGAATCTTAAGGTATGCCTATCATCTTTCTGAGAAAAGAGAGATACTATTTTATACCATTTTTCTGATCTTATAGCTAAAGGCAAAGTAAAGGCAATCTGATTCTCGAGCTATTCTAGCATTCTCACAGGATAAAGTCAGATAATCACTACAGATTGACCAGCATAGTGCATGTGAGTGAGGCCAAGCTTTATGCCTCCAATATTAAAATTCTATTAAAACTTACCAATCATATCTAGCATGACACTAGAAGAAACACCAGACCAATATTCTTTATTAGGGATATGCACAGCTCAAGAGGTGGTAAGAAATTGAGTATTAAGAGAAAACCTCAAGATTTCTGCAATAGTGTTGTTACATAAATTTCTGATAAGAGGTGGTTAAGGGAGAAGATAAAGTTACTTTCCTCAGAACAATGCAGGCAAGTCAGATCTAGGGTTGGATTCCAGTACTATGACTTACACTGACCCTAATCAATTAATGTAACCCTAAGCCTTAATTTCCTCATCACTACAACTGAAGTAATACTTTTTATACATAGCATTATTTTAGAATAAGAGATAGGTATGTGTGGGAGAGCTCTTAACACACTATTTATGATCCAACTGAATAATTTTTTGAACAAACTGTGGAGAAATATGACATCTCTACTGTAGCTTATAACTCAAAAGTCCAACTTAAGAGCCAGCAGAGCTTTTTACTATTCTTGCTCACTACCATTAAAGATCAAGACACAGGAGTTTTTAAAAATTGAGAAATTCAGTTCTGTGCTTTTCCTTAAAGAACTTTTAAAGCCCATGAACAGTCCAATGGTGCTACTATTTAGATGCAAATTCACTTCTGATTACCATGCTTGTGCTGGCTGGAGTGCAAGAACCTGCACATAGGTACAAGTTTATCAGAATGAGTTATAAATATTGATAATGGGTCTTTAAAAATCTTAGTCTGTCAATTATATAATTAACTGGTATACATTTGTAGTTATTAATATCAACGTTAGATGAACTTTACAGACAGTAGAATCCTCAAATCATAGTACAACTTAATTCAGATGTGCCAATTATATAAGTATTAATTAGAGGCTTATACATGTTGGTTAAGTTGAATCAAAAGTAGATTAAATACATATATAGAAAGCATCCACTTAATGTTTAAGTAACAAAAATTTCAGATGGGCAACCAAAGCAAGCATGAGGGAGAAAGTAGCAAGAAGGCCAATGAAGTTTTTATCATCTTTTGGAAGGATCCAATTTAATGTGGATAGCCTTTAATTCTGAAGACTAAAATTAAAGAGGGTTACCAGAATTCTTTCACTCTGGTAATATAGCCTTCAAGAGTGAACTTGAATTTAAATGGCATGCCTGCTTAAGTGTACCAGTTCAGTGGATTCTACTGCTCTAATCCTGCTTCCTAAAGCAGAAAAAAGGAACCATGTGAACAGCAAGTAAAACAATTCAGAGGCATGCAAGTGAACATCCATTCAGCATTCTCTGCCAGCCTAGCCCACTATTTCCCTACTGACCCCACCCCCTATCCAGCTTTACTGGCTAGTATGGTACAAGTTACTAATAGCTAGCCAAGTCTCAGAAATCAAAGGCCTATTTTGCAGTTAGTAAAAGCGTTAGTTTATAAGCCAGCTAAAGAAGTCTTGCTTTTGATTTAACTTGCTCAACTTATCACAACCTTTTTAAACTAACCCCATTTTCATTTAGCCCTTTCCTAATCCAAAGGCAGACGGAAAATCCTGAATGGAAGGCTGACTTTTACCCATGATTAGTGAGTCAAATCCAGAATGTACTCCACCCACTGCAGGTCTTGCATATCCCGGTTACCTTCACCCTCTTTCATCTGTTCTTCTCTCTCTTGTGTTTCTTCATTAGCAGTTATCTTAACTTTGTCTTCAGGGGATTTCTCAGTACCCGCCTGGGCTACCTTGGTCTCAAACCCATTTCCAGCTGCCCCAGATTCTTGTAGAGACAGATTAGTCTCCTCCTGGTTAGGAACCAACTCTGCCCTGCCCTCTTCTAGTCCTGAGCCAGCTTTTCTTTCTGTTAATTCTTCTGCATTAGTCTCTGGTTCAGGAGTCTGATCTCCTGCAGCTGACAGTCCACTGACTATATCATCCTTGGAGAGAACTTTGGCTTCCTGCCCAGGCTTCTCAAAGACTTGTGACCCATCTTTTGCAGCCTCTGTTTTCAACTCTGGTGACTCTTCAGTAGGAGGCATTTCTTGCCCTACCAACTGCTCAGGAACAGCTTTTCCTGGATCATTTTTAGAGGCAGCTACCTGCTCCTTTGGCTCATCCCCACCCACATCCACCGGCTTGACTGTTGAATCTATAGGCTCTGCTTCAACTTCCACTGCAGTGGCCTGCTTTTCTGGAGTCAAAGTGGGCTGCTCTTCTGAAGCTTCTTTTGGCTTCTCCTCCAGGTTCACAATTACTTCTTCCTGTTTCTCCTGACCGCCTTTTTCACTGTTTTCTTCTTGGATTTCAGTTATAGAAACTGATTTTCCTTCCTCAACATCAGGTGTTTTGTTTTCTGGCTTCTCAGCAATGACCTCAGCTTCAATCAGTCCTTCTGATGCTGCTACTCCTTTTGCCTTTTCAGTGGTTTCAGTTAAGTGATCTGGAGTTGATTCAACTTTTTCCTCTAGTAACTCTGCAGGCTCACTTATATCCATATCTTCCGTTTCACCCTTCTCCATTTCAGTCTCCTGTTCTTTATCAATTTCAGGCTTTACCAGAGACTTGTCTTCCAGTTTTTTTGCTTCTTTTTCTCCCATGGCGTCATAAACCTGTTCTCTCAACTCTTCCCTTGCTTCCTCTACATGGTTAAAGAACATGAAGCATAAACATGTCTTCGAGTTTAATGATAAAGGCATAAATGGAAACTAAAAATACATTCCCTTTAAACCCTTCAAACAGCCTGGCTTAAGTTTTAGCAGATGGCCTACAAATTATCTACCCCTTTAAGAAAAGCAAAGGTAAAGTCCCATCTAGCAGTGCAACTTATTGCGAAAGAAACCCAAGCTCCCTAAATTAGCTTATTTGAGCATTTTGAGTATCAATTAGGTGGAGATGCCAAGCTTTACATTCTCTTCTAAACATTAACAACCTCCATCTGATTGGCCAAACTCAGCTTAGAAATGAACATTTAAATTTCCAACACACAAAAAAATGTAAAAGAGCTTTGAAAGCACTATTAAAATAACCGAGTGGCACAGAGTTTTTAAAAAATAAGTTATTCTCTTAAAAAAAAAAATTTAAAAACACAACAAAAACCTAGTCACTTTCTGTAATCAGCTAGTCTCCACCCGATGCAGGCTATCACCCAGGCATCTTATAGATGATTCAGGATAGGAAGAGCCTATCTCCGTCACTTGTACACAAGAAATATACATTGCATCTCTTGAATGCCACATGCAACTTCACATACCATCTATGTTATCATTATTTTCTACCAGAGATTCTTCTTCTGTTTTTTCTCCTTCCTCTTCCACATGCACACCTTCCAGGGCATTTCCCAAAACACCATTCTCCATTCTAGGAGAAAAGGAAAAAGTACTAAAGGTATGATGACTAGAACGTAACAACTGATGCAAGACAGAAATTGTAGTCCTATATTATAAAAGCAACAGAGGCAGTAGTTCTCAACCTTCCTAATGCCACAACCCTAAAATATAGTTCTTTGTTGTGGTGATCCCCAACCATAATTTTTTTTCTATATAAAAAAAAATTCCCATTTCATATATTACACTTATAAAGATACAAGTAAGAACTTTTCTATATATATATAGAAACTAGAGGCCTGGTGCATGAAATTCCTGCACTGGGGTGGGGGTGGGGGATGGGAGTCCCTCAGCCTGGCCTGTGCCCTCTGGTAATCCAGGAGCCCTTGCTCATTACCACCCTCCTGCTCGCTGCTTCTTAGTGCTGCCATGGAGGTTGAAGAGGCTCCCACACTCACCAGCCATGAGCTAGCTTCTGGCTGAGCGGCGCTTCCCGATGGAGCACAATGACCACCAGGAGGCAGCTCCTGCATTGAGCGTCTGCCCCCTGGTGATCAGTGTACATCACAGCGACCGGTCGTTCCACCATTTGGTTGATTTGTATATTAGCCTCTTATTATATAGGATTATGTAGGATGATTTAGTATTTATAGGGATATCATAGCTTTACTTTTTCATTTTTATTACTTTTTCAAAATTCCTCACCCAAGAATATGCTTTTACTGAGTTTTAGAGTGAGGAAGGAAGAGAAACATGAATCAGTTGCCTCTTATATGCACCCCAACTGGGAATCAAATCTTTAACCCTTTTGGTGTATGGAATGACTCTCCAATCAAATGATCCATCCAGCCAGGTGGATCACTTATTCTTTCAGTTACAAATGTGAAACTTTCAAACTTACTCTTAGCCCTAGCTGGAATGGCTCAGTGGATGGAACGATCCCGGTTTTGATTCTGGTCAAGGGTACATGCCCAGATTGTGGGCTCTATTCCCAGTAGGGTGGTGTGCAGGAGCCAGCCAATCAATGATTCTCTCTCATCATTTTTTTTTAAATCTCTATTACGTATTTATGATTTCAGAGAGGAAGAGAAACATTAATGATGAGAAGCATGCATCAGCTGCCTCCTGCACACCCTCTACTGAATGGGGGCAGAGTCTGCAACCCAAGCATGTGCCCTGACTAGGAATCGAACCAGGATCTTCTGGTTCATAGGCCATCACTCTAACCACTGAACCACACCAGCCAGGGCTACAATACTTTTTTCCTGCCCTCCCTTCCCCTCCCAAATGCCTGTGTCTCCAAGACCTGAAACTGACAGCCACCATCAGTCAGTCAGTTTGGTGGCCGTGGAGCTGCTGTCGCACTGGAATGGAACCCATCAGCCACAGCATGACCACAGGTCACGAACAGTGCTACATAAAAATTATTTTTGTCGCTACTTCATAACTGTAATTTGCTACTGTTATGAATCTTAATGTAAATATCTGTGTTTTCTGACGGTCTTAGGAGACCCTGCTAGCTGTTCGCAACCCACAGGTTGAGAACCACTGAACAGAAGAGTAAGCAAATGCAGAGAATATAAAGTACGTGTTCCTATAAAACTTCTATACATTAAGGCTGGAAGAACAGTGAAGGAAGTTAAGTATACCTTTTATCCAGCTAATGAAAAGTACTGGTGACTCATATATATATATATTTCCCTTATAATAGGACCATATTTCCCAGGCTTCACATCCACCGACATTTCCTTAAATGGGAAAAACATTCTGGCAAGATTTTACGACAAATCAGTATGCTCTACAAAACTAGAAAACTTACTAAAATTGATATTAAATAGATCGCAGATAATTTGCTAGTTTTATGTGCCCTCAATGTATTTTATCCTGATGAATAATTTCCGGTGGAAGCCACACAACACCTTTACAACACCTAAGACTACTTATAAGTTTTATTTGTTAGACATATTCATTTGCTAGTGTTTCCTGAACCCAAAGGCAAATCTTAAATGTAATTTTATTCTTTGCATGAAGTGCCTTTCAAAACTTCCATCAATATTTCATGTGGCCCTTAATTTCCTATTTCTTAACAATCTTAGCAAACAAAGAAACTAAAGTGTTTAAATAGACCATTGTGGTGATACAAAACCTTCTACTTATAAATTGTGGCTTCAAAGACATACCTTGCCAACTCCAGAAGAGATTTCCCATAGAAAAAGAAAGCTTCTCCACACTCATTAGCTGTCTCTCCATACTTTTTACCTCTATATATAAAAAAAAAACAACACATATCAAAGATCTGAATTAACACCTACTCTAAAACATTCATTTCTAGTTCTTTAGGTATTACATTCTTCCTATGATACATTTTTATAAGAAACCAGTACTTCCCTCTCTTGCTTTCCTAGTCAAAGGGACCTTGACCTAACAAACTGCATAAAATTAATGTTGCCCATTCCTTCAGCTATATATATTATATATTCTAAAAGACATCAATTTGCTACAGTTATCACATATAATCTAAGAGCTAAACTACATCAATAGGGATTTCTTCTGCTATAAGATCAGTGTCAAAATGGGCCAAAATAATTAGTTAGAGGACAAACTGACTAGTAAGTCAGTGGGACCTAAAGACTCATAGAAAGTATCATGATAAGTAAAGAGCATTTTTCCTCTGGCAGAATATGCCTGGGAAGTTAATTTCACAGTGCCGTAGTTTTCTCATCTGTGAAATAGAAATATTAAGAATGCTCAAAGAGCTATACTGCTGGAACTGAGTTAATGTATATAAAAGCATTTAAAATAAGGCTTAGAAACAGATTTATAGATAGGGAAGCGAGGAGGAGGAGGTCCTTTATGTCAAGAAATCACTTTCATGTAGTAAAGGATTGGCAGAAGCCATGCAAAGTAAGGCCAACTACCAGCATTGAGAGTTTAGTGAGAATAACTAAAGAAACTAAGCAGGAAAAAAAAGAAAAAACCTAATTAGAAAGTATTGTGAAGAAAGTCAAGTTTAAGATAGCCTGCTTCATGATAAGCATTTATTTTTTAAGGAAGGTTACTTCAACTCAATTGGATATAATTGATATATATACAAAGTTAATATGCTAAGTGTCTCTCCAATCATCCGACTGGTCACAATGACCCGCACTGACCACCAGGGGGCAGACGCTCAACACAGGGGCTGCCGTGAAACACACTGGCCATTTACAAAGAAATGGCACCGGGACCTGGTGCCAAAAAACCAATACTTGGCTTCCCCCAAGTGTGACACAGGTCCCTCCCATCACCCTGGAGCAACACCACACCAAATCAAATTGCAGCCAACGTTGCAGAGACCCTATGGCGCAAAATGCGGCCCCCAGCCCAGAAATCGTCACTGTGGGTGCCAGGTAATGACATCATGTGACTAGCATCCTTGGAGTTTCTTCAGCCCAGGAACATGACTTTATAGCCAGGTGCAAATATTTCACACTTTAACCAAATGTCTGAGCAACATTTCCCCATGCCTCATCTCATCTGATCCTCACAGAAGTCCTAAAGTAGGTAGATAGGAGACTCGGTAGAATCCTATTTTCTATTCATTAGTCAAAAAACAGATTTACAAAGTTTAGAAACTTGACCCCATTGAAAAGAAATGGCAGACCTTGAAAATGACTTCAGGTTTTCTCATTGTGCAGAATATAGTCAAACACTGCTGCAGTTAAATATTTTCTCCCTGCCATGAACTACAATAATCATCTGCTTTGTGTTAATATTTACTGCTGTGCTGCTGAAAATTACCTGAAAGAGAAGTTGGGGTGCTTCACTGGGCTAGAAAAAAGTTTAGCTGCATCAGAAAGCAAGTCTTATTAAAGAAGAAGAAAATAGGAGGATGCTGCACAGACATGCTCCCAGTAACAAGCTTGATTTACAACTGAAAAGCAGAAAGGCTTCCTGAATAATCAATGGAAAAATCACAGGAGAGAACCCTGATATCAAGGACCAAAGATGGAGACCGGAGAGAGACTGGGGGGGGGGGTGCAAAAGGGCTGGCAGGGCACATAGAGACTGAAACTGAAGTCTTGGATATCTCAGCTGTGGGGGGTGGAGGTGGGAGTACCTCTGGGAACTATGGGATCTAATCCCTATTTTGGGCTCCCCAGCACAGAGCACCAAACTGAGGAAGGTACCCACATAAGATCAAGCTGTGCAAAGCAGTGAGTTGCTGTCTGCCAGGGAGTGATGGCTGAAATATCGGGCACCCTCTTAAAAGGGTCAATGCACAAAAATTCCCTGTGGAGCCACCCACCTTGTGTTCCGGCAGAGAGGTGAAGTGGACTAGACCTGTGAGAGCAGAATACAGGACTGGGGACTTGGGGGATGGAGCTCAGAAAGCAGACACCCCAAATATTATGGGCTGAGTTATTTCCTTACAGAGCAGAGAACATCTTTCCTACATAGATATCTGTCTTGCCTGAGGGGAAGACAGTCCACAAACCCTAAAAGAAAACACCAGGCCCTGAGGTTACTTAACAGATTAAAATTGACAATTAGCATCCAGGAAGAAGCAACTGCCCACCCTAGAGAAAACTTGAAAAACTGTCTGAGGATGATTGCCTGGGGACAATTCTGGTCGGAATCCTATCAGTCCATAGACAGAGGCTCTCTCTCTCTGAAGGTTTTGAATCTTAGCCTGAGCCAATTAATCAGAAAAACAGACTTTAAGACTGTCCTGTACTAGAGATTTGAGAGGTAGAGGTATAGTTATAAACCCAAACAGACAACTAAAATGAGGAAATAAATGAAAGAACCAGGGAATGAATTCTCCAGGAGATAAATGAAGCAGAGATAAAAAATTTATCTGAAACAGAGTTCAGAGTAATGATGTTAAAAATGGTCAACAGTATGAAAAAAGGTACAAGTAACTATTAAAAAAGAACAGTCTGAGATAAAGAATGACATAACACAAATAAAGAATACATTGGAAGGAATACACAGCAGATTAGGGGAAGCTGAGGCTCAATCACTGAATTGGAAGGCAGAGTTGAAAATATCACTCAATTAGAGAACCCAAAAAGAAAAAACAATTAAAAAACAGTATGACAGCTTAAGGAAGCTGTTGGACAATGTGAAATGTAACAATATTAAAATAGAAATTAATAGAGAAGGTGTTTGAAGAAATAATTGTTGAAAACTTCAAGGGAAACCAAGATGGCAGCATAGGTGAACACCTAAATTGCCGCCTCATACAACAATTTCAAAACTACAACTAAAAGACAGAATGAGCCAAAACCAGTTTTGGCTCAGTGGATGGAGCATTCGTCTGGGGACTGAAGGCTCCCGGGTTCAATTCCCATCAGGGCACATACCTTGGTTGTGAGCATATGCCCACTGTGGGGTTTGCAAGAGGCAGCTGATTGATGTTTCTCTCTCATGGATGTTTCTCTCTGTCAAAAAAATAAAAGAAAGAACGGACATCATCCAGAACCACAGGAAAGCTGGTTGACTGGAAATTCTATGACTAGAAAAAAGAAGAGCTCAAAGACTCAGAGGAGCTGCAAAAAGCTGAAGTATGGAGACACACACGTGGAGAGGACGGGGTGCCTGGCTGGCTTCCTCTAGCTGGAGGGAGACGGCAACTCCCAACTGCACTGAACCCCAGTTCTGGGCTACTCATACGGGGGGGAGTCTGGACTTTCAGCAAAAGGGAAGAGTGCACAGAAACTTAAGGGAGCCGTGAAAGGCATGGGTCTGGAGGTAAGAGAGCAAGCACACAGAGGGCTGGCTGCTGATTGTGCTGCTGGCATTCTTTAGCTGGAGGAAGACGGAACCTCCCTAAGACTCTTAACTCCAGGTCCGACTGCACTGAACCTGTTTAGGACGAGTCCCCGGGAACCAGACTCATACGGGTCCACAGAGTGCACGGAAACTCAGGGAAGCCATGAAAGGCAGAGGTCTGGAGGTGTGCACATTAGTGCACACAGAGAGGGCTGCATCAATTACCGAGGGACACTGACAATGTGCCTCATAGGGCAGGGCTGACAGGGAAGCCAAGGCTCTCTGCTCAGCCTTGAGACTCCGCCCTACCCAAGCCAAGAGAGGCTTTTGCAATTTTGTGACTCTTATCTCCTAAAGCACAGAAGTTCTCCTGGCTTAGACACAATTTCCCCCAGTGATACCAACAATCAAGACTTAACTACAAAAAGGCTATACACACAGTCCACAAAGGAGTATACCAAGAATATCCACCTCAGGTAACTGGAGAGGCAGAGCTACTGGGCCATATAGGACAACTAGCACACAAAGCCACTCTACCAACTCAGGGAAGCAACGAAAATGCAGAGAGAAAGGACCAACTAGAAATTAAACATACACTGACTGAAATTAAAAAATATTATACAGAGACCTAACAGCAGACTAGAGGAACGCAAGAATCAAGTCAAAGATTTGAAATATAAGCAAGCAGAAAACACTCCACTGGAAAAGCAAAAAGAAAAAAGAATCCAAAAATTTGAAGACAGAGTAAGGAGACTCTGGGAAAACTTCAAGCATACCAACATCTGAATTATGGGGGTGCCAGAAGAACAGAGATAGCAAGATACTGAAAACCTATTTGAAAAAATAATGACTGAAAACTTCCCATATCTGGTGAAAGAAATAGACTTACAAGTCCAGGAAGCACACAGAACCCCAAATAAAAGGAATCCAAAGAGGACCACACCAAGACATATCATAATTAAAATACCAAGAGCAAAAGACAAAAAGAGAATATTAAAAGCAATAAGAAAAAAACAGTTACTGAAGGAGGAAACCAAGATGGTGGCATAGGCGAACACCTAAACTGCTGCCTTGCACAATTTCAAAACTACAACTAGCCGAAACCGGTTTGGCTCAGTGGATAGACCGTCGGCCTGGGGACTGACAATTCTCAAGGGGAAAGGGATGAAGGGGGTGTGGGAAGAGACTGGACAAAAACCGTACACCTATGAATGAGGACAATGGGGGAAGAGGTAAGGGCAGACACAGGAGTCCATCACCTGCAAGCTGGCATTACAAGAAATGCTTAAAGGATTGCTGAGAAGAAACACAGAGAAACCTAGCCATACAGAATTAAAATGGCAATAATTAAGTAACTATCAATAATAACCCTAAAGGTATGGATTAAATGCTCCAATCAAAAGGTGTAGGGTGGCTGAATGGATTCAAAAACATGACACAACTGCGGGAACCGGTTTGGCTCAGTGGATAGAGCGTCAGCCTGCGGACTAAAAGGTCCCAGGCTCAATTCCGGTCAAGGGCATGTATCTTGGTTGCGGGCGCATCCCCAGTGGGGGCCGTGCAGAAGGCAGCTGATCGATGTCTTCCTCTCTCATCAATGTTTGTAACTAATTCTCTCTTCCTCTCTGTAAAAAAAAAAATCAATAAAATATGTTAAAAAAAAAAAACTTGACACAACTATATGCTATCTATAAGAGATGCACTTCAAATCAACACACACACAGCCTGAAAGTGAAAGGATTGGAAGAATTTTTAATGAAAAAGAAAAGAAAAAAAACCTCAAAAAGCTGAATTAGCAATATTCATATTCAACAAAATAGACTTTAAAAAAGTATCATGTTAAGGCTAGCCAGGTGTGGCTCAGCAGCTGAATGTCCAATCATGATCCAAGAGGTCACTGGCTCAAATTCCTGGAAGGGGCACATGCCCAGGTTGCAGGCTTAATCCCCAGTGTGGGGCAAGCAAGAGGCAGCCAATCAATGTTTCTTTTTTAAATATACTTTATTGATTTTTTTACAGAGAGGAAAGGAGAGGGATAGAGAGTTAGAAACATCAATCAGCTGCCTCCTACACAACCTCCCACTGGGGATGTGCCCACAACCATGCCCTTGACCGGGATCAAACCTGGAACCTTTCAGTCTGCAGGCTGACGCTCTGCTCTATCCACTGAGCCAAACCAGTTTTGGCAATGTTTCTTTCATCACTGATGTTTGTATCTCTCTCCCTCTCCCATCCTCTCCAAAATCAATAAAAATATATTTAAAAACAAACAAACTGGACTTAAAAGAAAAAATTCTTCAAAAAATAAAAAAAAAAGGCAGCATGCCGAGCAAAGGAAGCAAGTTGGAAAAAGATAAATATCATATGATCTCACTCATTTGTGGAATACAATGAACAACATAAACTGATGAACAAAAATAGAGCCAGAAGTGGTGGGGGTGGGAGAATATACTACAACAGAAATAATCCTATTATTTGCAGACTTTTAGTATTTTCTACAACTTTTGTGACATCATACTATATTAGTTCAGTTTTGCTAATATACTTAAAATCCTTTTATCTTGAAATATTAATGTTTCTTGCATATAATACTAGCATATTTAAAATATTTTTCTTGAAATAAAAAAACGGGAAAAAAAAGCAGGTGCAATTAAGCAAGTTTATTCTTTATCTATAAAAGGTAATTTGACTAGCATGTGCACAATATATATAAAGCTCTTGCTGGCACCACCAAGTGTATGTTTTGATCTGTCATTGTCAATGGTGAATTTGGTTGACACTTCTATTATATAGGGTAAATAGCGATATTAAAATATTTCTTCTAATTAATATTCTTTCAATGTGCATAAAACCATGCAACGGGCCACTAGTGCAACAATAAGCTAATTAAAAAAGCTGACAGACTTCCATTGCTACTGGTAATAGTATCTTAGAAGGAACTAGCTCAAACCAAGTCATAGGCTGAAAGGCTAATGCTTGAATGAAGATTTAACTTTCTCAGAGAATAGAAATTTTAACCTTTGGTGAAAATCAATCTATCTTGAAGCACTAAAGCTACTTACAGATACACGAGAGGCCCGATCCAGGAAATTTCGTGCAAGAGTAAGCTTTCCTTCCCTTGGCTGCAGGCACAGGCTTCCCTCCCACCTTGACTTTGTCAGGAAGGATGTCTGGTCTAAATTAGCATATTACCCTTTTATTATTATAGATTATTATTATAGATATGATCACCTGGTAGTAGTAATTACCAACTTCCAAACAGAACAGAAAACAAAGTGATAAGAGAATGAAAAGTCCTATGCTAATAATAACATTAATAGTAGGGTGGCCAACCAGTATGGTTTACTTGGATTGATTTTCTCCAGATACAGAATTTCCAATGCTAAAAATGGAAAAGTCCTGGAACTAATCAGGACAAATTGGTCCCCCTAATTAGCAGTGACTAGAAAACAGATTCCCTTAGGAAAATCAAAGGCTACAATTGCTCAGTTATATGTAGGTTTTATAGTTATAGAACTTGTACATGAAAAATAATATTTAACTCTTGATTTTTCTCAGAAAACAACTTCTTCTGACTCAAGTTTATTAGAAACATAGGATTACATTTTAGCAAAACACAGTACTTACAAAAGACTAGCTGCTTCCTGGAAAGCATTGACAGCTGCTGGAATATCCCCCATCACCAGATGCTTCTGTCCTAAGCCCAATAGCTTCTTAGCTTCACTATCCACATCCAAACTGCCAGAAAAAATTTTTTTCATGTGTTAAATACTTTTAAAGTCAGTATTTCATGAAAACCTGCTACATTTAAACCATAATAATTTCTTTAAGCCTATGAACAACTCTGCAAGGCTAAGCTAACTCACGTTTATCACTACAAAAGCAAAAGTTATCTTAAAGGTTTTCTTTAAATGGGAAAAAAACCATTCTGGTAAGATTCTGAGGCAACATTCTCAGAATTCGACTAGAATATTTCCTCTTAAAGTTTTATGTACTCATTACCAACAAATAAACTTGGTTCCCATGATTGTGGAAGAAAGCATCCCCCAAAAAAACTGGCATTGCAGGAGCTGCAGGAGGCCCTGCAGTTGGCTCGGCTGCCGTTTCCAGCTAATCGCCCAATTTTTGAACTAGCAGGCCCTGTCAAAATGATTTGAGGGACCCTCCAAGCAGGTAATGACTCCACAGGGATTTGGTATTGTCACAGCTATTGCAGCCACTGCCAGCACTACTGGAGCCCCAACTCGTAGCCACACACTTGTGGGCTGGGCAACATCCCCCTCTAGGCATTATGGCTACTCTACCTGATATGAGACCACCCATGGGCCCATCAATTAGGCTAGCCTCCTCCCCACCCCATCCCTGCTTAAGGGACACCAACAGACATGTCTCCTCCTGGAATGAGACCTCCTCCCGCACGAATTCATCCACCAAGACCCTAGAATACTAGTGATCCTTGGTCACTCCTTTCCTACAATGTGTTTTGTGAGCTTCTGTCCCCTATTTACTGCATTAATATATGGTAATAGAGCAATAAAAAAAAACATGCAAATATTCTATAGGAGGATTAAATAAAATTTGAAACAGTGATTCTCAACCTAAGTGAGCTTAAGAATTAATAGGAAGCTTTCCCAACACACAAACCTGAATTCCTATCTGAAAATAAATAAAATTTCCAGGGATGCAACTCAGGCATCTACCTTTTGGATAAGCTTTCTAATTATTAATCCTGCTTAAGAATCATGGTCACATCAAGATGGGGAAGTTATAATGAAGTAGATGTGGGCTCAACAGAAAATTTAAAACATTTAAACTACAATAACAACCAAATTCAAAATGGGAACCTTATAACAAAGAAATCGGTATCAGCAGAAATATTAAAAAAAAAAAGCATAGGTTAAATTTTGTTAGTCATGATGTATAAGGAATAAAGCATAACTAAACTTTCAATTCTAATATTTTATTCAAATGGAAAAAAAGACATCATTGTCTGGACACCATACTTTGATTTACAAATACAGCAGGCCCTCAGGTTACATCGGAGATCCATTCCTAAGGTGTGATGTAACTCAATTTTTACCATAAGTCAGAACCCACCTACATAAGCACCTAGGTCACTCACATGGAGCACATACACAGCAGTAATCAAGTGAAACAGTAAAAAAAATGTAAAAGATAAAAATTCCTGACCTTTACTTGTGGTAAATAATGAAAAACATAAAGCACATATGTACATACGTTGAAATGACAGTTTTTTTTTAATATAAATAATGGGAGATGGCGATGTAGTAATCATGAAACGACATACACGTATCTTAATATTGTCTTATTTGTTACCTATTAAACATAATGAAACCAGCTCCTCCCCATGGCTGCAACACCAAAGCCTGGCCCAAGAAGGAGAAGCCCTTTTAATCTCTTAGAAATTTTAGATGTTAAGAACATCCCCTGTGTACCTACTCAGTATTATATGGTTCATTAGAATATATTGTGGCTGGCCTTGGACATCTTGTTAACTAGAAGAATTAGAAGATGCACACATGGCCCTCCTTGGTTTGGCTCCATGGATATAATGTCGGCATGCAGACTGGAAGGTCCCGGGTTCAATTCCTGCCAAGGGGACATGCCCCAGTTGTGGGCCCAATACCCAATAGGGGGCATGCATGATGATCCTATCTCTCTTCTTCCTTCCTCTCATGTGATGTTGGAGTGTCTTTAGGACCCTGGTTCCATTGTAGGTGTAATTACATAAAACTAAGAATCCAGGAAAGAACAGCCAGAGAAGGAATTAAAAATAGGATTTTAGCCTAAACTGGTTTGGCTCAGTGGACAGAGCATCTGTCTGCGGACTGAAAGGTTCTAGGTTCGATTCCGGTCAAGGGCATGTACCTTGGTTGCGGGCACATCCCCAGAAGGGGACATGCAAGAGGCAGCTGATCGATGTCTCTCTCTCATTGATGTTTCTAACTCTATCTCTCTCCCTTCATCTCTATAAAAAATCAATAAAATATATTTAAAAAAAAAAAGAATAGGATTTTATTAGTATCCAACCTAGATCCCGAAAGAAATAGCAACATCAGCAACCGAGCAGAGCCTAGAGCATAAAAACCCAAATACAACTTACTGACGTCAACTATGTAAAACACGTTCATACCATTATGAAAGCTTTCAAACCGGTAAATAAAGTATATGGAAGTTGCAAAAACAAACCAACAAAAAACCATGAATCTAATTAGATACAAACCTAACTGTATCAGGTAAATAATCTTACCTTTCCACTTTATCTGCAGAGGTAGAAGGAGCAGGAGCATCATCTTCAATTCTGTAATGAAAAAATAAGAGGGGGGGAGTAAATATGTAAGGCCCTAGCTGATTTGGCTCAGTGGATAGAGCATCAGCCCACAGACTGAGGAGTCCCAGGTTCGATTCTGGTCAAGGGCACACATGCCTAGGTTTCAGGCTCAAACCCCCATAAGAGGCATGCAGGAGGAAACCAATCAATGATTCTCTATCATCATCAATATTTCTATCTCTCCCCTTCTCCCTTCTTCTCTGAAAACAATCCTATCAAATAAAGAGAGGATATGCTAATTGACCCTTATGCCATGGCAAAGATGGTTGCCCCAATAAGGCGGGAATATGTTAATTGCTGCCCCACCTTCAATGACACATGCACCAGGTTACTAGTTTGATTCTTGGTCAGGGCACATGCCTGAGTTTCAGGCTAGATCCCACCACGCAGGGGGGCATGCAGAAGACAGCCTAATGATATTTTTCTCCCTCTTTCTCTAAAATAATAATAAAAAAAATTTTTAATAAAAGATCCAATGAATGCATAAATAGGTGGGCCAACAAATTGTTTCTCTTTTAAAAAAGCTAATAAAAACAAATATATAATTATAGTCATAAGCTATCATTAAAAGCCCAGCATGATACTAAAATCTTTTTTTTTTTAATATATTTTATAGCCAAGACCGGTTTGGCTCAGTGGATAGTCCAGTTTGGGTGTGCAGGAGGCAGCTGATCGATGTCTATCTCTCATCAATGTTTCTGACTTTCTATCCCTCTCCCTTCCTTTCTGTGAAAAATCAATAAAATATATTAAAAAATATATATTATTGATTTTTTTTACAGAAAGGAAGGGAGAGAGATAAAGTCGGAAACAGCTCTGCAGCGGAGGGCGCCATGGTGGGTGGTGATGCCGCCGCAGCGGTAGAGGAGCTGGTTTCTCGGTGGAGGAGCTGGTTTCTCGAGCAGTTCCGCTCCTACTCGGAGAGGGAGAAGCAATGGAAGGCCAGCATGGAATTCATCCTGCGCCACCTGCCCAACTACCGAGACCCGCCTGATAGCGGCGGCCGCCTGGACCAGCTGCTGTCCCTCTCCATGGGAGGGCCAACCACCTCTTCCTGGGTTGCAGTTACAACAAAGACCTTTTAGATAAGGTGATGGAAATGGCTGATGGGATTGAATTGGAAGACCTGCCACAATTTACTACCAAAGTGAGTTAATGAAAAAGTATCAAAGCTAAGTCAGAAGATCCATCACATTTTCATTATCAGCTACAGGCTAGAAAGGAAGAATGCGGCTTTAACCACAGAAGCTCTCTTACAACTCCTGATATTACCAACATATAGGAAAGAGGCAGTTGGAATGAAAGTGGCATTTTAAAAGGTCTCATTTTTCCAGTAGCTATCATTGTAAGAGTATGCATGGGTATTTATGTATTTATAAATCATTCATTTTTACTTTTAGAATATCAAACTTTTTGTTAAAATGCATATTTTTCTATGTTGATATAATAATGGCAGGTAATGGATTTTACACTTTGGATTTCTCAACAATGTACCTTTGAGTGTGATTCTGGTCTTAGGGGTCTTTTTCCCCCTCACAAACCAGACTATTTCCTATTTCTACCTGAAGTTTACACCATCCATATACTCCACTGTCACACACACTCATCCTTTATAAAGAGATGAGAGAGAATCAAACCATAGGCTTTAAGTACCCATCAGCTCATGGGAAAAAGAGGCAGCCTACAAAAGAGCATCTGATCTTATTTTAAAACTGACAAGATTCCAAAGTTTGATCCAGGTAGCCAGTTGATATATAGATTCTCTAGATCTCGCAGCTGCTGAGTAAAGGCCACATTTTTTTTTTCCTGGAGGGAGCCTTATGCTCTTACCCTTTACTAGACTTGAGGAATTGCCAAGCACAAAGAAATTCTTTATTGCAGTGCTGCACTGCTCTGAAAATGTTATTAATTCCTCCCTTTTATATTTTAGTTAATGTATCTATTTCTTTTTTTTAAGCTACCCATTGTTTATTATTTTAATATTTTATTCATTTTTTACAGAGAGGAAGGGAGAGAGATAGTTAGAAACAGCGATGAGAGAAACATCGATCAGCTGCCTCCTGCACACCTCCTACTGGATATGTGCCCGCAACCAAGGTACATGCCCTTGATTGGAATCGAACCTGGGACCTTCTAGTCCACTGAGCCAAACCGGTTTCGGCTAATGTATCTATTTCTTATCTATCTCTTGTTCCTCTTTCCTATTTAGTATCCACCATTAAGTATTTATTCCAAGCATAAATACTGAGAGAGGGACATCATTTAGGAGATAGCAGTGTAATAGCCAATCACAGCAGGATTCACTCATCAGGGTGCTTGGTCCTGAGAAGAGTAGTAAATAAGACAGTGGATCCTGCTTTAGCATAACCTACTGAAAAAACCCAGGTACTTGAACAACCAGAAGTTCTACCGAGGAGAGCTGACGATGGGAGCATGGTATCTGGTGGCAGAGAAATGGGATGACGCTTACCATGGCTTAAGGGTAGGCTGCACACTGTGGATGGGCCTCATCTTAGTGCAACTTTTAGCTCATCTCTAATGACCACTAGAGTGGACACCACGTTAAAAGAAACAAGATCTGACCTATAACTCTGGACAAGCCACTTCTCTTCCCCAACCTTATCTGAAAAATGGAGATCATAGAAATTACTACCATAGCTATGTCAAGAACTAAAATGGAGGGCCAAACACATGCTTAATGAGCCTTAACCTCTTTTCCTTAAATGTGGCCTAGTCTCTCTCATTCCAATTTGCACAAATTTGTGAGGCTTAACAAAATCAAATTATAAAGTGGAAAAATCAGAGTGTGGTTATCACTTTTTAAAAATCTTTTTGTTGATTTTGGAGAGGGGAAAGGAGAGAGGGAGAGAAATATCAATTGGCTGCCTCCTGCACTCCCCCTATTGGAGCTCGAGTCCACAACCTAGGCTTGTGCCCTGACTAGTAATCAAACCTGATAACCTCATGGTGCACAGGATGACACTCGGCCAACTAAGCCACACCAGCCAGGGCTGATTATTCACTTTTAAAATGCATTTTCCATGGGTTTTTCATGATGGGTTCTTTTTTCTCTATAAGATATGTCTCAATAAGTTAATATCCTATCAGGAATATATCTATGTCATACAGCAAGCTTAAATTGTGTACTAACTAATAAACTTCCCCACCCTCACCCCCCCCCCAAAACAAAGTCAGAAACATCGATGAGAGAGACATTGATCAGCTGCCTCCTGCACGCCCCACTGTGAAGATGTGCCCGCAAGCAAGGTACATGCCCCCAACTGGAATTGAGCCCGGGACTTTTCAGTCCGCAAGCCGATGCTCTATCCACTGAGCCAAACCGGTCTCGGCCTAAAATCTTTATTTTAATATATTTATTGATTTTATATATGTACTAGAGGCCCAGTGCACAAAATTCATGCACCGGGGGAGGGGGAAGGGTGGGTGTCCCTCAGCCCAGCCTGCACCCTCTCCAATCTGGGACATCTTTCTCACAATCACAATGCAGGACTGCTGGCTCGCAACTGCTCGCCTGCCTGGCTTCCTATTGCCCCTAACCACTCCCCTGCCAACCTGCTTGTTCCTAATTGCCCTCCTCTGCTGGCCCAGTCACCCCCAACTTCCCTCCCCTGCCAGCCTGGTCACCCTAACTGCCCTTCCCTGCAGGCTTGATCGCCCCCAACTGCCCTCCCTTACAGGTCCCTCCCAACTGCCCTCCCCTGCTGTCCATCTTGTGCATTAGAGTAATGGTCAATTTGCATATTACTTTCATTAGATAGGATTTTTTAGTTCAGAGAGGGAAAGATAGAAACATCAACCATGAGAGAATTATTTATCTGCTATCTCCTGCACACCCCACACTAGGTAATCAAGCCTGCAACCTGGGCACATGCCACAACTGGGAATTTAATGGTGACCTCCTGGTTCATAATGTTGACATTCAACCACTGAGCAACCTCAGTCTATCAAATAACAAATTTAATCCTCCTCATTCAAATCTCTTATTTGCTAGGTATGAGGTATATTATAAACAAGACAGTCACATAGTAGCTTTGAGTTTACAATTAGATGAAAGAGAATGCAGCATTTGTTATAATGTGATATATGCATTCTTGGCAAACCTCACATTCTACAAAACTGCTCACTAAAGATAAGTTGTTGTTTTTAAATAAAGAAAGAAGCAGTTTCCCAGAACATTTTGTTAAACATGCTAATAAATACTTTTTAATTTTTATTTTTCTTGCAAGAAAGGGGAAGGGAAAGAAGGAGGGAGAAGGACAGAGAAACACTGATCTGTTGCCTCCAGTACATACCCAGAGCCAAGACATCCACAATCTAGGTATGTATGTCCCTGACCAAGAATCAAACCCACAACCTTTTAGTGTAATGAACTATATAATTCAACTAACTGGCCACTCAGCCAGACTTTCTGATTCAGCAGGTCTACTATGAATCCCAGGATTTCCATTTCTAACAACTTCCCAGATGATGCTATACTGTTTGGTTTTAGAACCACACTCTTTAAAAATCACCGAATTAGAACAAAAATTATATAAACTAACTAGAGGCCCAGTGCATGAAATTCATGCATGGGTAGGGTCCCTAGGCCTGGCTGGCGATCAGGGCCAGCCAGGGCCTTCCTTCATTCCATGTCATGGTGGTCAGCGTACATCATAGCAAGAGAGGGGGGTGGGGGGAGACAGCATGTCCTATTGAGGTCAGAGACAGGTTATCCATTGTTATTTTTTATGTTTATCAGAATAGTTCTATGTTTAAAACTATGAAGTTATCACATAAAAATCTGATCTCTGATTCTCTTGAAAAAAATCATCATGTAAAATATAAATCCAGAAAAGTACTAGAGAAAATTATGGTTGAAATATTTTGTAACACATCTGGAAAAGGCCTTTTAAAACTCAGAAACCATGAAAGATTAATTCTATTCCATCTAGTTAATTTTACAAAAGGTCAACTTAGCAGAGCTGTGGGTCAGTGGTTGAGCACCAACTCATGCACCTAGAGGCCATTGGTAAGATTCCTGGTCAGGACACATGCCCTGGGTTTCTGGCTTGATCCCAATAAGCACCTGATCATGCATGGGCAGCTGACTGATGTCTCTGTCTCTGTCTCTCTCTCTAAAAAAAAAAAAAAAAAGAGCCCAAACCAGTTTGGCTCATGGATAGTGTCAGCCTGCAAACTCAGGGATCCCAGGTTCGATTCCGGTCAAGGACATGTACCTTGGTTGTGGGCACATCCTCTGGGAGACAGGTGATTGATGTTTCTCTCCCTCATGGATTTTTCTAGCTCTCTATCCCTCTCCCTTCCTCTCTGTAAAAAAAACAAAAAACAAAAAAACACAATATTTTTTTTTTACAAAAGTTAAAAATAAAAACTTTTCTTTAAAAAAAGTCAACTTAGCCGAAACCGGTTTAGCTCAGTGGATAGAGCAGACTGAAGGGTCCCAGGTTCGATTCCAGCCAGGGGCATGTATCTTGGTTGCAGGCACATCCCCAGTAGGGGGCGTGCAGGAGGCAGCTAATCGATGTCTCTCTCATAGATGTTTCTAACTCTCTATCCCTCTCCCTTCCTCTCTGTAAGAAATCAATAAAATATATTAAAAATAAATAAATAAATAAAAATAAAAACGTCAACTTAGCAATCTATACACAGAATCTCAGCATTCAACATGGAAAAAAAGCCCAGGATGAGAGAATACAAACACATTCACAGAAAACAAACAGCTCAAACATTTGAAAACATGTTCAGGCTCCTTAAGAGAAACAAACAAAAGCCCAGACAATGTGGTTCAGTGGTTGAGCATCAGCCTATGCACCAGGAGGTCATGGTTCAGTTCTGGTTAAGGAACATGCCTGGGTTGCAGACTCCATCCCCAGCCCCAGGTTTGGGCACGTGAACAAACAGATGACTCTGTCTCTCACATAATTATCTCTCTCTCCTCTCCCCCCTCCTTTCCAGTCTCTGAAAAAAAATCAATGGAAAAAATATCCTCAGGTGAAAATTAACAAAAAACACCCTGTGGCAGGTGACAATATTCATATTGTATAGAGAAGGCACTTAACCAATTGACTTTGTAACCTACATAATCCTCCCCCATATCACAATTCATACTTTATTCTAATTTCCTATTGACTTTCTGTATTCTGGGAATACAGAATACAGAATTTAATTCTACAGGAAGAAACCATGTGTATTTTATTCTAGCTGTAGCCTAGCACCAAGCACAAGATCTGGCACATAAATCAGTTGTTAAAGTAAGGAATGGTCCTAGATGTGAGGCTAAGTTGCTTGAAGTTGATTACTGGTAAAGCACATATCCAGGTTGTAGGTTCCATGGATATTTCTTGCTCATTCTTCCATTCTCCCCCATTCCTTTCTAAAATAAATTTAAAAAAATAAAGAAGCAATTCTGAATCCCTATTCTGAAGCACTATGGTAGGATTAGGGCAAGTAATTTTGCCAATTAGCACGCAAAAGCCAGAACTTTATTACTGAGCTAAACTACCTTTTTTTTGGGTCATCTTCTAAAGCAATGGATAAGCAACTCAGGAATTATGACTGAGAAGCCAAAATTCAATGCCTCCACATAAGACTTTTTCTTTTTTAAAAAAATATATTTTATTGATTTTTCACAGAGAGGAAGGGAGAGGGATAGAGAGCTAGAAACATCGATGAAAAACATCAATCAGCGGCCTCTTGGACACCCCCCACTGATGTGCCCCCAACCAAGGTACATGCCCTTGACCAGAATCAAAGAACCCAGGACCTTTCAGTCCAAAGACCTTCGCCCTATCCACTGAGACAAACTGGTTTCGGCAAGACTTCTTTTTCTAAGCTTTCTCATTTTTTCTCACCACTGTAGTACAAACTCTTATATGTTTTATATTGTCTAACATTAAAGCTGTAAAAACTTATTAAAAAGATAATTACATTGAGGACTGGTTTAGCATTTAGACAACTATTACCATTAGCCATGTTGTTTAAATGGCAGGAGGAAGAGAAGCTCTTTATAGAAAACAAGCTCTTTACAGAAGACAAAACTGTGGCCCAACATCACTGCTTAAGCCATGAAGCTATTATCCAAAAAAATAAAATCAATCCTGAATTGAGGTTTATCTCTCATTCCACCTTTCCTCTCTAGTGGTTTGGAAGTTATATTCTTATCCTTTCAGTGGTTAGCCTGGAATTACAATGTGCATTCTTATTCAAGGAAACTCTGGAGGCATTTTCTTTATACTCCCCCTTCCAGGGCCTCAGGGGCTTGACCTCTGAATAGTCTCAACCAATACTTAACTTCCGATTTCCGCCTTTTATTGTTCTCTGACTAGCTAATTAGGTTTTCATGCATTTCCTTTCAGATAAGCTTTTAGGTAGGTAATGACTGGGTTTAAGGGACTCTTTCCCCCTCCCCACGTGGGAGTCTACTTGTTCAATAAATCTCTACCTTTTGCTATAAAAAAGCACATACACACAGAACTTGGTTTAATGCAAACTCTACCACTTATTAATTCCTGCATTCTGATCTTGACTTCTCTCACCTACAGGAGAACCACTTCATAGTATACTCATGTATATCAAATATAAACATTCAAAGACCCAAAAAGTGATAGGTAGTATAGGTAGAGATAAGTAAACCTCTGGTAACTGTAAGTGTACTAGCACAAAGTGTAAGGCTACAGAAATTCATAAAAACATCACAGCAACCTCTCCCTATACAGTGCACAAAGAAAATAAAAAGTGCACAAGTAAAAAAATAACAAAGCCCCGAGAAAAAGATTACAAATTTAGATGTACTAGATGGGAAAGAGCACTTTGCTTTAATGAAATGTTTTCACTACGGAGTGTTCGATTCCCTTACTGATGATGGTTCTCTCTCATCATTGATGTTTTTCTCTCTCTGAAATAAAAACCATTAAAAACTTTTTTTCGCCGAAACCGGTTTGGCTCAGTGGATAGAGCAGTCGGTCTGAGGACTGAAAGGTCCCAGGTTCGATTCTGGTCAAGGGCATGTACCTTGGTTGGGGGCACATCCCCAGTGGGGGGGGGCGTGCAGGAGGCAGCTGATCGGTGTCTCTCTCATCGATGTTTCTGACTCTCTGTCCCTCTCCCTTCCTCTCTGTGGAAAATCAATAAAATACTTTAAAAAAAACACACAACTTTTTTTCACTATTCAAGAAATACCTCAGGTCTGAGTGGCACTGTGCCACTTTCCGAAACAATCGTTATCTTCTATCATTCCCTCGTCATTCTGTGCATATTACTGCTCATTCACCTACCAACCAACCAGCCACACCAAGCAAAGCTCCAGGCAAGCCCTAGGTGAAGATGCTTCACATCCCCCAAGAAACCCCAGAAACGGCCTCTCGCTAACACTCCCACAGTCCAAACCACCACGCTGTTCTCCACCACAGGCCCCAGAACCGGCTAGCTAAAGGTAGGCGAGCACGAGGTGAGCCCCAGGAGACCGCGGGGAAGCAGCCTCACGGAGCCCCGCTGCGGAAACCACAGGCTCCGCCGGCCGCACCGTCCCAAACAATGGAAGTTTTCCCGCCTCCTCCGGGCCCCGCCCCCTGCCCCAGCGCTGGCGGAGGCCGGCCGACACGGGCGCAAGACCCCGCCCCCGAGGCCCCGCCCACCGGCCCCACCGGCCCAGCTTCGCCTGCAGGGCTTTTCTTTCTTTTTTTTTTTTTTTTTTTTTTGGCGCCAAATCTCTATTGGTTATTTTCTCAGGTTGTTGTGAGGATCCTACCGGAGGCGCGCGCCAGGAGCGCGGGGGCAGCCGGCTGTAGCTCGGAGGAGGCACAAGGGTGCGCTGGGCCCCGCCTCCCCGCCGATAGCCCCGGGGCCGGGGGAGGAAGAAGAGGGGCTGGCGAAGCAAGACAGACGCCGCTGCCCCCGGCAAGATGGCGGCCGCGAAAAGCGGGGCAGGGGGCGCCAGCCAACCGGCGTAACTGCTAATGCGCGAGACTTTATGCAAGAGGTGGACTTGCCCAGCGTCCAGGCCTCCCTAAACAGCGATGGTTGTTCCCTGGGAGGCAAGCCCTCCAACCCCCTGGTCTCCCCTCCCGGTGAGCCTCAGCCGGCCCGGGGCCCCCCCCCCCCTCCCCGCGAACTGGCCAATGCCTCAAGCCGCCCGCGGTCCTGCTTACTTGTCGGCAGAAGCCAGCTCCACAGAGATGGCGGCAGCGGCTGTGGACTCTGCGTCCATCGTTCCCCTGAGGTGGTGGTCCAGCGGACGAAATACAGCCTGTGAGGAAAAACAGCGAATTTGGGACGCCGGAGACTCACAGAGGGACAGAAAATGGCAGATTGGAGACCCCGCGCGGCTGGGCCCTCTCATATATCAGGGCCCTTCGCCCCGCCCATCCACTTCCGGATCCTCCCCCTCTAGTTTAAAGGACCAGAATCCAGCCCCGTCTACCCAAGGACACCCCCATCCTCGCTCCTGACTCTTGGTGTGCCGTTCCTCCCTGACCTGTTTTCGCCCCCAAAAAGCAACTTCCTTCTTCCCTAGAAAGTCGCATAAGAGCTGGAATCTTGGTACTACAGCTCCTGAGTGGGCGGTAGCCAGCGGCTCCCACAGAAAGGGAAGCTGGTGCTGCTGCTCTGCATATTTGGAGTGAAGAGCGGAGGGTCTGTTTCCGGCCCGGAGAATGCGGGAGGTGTCTGAGACCTTATCCCGCAGGCCTAACGGATGGACACGCAAGAGCCGAGCACGGGTACAGCAGCAACGGCCAAAACTGATCTCGGCGTGAGACGCATGGCTGTGAGCCTCAGCAACGACTGACCGAAGGAAATGCTATTCTAGGATTGGCTACCGCGGAAACCACCGCGCCTGATTCAAAGCTCAGTTCGGCAGTGGCACACGGCTGGCCCCACCCTCCGTGCCCGCCCCCTCCGGCTAGCCCAATAGGCTGAGGCCAGCAGCTTAGACCCTACCCCGACTCCAAATCCAACGAGCTTAGTGGTCCCAGCTCTTTCCCCTCCGCTCACCGCTAAGATGTGTTTGCCTACTCTAAGCCAGCTTACCGTGCTTAGACCAGTCATATATACTTAATCCTTTTTAAAAATATATATTGTATTGATTTTTTACAGAGAGTAAGGGAGAGGGATAGAGAGTTAGAAACATCGATGAGAGACATCCATCAGCTGCCTCCTTGCACGTCCCCTATGGGGGATGTGTCCACAACCAAGGTACATGTGCCCTTGATCAGAATCGAACCTGGGACCTTTCAGTCTGCGGAGGCTCTATCCACTGAGCCAAACCAGTTTTGGCCATATATACTTAATCTTAACACTACTAGTCAAATCGGTGTTATCAACTCCGTTTGGTACAAATTTGAAAACACGGTTCAGGAAAGGTGGGACTTGCTCAGAAAGTTGCCAGCCGAGTGGGTTCTGGAAAGCAGTGCGCCTCATTTTCTGCAACTGAGTGGAAAGATAACTGGCAAACTGAAATGGCTGCACTAAACTCACACCTGGAGCATCATCCGCCTTAGCCTTGCCTGCAGGATAGGAGTTTATTTACGTCCAGGTTCAGGCACACTGGTAAAGATTCCTGGTGGGTATTCTTATTTCAGTCTGCCATGGCCCAGGCAGATTGAAATCTTTGGGGATATAGGGCTAGATTGAAAATGTCAGTTCCTGTGGCAAAGAGACATGGGCTCTTCTGTTATTAGCTGGGTGGACTGAGCCAAGTTATGTAACCTTTTAAGATTAAATGTAGCCCAGGCCGGTATAAGTCAGTTGGTTGGAACATCCTCAGGTACACCAGAAAGTGGTGGGTCAGGGTACATACCTGGGTTGAAGGTCCAATCCCTGGTCAGGGCGTGTGAAGGGGGCAGTCAGCCGATGCGCGCGCTCTCTCTCTCTCTCTCTTTCTTTCTCTCTCTCTCTCTCTTTCTCTTCCCCCTTCTCTCTCTCTCCCTCTTTTTTTCTCTCTCGTCCTCTCTCTAAAAGCCATTTAAAAAGAAGAAAAAATAACCCCCCAAATAATAAAAGGAAACACACACAGAAAATTTCCAACGTTCCTCAAAGCCAGTGTCAGAGAAAAAAAAAAAGAAAGGAAATAAAAATGAAAATAAAAGTCACTTTACGATTTCCAAAAAAAAGAAAAATTTTACAAAATTAGCCTTGGCCGGTGTGGTTGGTTGGAGTTGGGCTTCCTTCCTTGCACCAAAAGATTACCGGTTTATTGGTTCTATTCCAGATCAGGGCAGGCTGGATCACAAGGTTGGAGGCATGTAGGAAGTAGTCCGAGGATATTTTGCTTTCACATGAATGCTCTTTTCCTCTCCCTTTTTCTCTCTCTCAAAATCAATAAAAAAAAAAATTTTTTTTAAAGATTAAATATGCCTGGCTGGCTGGTATGGCTCAGTGGTTGAGTGTGGGCCTATGAAGCAGGAAGTCAAGGTTCGATTCTCATCAGGCCACATGCCTGGATTCTGGGCTCGATCCCCAGTACAGGGTGTGCAGAAGGCAGCTGATCAATGATTCTCTCTCATCATTGATGTTCTTCTCTCTCTTCTCTGAACTCAATTTAAAAATTTGTTTAAAGATTAAATGTAAAATGAGAACACATTAGTATCTACCCCTTAAGGATACTAGAAGAATTATTTGCCTGGCCTGGCAGATGTGACTCAGTGGTTGAGCATGGAACCATGAATGAGGAAGTCACGGTTGGATTCCCATTCAGGGCACATGCCTAGGTTTCAGGTTCGGTCTCAATTAGGGGATATGCAGTAGGCAGCCAATTGATGATTCTGTCTCCTCATTGATGTTTCTATCTCTCTATCCTTCTCCCTTCATCTCTCTAAAAAAAATTAACATTTTTTTTTTTAAAGAAATATGTACCTGGATCTTGCTACCACAGTTTGATAACATGGTGACTGGAGCGGGTAGGGTTGGGGAAAGCTGCCAGAGGGGTGAGGGGGATCTCTCCAAAGTCCTTGGAAGCCAGAGCCAGGGCCTAAAAATCAAAGTTCAGTAACTTGTGTGACCATTAAACTAATATTCACTGAGCAATTATAATGTGCAAAGCTTTGTATTTGGTCCTGCCTTTGAGGAACTCAGTCTTATAAAAAATATTTTTTAATGAAAAATATTTTAAAATTGGTTTTAAATCTATTCACTTCTCTAAGTCTTTACTACCACCACTCTGATCCAAGGTTAGCCACCATTATCTTGCCCATACTGCTATAGCCTTTGGTCTCTGCTTAACCCTCTCCAGAAAAGTGTTTTTTAAATGTAGATCAATTCCCTAAATGGTTTGGCTCAATGAATAGAGTGTTGGCCTGTGGACTGAGGGGTCCCGGGTTCGATTCCGGTCAGGGGTATGTACCTTGGTTGGGTACATCCCCAGTAGGGGTTGTGCAGGAGGCAGCTGATTGATGTTTCTCTCTCATCAATGTTTCTAACTCTGCCTCTCTCCCTTCCTCTCTGTAAAAAAATCAATAAAATATATTTTAAAATAAATTTAAAAAATAAATGTAGATCAAATTACTGAATGTCACTCTCCTTATCATTGCCTACAGGTCCTACATGATCTGGCTCCATTACCTCTCCAAATTCATCTTCCTTAACTGAGTCATTCAAACCTATAGAGAATTCTTGTGAGTTTATTTGATCAAACTGTTAAAAATTGCCAGGAAGTGCTGAGACCGATTTGGCTCAGTGGATAGAGCGTCAGCTTGTGGACGGAGAGGTCCCAGGTTCGATTCTGGTTGGGGGCATGTACCTTGCTTGCGGGGACATCTCCACTGTGGGGCGTGCAGGAGGCGGCTGATCAATGTCTTTCTCTCATCGATGTTTCTGACTTTCTATCTCTCTCCCTTCCTTCCTCTCTGTAAAAAATCAATAAAATATATATTTTTTTAAATTGCCAGGAGGCAAAAATGTCAAGGCATTGAGATAACACTCCGGAGAATCACAGGTTTGCACCTTATTTTAGACATAACAATTAAAAGAGAATACAGCCGAGACTGGTTTGGCTCTGTAGATGGAGCGTCGGCTTGCGGACTGAAGGGTCCCAGGTTTGATTCCGGTTGGGGGCATGTACCTTGCTTGCGGGCACATCTCCACTGTGGGGCGTGCAGGAGGCGGCTGATCGATGTCTCTCTCTCATCGATGTTTCTGACTTTCTATCTCTCTCCCTTCCTCTCTGTAAAAAATCAATAAAATATATTTAAAAAAAAAAGAGAGAATACATAATTGGATTACCTCAAATGCATTGGTGATAGATTTGGGAGGTAGGGGAAAGCAAAGCAGGGAAACTTCTGAAATTGGATGAAAAGTAAAATGATAGACACATACATCTTTTACATAGGTGGGTACAGGATAGCTACCTTAACAGTCAATTAATAAGGAAACAATAACAATGGAAAGGATTTATGGTCTCTGCCCTGGGTGCACTGGTTGTGCCCTGCGGGGTCTAGAAAAAGGGGAGTTACACTGACATTCCACAGGACAATAGACAGGTTAAGGAAAAGATTGACTTTTTTTCAGGGAATATTCTAGCCTAGGACATGACTGCCTTACCTCATCAGGTTAGCATGTGGCCCCTTTTTGTCCACAACCATATTCTTACCATGCTGGTTCCTTTCTGTTTCTCAGAAAGCCCAAGCTCTTTTCATATCCAGGGGTCTTTGCACTTGCTGCCTCACTACCTAGAAAGCCTTCTCCCAACATACATATATTTTAAAATATATTTTATTGATTTTTCACAGAGAGGAAGGGAAAGGAATAGAGAGTCAGAAACATCAATGAGAGAGAAATATCGATCAGCCGACTCCTGCACACACCCCACTGGGGATGTGGCTGCAACCAAGGTACATGCCCTTGACCGGAATTGAACCTGGGACCCTTCAGTCCGCAGGCCAATGCTCTATCCACTGAACCAAACCGGTTTCAGCTTCTCCCAATATTTTGAGTGATAGCCTCTAATTCGGCTTCTCCCAATATTTTGAGTGATAGCCTCTGTGAGGCTTCATTTCAAACAAAGGGAAGCTAATTTTGATTGAAATCAGGCCTCCCTACCCACCTAATTAATATTAGCTTCCCTTTGTTTATTTGTTTCATTATACTTATCAAAATCTAAAGTTAATTTACTTGTGTTTTTTTTTTTTAAATCTCTCACCCTTCTAAGTGTGTAGGCTCCATGCGACCTTTTCTGTTTTGTTTACAGCTAAATCCCCAATGCATACAAATAGTGGTTGATACATACTACTTGTTCAAAGTTAACTTGTTGAATGAATGATTAAAGCAATAATAGTGTAATCATAATTAAAACTGGAAAATTTTCAAAGTATATCTATTTAAAATAAAAACCAATAGCCCTGGCTAATGTGGCTCACTGATTGGAGCATTATCCCAAATACCAATGGTGGTGGATTCAATTCCTGGTCAGGGAACTTACCAGGTTCCATCCCCCATCAGGTCACATTAATGTGGGAGGCAACTGATCGATGTCTCTCTCTCTCTTTCCCTTCCTCTAAGATCAATTTTAAAGATAAAATAGAAATAAATATTTCATTGTAAATAATGAGGATAAATGAGACTTTATCTTGGGAGGAAAATTAAAATTATATTTAGCAAGATTTAGAGAGTATTTCAAGTTAAATGTATGGGTTGAACAAATACATTTACACCCATTCCCTTTTTTAAAAAATATTTTTTCATTGATTTCAGAGAAGGTAGAGGGAGAGATAGAAACATCAATGATAAGAGAGAATCGTTAATGGGCTGTCTCCTGCACACCCCCCACTAGGGATCGAGCCCACAACCCCTGCATGTGCTCTTGGCTGGAATCCAATCTGGGAACCTTCAGTCTGCAGGCTGATGCTCTACCCACTGAGCCAAATTGGCTAGGGTTATGTATACCCATTCCCTTTTGAAACTTGTCTACATAAAAAAAGGAATTTTTTTTAAGGTAAAACTCACAATATCAAAGAGAAGAAAGAAGAAGCAACAGCAACAAAATTTTAAAAGCTGGAAAAGAGATGGAGAAGTAGTAACTGACCTAGCAGACTAAGAAAGAAGAATCCTAATGGGGAAAGCCATGAAGAAACCAGATTGATAATACAAAAACCACAAAATGCTCAAGAATTGGATGTGGCCCTAGCTGTTTTGGCTCAGAGGATAGAGAATAGGTCTTCAGACTGAAAGGTCCGGGATTCCATTCTGGTCAATGGCAGATACCTCAGTTGAAGGCTTGATCCCGGCCCTGGTCAGGGTGTATGTGAAGACAACCAATCTCAATCGAGCCCTCTCTCTCTCTCTCTCTCTCTCTCTCTCTCTCTCTCTATCTCTCTCTCTCTCACATTGATGTTTCTGCCCCTCCCTTTCATATTCTCTAAAAGTCAATAGAAAAATATCCTCAAGTGAGGATTAACAACAACAAAAAGAATTAGTTGTGGCAGGGGATGCATGTGGGAGACAACTGATCAATGTTTCTCTCTCTCTCTCTCTCTCTCTCTCTCTCTCTCTCTTTCTCTCTCTCTCTCAAATCAGTAAAGATATACCCTGCGATGAGGATTTAAATGAATAAATAAATAAGTCATGGGGATGTAATGTACAACATAGGGAATATAGTCAATAATCCTATATAATAAAAGACCAGAGGTGTCATTACTGAAAGGAACAGAGACCAGATCATTATGGCCCCTCGCTGGGCTGTCCCTGCCCCCAAGCAAGTGGTTAGGGACAATCAGGCAGGCAGGTAGAGTGGTTAGGGGTGATCAGGTAGGCAGATGGCCCCTTGCTAGGCTGACCCTGCCCCCAAGCAAGCGGTTAGGGGCAATCATGTAGGCAGATGGCTCCTCGCAGGGGCTGGCCCCATCCCCCAGCAAAGAAAGAGGGAGGCCCAGGCCAGGCAAGCCATTGCACCCCAGCCTGTTGCCTGCAGGAGGTGGCACCACCGGTGGTGGGGTGTGGAGGTGGGGATGGGGGGTGTGGTGGGCAGTGCTGCACAGATGGCAAGCAGTGGCAACAGTAGGGGTGGGGCCAGCTGCCTGCAGCTGCCTGCAGCCAGGGAAAGGTAAGCCCCAATAGCCCCTGATCTCAGGCCAGGCCTAGGAACCCTACCCGAGGGGTCCTGGTTTGTGAGAGGGTGCAGGCTGGGCTGAGGGACCCCCTGAGTACACTGGGCCTCTAGTATTGCAATAACTTTGCCTGGTAATAAATGGTTATTAGACTTATTGCAGTGATCACTTCATAAGGTACATAAATGTCAAATCACTGTTATACACCTGTAACTACTATAATATTGTATGCTAACTATACTTCGATTTTAAAAATATAGAGCATAGCTTGGCTGACATGACTCAGTGGTTGAACATCAACCTATGAACCAGATTCCTGCTCAGGACATGTGCCCAGGGTGCAGGCTGGATCTCTGGTGGGGGGTGGTCTCACCATTGATGTTTCTACCTTTCTCTCCCTCTCCCTTCCTCTCTGAAATTAATAAAAAAATAAGTAAAAATAAAAATATAAAACGCCGAAACCAGTTTTGCTCAGTGGATAGAGCGTCGGCCTGGGGACTTAAAGGTCCCAGGTTCGATTCCAGTCAAGGGCATGTATCCTGGTTGCGGGCACATCCCCAGTAGGGGGCATGCAGGAGGCGGCTGATCGATGTCTCTCATCGATGTTTCTAACTCTTTATCCCTCTCCCTTTCTCTCTGTAAAAAATCAATAAAATATATTTAAAAAATATATATATAAAGTATTGTTTGTCATTGTCTCAGAGGAAAACAGGAGTCCTTCTTAGATCATCTTTTCCTGAACCAATACTGTGACTTCTTTCAAATGTACTATATGTTATCAGTCCCCCTTCTCAAGTATCCTTTTTAAAATTTGTTAGCCCTTGCTGAAACTGGTTTGGCTCAGTGGATAGAGCGTCGGCCTGGGGACTGAAAGGTCCCAGGTTCGATTCCGGTCAGGGGCATGTACGTTGATGTTTCTGGCTCTCTATCCCTCTCCTTTCCTTTGTGTAAAAAATCAATAAAATATATTTTAAATAAATAAATAAATAAATAAAATTTGTTAGCCTTTGACTACAGCTTCACAATCTCACTCTTTTTAAAAAATATACATATTTTATTGATTTTTTTACAGAGAGGAAGAGAGAGAGATAGAAAGTCAGAAACATCGATGAGAGAGAGACATCGATCAGCTGCCTCCTGCACACCCCACAGTGGAGATGTGCCTGCAACCAAGGTACATGCCCTTGACCGGAATCGAACCTGGGACCTTTCAGTCCACAGGCCGACACTCTATCCACTGAGCCAAACCAGTCTTGGCACAATCTCACTCTTGAAGAATGTCAGGTCTCCCTTTTCCTACTTGAGTATAAGAGAGCCCCTCCTCCTTTGCAGACTACAGGACAGTTTCTGAAAGCTGTCTTAGATTGCACTGTGTATAAAGAATTTTTTAAAATATATTTTATTGATTTTTTTACAGAGAGGAAGGGAGAAGGAGAGTTAGAAACATCAATGAGAGAGAGACATCGATCAGCTGCCTCCTGGACACCCCCAACTGGGGACATGCCCACAACCAAGGTACACATGCTCTTGACTGGGATCAAACCTGTGACCCTTCAGTCCACACGCTGACACTCCATCTACTAAGCCAAACCGGTTTTGGCTTGTGTATAACCAATTTTGATGTAATGAACTGGAATGTGGCGGTGCTAGCCTCTGGCTGATGAGTACTCTCTTCATTCTGGAATGTGATCTTATAAAGACAAGTCTCATTTTAAAACTCTGAGCCTGTGGTCTTTTATTCAAAAACAATAATCATATAAAAATCCTTTTTGCAAAAATACTCTTAGTTTTCCCAAAGACCTTCCTTAATATTTGGATATTCCAAACACCTTCCTTTGAAGTCTAGCATTTTTCTCTTCCATTTTCTTAAGTTTAACTTTCAGGTCCTCACTTTGCAAGGGCTTTGGTGAAGTAAGTTCCCCTAACATCACATCTTCATTGCTTCATGAAGTATTGCATCTTTTTTGAAGATCTGCAATTTCACTTTGTAGTGAATGTGTACTATACAGTCCAATGATTAGACAAAGATGTCTATAGAGCAATGCTGTTAATCTTGATATCTGAATCAAGAACCATTTTTAAGTAGTCAGTTTATTAGTGAATTTTTAAAAATCCTCATCTGAGGCCCTAACCAGTTTGGCTCAGTGGATAGAGCACTGGCCTGCGGACTGAAAGGTCCCAGGTTCGATTCCAATCAAGGGCGTGTATTTTGGTTGTGGGCACATCCCCAGTAGGAGGTATGCAGGAGGCAGCTGATCGATGTTTCTAACTCTCTCTCCCTCTCCCTTCCTCTCTGTAAAAAATAAAAAAAAATAAAAAATCAGTAAAATATATTAAAAAAAATTCCCATCTGAGGATATTTTTTTATTTCTTTTTAGAGAGTGGAATGGAGGGAGGAAGGGGGAGAAAGACAAAGAAAAACATCAATATGAGAGAGACACATTGGTCGCATGCTGCATGTGCCCTGAACAGGACTGCAGTTGAACCTGCAACTCAGGTGCATGCCCTTGACCGGAATGGAAACCTGAATCCCTTCAGTGCATGGGTGAACAATCTAATCACTAATCAGCACCAGCCAGGGCGAATGAATAATTTTCTATAACTTTATTAAAAATATTTTAAATTGATTTTTAGAGAGAGGAAGGGAGGATAGAGATAGAAACATCTTTGAGAAAGAATCATTGATCAACTGCCTCCTGCATGCCCCATACTATTGATCAAGCCCGCAACCCAGGCATGTGCCCTGACCAGGAATCAAACTGGCGACCTCTTGGTTCCTTGGTCAACCCTCAGCCACTGAGCCATACCAGTCTGGCATCATGTTATAATTTTTTGCTCCCTTATATGAGCTGAGTTGTCCTTCCACTTCAATTTATATGCTAGTCCTCAGAATGTGATTATATTTGGAATGGGCCCTATTCCGATGACTAGTGTTCTTACCAGATGCAAACACAGAGAAGACAATATAAAGACAGGGAGAAGATGGCCATGTATAAGCGAAATAGAGAGAGGCCTAGAACATTTCCTTCCCTCATTTCCCTCAGAAGGAACCAAGTCAGTTAATAACTTATCTTCCACTTCTAGCTTCCAGAACTGTGTGAAAATAAATTTCTGTTGTTTAAGCCACCCATTCTGTGGCACTGTTCCAGCAGCCCAACAAACTAACACACATCATAGTTTACCTCATAACCATGGAAATGTAGATCATGAAAGTGTGAAGGAGCCATGGTATCACACAGTAAGCTATCTGGGTAGGGTGAGGTCAGGAAAGATGTGCTAGAGAAGTGACAGCTAAATTAAACATTTAAGTAGTAGGTGTTAGCCCGTAAAATGGGCCGAGTACAATAGTCTAGGTAGAAAGGGCCAGAGACAAAAAACTAAGTTCCAACATCAACATGCCTCCCTCTATTTACTTATCCACTGCACCATGGTTGTTTATAAGACATAAATCACACCATGTTATTATATATACATATATTTGATTTTTTTACAGAGAGGAAGGGAGAGGGATAGAGTTAGAAACTCGATGTGAAAGAGACATCCATCAGCTGCATCTTGCACACCCCCTACTGGGGGTGTGCCTGCAACCAAGGTAAATGCCCTTGACCAGAATTGAACTTGGGACGTTTCAGTCCGCAGACCAACGCTCTATCCACTGAGCCAAACTGGTTTCAGCCATCCCATGTTATTCCCTCAAAACTCTTCCATGGCTTCCCGCAGCATTCAGGATTAAAAAAAAACAAACACATCTTAACCCACTCTCCTAGGCCCTCAGTCACCAGGGGGCCTAATTCCAGCATTACTTTGTGTCATTCTACCTTTGCTCACCTTCAGTTTCTTTCACACAAGCCTTCTTTAGGTTTTCCCACTTCTTCCAGTTTCAAGGCCTTTCCCTTAAGCTACCCAATTTGCACAGAACGCTATTCCTACTCTCACCTCATTTAACTAATTAATCCCTATTCATCCTTCAGATCTCAGTTGATAAAAACAGGCTTCTCACTGTGCAGCACTTCTTCCAACTGTAATTAAACTAATTATGCAATTACTTTAAAGTTTTTTCTGAAGTAGACTATAGGGACCTATGTGTCTTGGTTATATCTAAATCCCCAGGGTCTAGCATTGTGCCTAACCCACATAAGTACCCAATAATTATTTGTTCAGTGAAGAGCAGGATTTTGACTGGAAAACCAAAATGAATTTTGTGACTGGAGTTTATAGAGATTTTCTTTTCTTTTTAATATATATTTTAATTATATTTTTATTGATTTCAGAGAAGGAGAGGGAGAGAAACATCAGTAAGAATCATTGATCAGCTGCCTCCTGCACGCCCCTACTGGGGATCAAGTGCACAAACCAGGCATGTGCCCTTGACTGGAATCGAACCTGGGACCCTTTAGTCCACAGGCCGATGCTCTATCCACTGAGCAAAACCAGCTAGGACTTTAAATATATTTTTATTTATTTTAGAAAGAGGGAGAGGGATAGAGATAAAAAACATTGGTAAGAGAGAAACATCAATCAGCTGCCTCCTGCATGCTCCCAACTGGGGATCAAGTCTGCAACTAAGATACATGTCCTTGACTGGAATCAAACCTAGAACCCTTCAGTCCATAGGCCAAGGCTCTATGCACTGAGCCAAACCAGCTAGGGCTACAGAGATTTTCACAAAACCCTCTGAAAAATTCTAGTGCCTTTTAATGGGACTATTAAGTATGTAAAATAGGACTTTAGATACAGAGTGACAAGCTTTGGGGCTGACTCTGCCCCCTTTGATAACCTATGCACACAGAGTGTCCTGTGTGACAGAAAAAGCCCATGTCCTCTTTCCATGATTTTGCAAGCTATTAAGTTGGCTCTTTATATTCCTGAGTCTGGGCACTGACCAAGGTAGGGAATTGGGTGGAACTCAAGACTCAGGCTCAAAAATGCACAGAACTCTCACTGCCTTGTTACCAATACTGAGGTGACCAATTTTATGGATTCTCAGTAAGAAAGCTGGGGCCATGGGATGGCAGCATGCAGTGCTCAGAGCTGCCTGTAGATGGCGGACCAGTTCAGAAAAGCACAAATTGAATTCCGCTCCATTTTGAATCCTCCAGAATGAAGAAAGATAAGGGAGTCTGGGCTCTGGGCAGGTAGTACCCAATATCCCCAAGGGAAACGGTTCCATCCCAGGTCCTACCAGCCAAACAACACAATAAGCAGTGTAGATGTTTCAATGGCTTTATTAAATCTTTCTGGGGGTGGCAGTACCTCACAGCTGGAAAGGAAGCTGTGGTTTCAGTATGGGTCATTAAAGGGATACAGGGGGTGTCCTGCATCTCTTGGGACCTTCTTCCCATCCACCTGAAAAAGAGACAGATATATGACCCTGTTAGGAGTTAATATTTTAAAGACGCAGGGCATCTTTTCCCAAAACTTCCTGAACCTCACTTATGTACAGCATGATGCCAATGGCAATAACAAGGCCCCAGACTCATAGAATGCCACAGTATCAACAGCATTCTCACTAAACCCACAGCCTGGTACATAAAGTTTGCGGTCTTACCTGGGAAGGAACTACTTATTTCCTTATGTGCAATAGGCTGCAACCCAACTTCAACCCCTCTAAGTCCAAGAATGCCTTCTAGGATCCCCTCATTTATATCATTTACTAAGATTTTTCTATGTGTCAGGAACTAGAATCATTTTAAAAATAGGAAGCTTAGGCTTGGAGAAGTTAAATAACATCTAGCTTACAAGATATAGAAAAGCAAGATTGGGACTCACTTGTTATACTTCTTATCCCTGCACCACTATTTCCTCCCAAGCTGAATAAAAAGAGCCCATTGTGTCCAGGGCAGTAATCCTACCAACAACACCATTCTTCCTCTTTCTGATCAGCAATACTGAGGCCAGGCTTGGCTTGGGTCAGAATCCTGCTCCAAATCTAACATTCACCGACTCTGGGGGTGTGAAACATACTCACTGTAAGCATGGGCACGATGTATCGCCAATTTTTATTCAGGGAATCCAGCTGCTTCATCTCTTCTGGACTAAAGGTGAAGTCAAAAACCTGGGAATGGGTAGTAGAGGTCAGGAAAGTCAGCTTTGTGAGTGAAAGTCGGGGTTCCAGAACACTGCCTTCTTAGCCTGGCAGAGTTGGGCCCAGATTGTGTCCCAATGGTCTAAAGACAGGACCCATCACCAAGTACCTGGATGTTCTCAAGGATACGGGAAGGCGTGATACTCTTAGGGATGGAGATCACTTTTCGTTGGACCTGCCACCTGCGGTGGGGGATTAAGGTAGATGAGAAAGAGGAGTCAGTACTCATAAGCGTTGTCTCCCATGCAGCCTTTTCTTTAAGCTCCTGAGCTCCCGCTGGAGTGGGGAACATGATTCAGAGTGGCCTCTCCCAGATTACATGGCAAGCGTCATAGCCTCATCCAGGCACTTGGATACGGAACCCCTAAACCGTTACCTCCCAACCCAAGAGCCCTTTCTCTAACTTGACCTTCTTTCCCCAAGAATGCCCTCACCTGAGCAAGATCTGGGCTGGAGACCGGCCATACTTTTCAGCCAGTGCCAGGACCACTGGCTCCTCAAGCAGGACAGGCTCATTAGGAGCACGCCAAGCACGATCAGAGGAGCCCAGAGGGCTGTAAGCAGTCACCTCCAGGCCGCGGGCTTGGCAGTGAGCAATCAGCTCGTGCTGAGTCAGATATGGATGGCATTCCACCTGAGCCAAGAAATAACCCATTACCATGGGGTGGCGACATCCAGCTTGCCTAGCTGTGCCATCCGGACCAACCTGCACTGCTGACACCCTCCGCCCCCCCCCCCCTCACTTCCCTTCAGTACTTTTTTTTTTTAATACATCTTTTTATTGATTTCAGAGAGAGGAAGGGAGAGGGGGAGAGAAACATTCATGATGAGAGTCATGGACCGGCTGCCTCCTGCACGTCCCACACTGGGGATGGAGCCCACAACCCGGGCATTTACCCTGGCCGAGAAGTGAACTATGACCTCCTGGTTCATAGGTCGACACTCAACCACCGAGCCACACACACCGGGCCCTTCAATCCCCTTATCACTGTTTTCTACTGTCCATTTCTTTTTTTTTCTTTTATTGTGTTACATGTATACATATCTTCCCATTGCCCCCACTCCCCAGGCACTGCCATTTCATTATTGCCCCCTTCAATGTCCTTCTTTATGTAGGCAGTGGTTCTCAACCGTTCTAATGCTGCGACCATTTAATACAGTTCCTCGTGTTGTGGTGAATCATAATATAAATATCTGTGTTTTCTGATGGTCTTAGGCGACCCTGCTAGTGGTGCTCAACCTGTGGGTCACTGTTGTAGAGCCTAAGACCATCAGAAAACAGGTCGCGACCCACAGGTTGAGAACCGCTGATGTAGAGGAATTCTACGCCAACATTTTTGACAACTTGCTAGCCATGTCCATGAAGTAGACCCATCATCTGCTCACTCATGCTCTTGCACATACATCTCACCCCCAAACAACTGACCTGTTATGCTGTGCTCACCTGCAGGACAGCTGGGCGCACAGAGGCCACACTCAGAAGATCATCAATCTGCCGACTGTTGAAGTTGGACAGGCCCAGCGCCCGCACCAGCCCCTTAGCCACCAGTGCCTCCAGAGCCTTCCAGGTCTCCTTGTAGTCAATGTAGTCATAGCGGACAGTTCCATCATCATTCTTAGGGAAAGGGTCATCTCCCCGCCTGAGTGAAAGATAGCCTCTCAAGAGTGGGCACAAATGCCAGGCTTCTGCCTTCCCTGACCACCCAGCCACTCTATGTCCCATACTCCAAGCCCAGAAAGGGGAAAGGTCCAAGATTGAGAAACAAGCATGGCTTTCCACCCTTCCAGATCATGACCCAGATGTTTACTCTATATGGAATGGCCATTTCCCCTCTTCTTCCCAGGGGCAGATTATATCTCCTTATTGCCTTCCTCCTCAAAGAGTTACATGCTCTTGCAGCCTTCTTCTGGCATAGAGCACAGAGCAGATGGTAGGCTCCTCTCACAACCTCTGCTAGAACTTACTATTTACTTCAACCTGGGCCTAGTTCAGCAGAAGCTAGTAGCTTACCTGAACGAATACAGGAGCAGTAGAACCACTCATGCATACCCTAAGATAGAACCCATGTGAAGCTGCACTCCTTTTTCTGTAGCTAAATTCCTGGCTGCTGTAGCAGAAAGGGCTGATTCCCACGCCAAGTTCCTCAGCTTGCCACACAGATAGTGTTCCTATCCAGCTCCGATACTGTGACTTACGGTAAGTTACTAACATGACTGACTCCTTCAACCTCTAATTCCCTGGATAAAGACACTGGCAAAGCTCACTCAAAGGCATAAGGCCAGTGTATCAGGTACAGGTCCAAATACTCCAGCTGGAGGTCGGCCAGTGTCTTCCGGAGGGCAGGCTCCACATCCTCGGGGTGGTGCTTAGTGTTCCACAGCTTGGAAGTCACAAATATCTCCTCCCGAGACACCGCCTGGAGCAGGGGGCAGGGCCCATAATGAGAAGAGCCAATGGGCACCCAGTCTTACCCACCCTCACCTCTGGGAGAGGAATTAGAAGGGAGCTGATGCCAGTCTCCTCCAGCCAGGCCCCAATCCACCCCCAGGTCCCCACCTCTTAGATCTCTCATCCCATCCCTCGGTAGCCCCAGTCCTCACCTTGCCGGGCCCCACAGTCTCCTTCAAGGCCTCCCCAATTTCAATCTCATTGCCGTAGACAGCAGCACAATCAATGTGGCGGTAGCCTACACTCAGGGCATGCTTAACAGCTACTTTTACCTGCCAGGTGAGAGAAGCAGAGGGATTCAGCTCTGTTGATTTGGGCCAGAAGCTGCCCTTTGGAGGGTCACTGGTGGCGGGAGGGGGCAGGAACATACCACTGCAGTCATCCATGCAGTGGGGGAGAGACGATGGAAGATGGGTCTAGTCTAGGGGACGGGACCAGAAGCCTCAAACCCTTTGTCCCCATCCCCCTAACCTCCAAGGCTCCTTCCTACCCAACAATCTCAGCAGTGCCCAGCAAAAAATTAACAGCGTGTTCCCAGCTACATGCTCAGACAAATACATGGACCGAGGGCAGAAGTATATATAGGTCATTTAGCCAGGTTCCCTATCCTGAGGAGCTGGTTAGGGAAACATCATATACAGGTAAATATGCCTAGGCCACGCCCATTGGGAGAGAGACCCTCAGGCAGCCATATAACCAAGCATGCTCTGGGGGATCAGGCAAGCAAAAGAGGTAAGGCGGAGGGTGGAGGGGGAATTAAGGAAATAGAGACGTGAGATGGAAGGTAGGCCCAGAGCCTCCTTCCAGAGAGAAAAAAAGCAGGTATCAAGTAGGAGGCCAGGTCCAGTTAATTTGCTAAAAACTTGACTAGAAACCAGATGCCAGGCCCTTGGCATTCAAGATCCTCATCTAGGTGCAGCTCTTACTACCCAGACATATTCCCCAACCCCTGTCCCTACCCCTGCTGCTTCATTCTGCCCGCCTCCTTGCTGGCCCTGTCTCTGACTTCCACCCCTTGCCTTCATCTAGCTGCTGGACTTGTCCTGCCATGTCAGTGTCTGCCTGGAGCACAAAGACCCCAGCTCCACAGTCCTAGGCAGCTATAGGAAGGAAATCAAAGGGGAAAAGGCAGAGTCATCCAATCACACCACAAACACTAGTCAAAATTCCAGGGAGAAGAGGCTGTTCTCGCTGCCTGAACCCTTCCCAAACTTAATCTCCAAACTTCTCCAAACTCTGACTTAGATGCCCAAGAAACAATGGCATAGCGCTGCGGAGATGCCCAAAACTAGGTGGATGCTGAATTTCTAGCTATTTTAAAAAATATATATATTTTATTGATTTTTTTACAGAGAGAAAGGGAGAGGGATAGAGAGTTAGAAACATCGATGAGAGACATCCATCAGCTGCCTCCTGCACTCCCCCTACTGGAGATGTGCCCGCAACCAAGGTATATGCCCTTGAACGGAATCGAACCTGGGACCTCAGTCTGCAGGCCAACGCTCTATCCACTGAGCCAAACCGGTTTTGGCAATTTCTAGCTATTGATCCTAGGAAAGCGGGTCTCCATTCCCAGGCCCCCCAGGTTGGAAGGGTTTATATCAGGGGTCAATAAACTCCAGCTCATAGATGCTTTTGTTTTTTGTCAGTCCTGAGCTATGAACTACTTTTATATTTTTAAATGGTTACATAAGTACATAATCACCTCCATTTTGCAATCTGTCCAGCAAAATCTAAATTGTTAACCATCTGGTTCATCAAGAAAAAGTTTGTCCTGGCCAGCAAGCCTCAGTGTTTGAGCCTCAACCTATGAACCAGGAGGTTACAGTTCAATTCGCGGTCAGGGCACATGCCCAGGTTGCAGGTTCAGTCCCCAGTATGGGGCATGCAGGAGGCAGCTGATTGGTGATACATTGATGTTTGTATCTCTCTCTCTCTCTCTCCCCCTGACTCTCTGAAATCAATAATATATGTGTGTGTGTGTGTGTGTGTATGTATATATGTATGTGTGTGTATATATATATATATATATATATACTTTTTTTTTTAAGAAAAAGTTTGCACCCTAGGCAGTTTGGCTCCCCAGCCTTGGTTGGATTGCATGTAGGAGGAAACCAATTGATGTCTCTCTCTCACATTAAAGTTTTTCTCTATCTCTTCCCCTCCTTTCCACCTTCTCTCTGAAAATCAATGGAAAAATACCTTCGGGCCCTAGCAGGTTTGTTTCAGTGGAGAGAGCATCAGCCTGCAGACTGAAAGGTCCCAGGTTCAATTCTGGTCAAGAGCACATGCCTGGGTTGTGGGCTCAATCCCCAGTGTATGGGCATGCAGGAGGCAGCCGACTGGTGATTCTTTCTCATCGTTGATGTTTCTAGCTCTCTCTCCCTCTCTGAAATCAATAAAAAAATATTTTTTAAAAATATATATTGGCGCTGCCCCGCTGCCCACTCCGCGGGAGCTGGTAGTTGGGCCTCGCAGGCCGTGGCGGGCCGAGCCTGGCAGCCTGGCAGCCAAGGCTCGCCCTCCGGCTCGGTTAGGCTGGTGCGGCGCCAGGCGGACGCTTAGGTGAGTCCCACTTCCCGACCGCGGGCTCTGTCTACGACTGGGCGGGGAGGCGGAGGATGGAAGTGGGCTTATCGGCCATCACGCTCTATCTAGCCAGCGCCAGCAGCCCTGTGGCGGCGACGAGGATGGACCGCGAGCCAGGCAGCCGAGCGGAGGCAGGAGAAGCCGTCGCAGCCTCGGGAGCTGCGGCCGCCGAGGCCTTCCGAGACTCGGAGCGGCAGACAAAACTTACCTGGGGTCCCTACTTATGGTTTTATATGCTTCGTGCAGCCACATCAACTCTCTCAGTGTGTGACTTTCTTGGAGAGAAGATTGCATCTGTTTTGGGCATCAGTACCCCAAAATATCAATATGCCATTGATGAGTATTACCGGATGAAGAAGGAGGAGGAGGAGGAGGAGGAAGAAAACAGGATGTCTGAAGAAGCAGAAAGACATTACCAACAGAATAAGCTGCAGGCTGATTCCATTGTTCAGACAGATCAACCAGAAACAGTGGTGTCCAGTTCATTTGTGAATCTCAATTTTGAAATGGAGGGAGATTGTGAAGTATTTACAGAAAGCAAACAAAATCCAGTCTCTGTCCCACCATAGAATGCAATGACTCTCAAACTTCAAACTCTAAGGTGGTTTTTATACCAGGAACTTTCACATTCTCTATTCAGTGGGATTTAATAGTTATTTATATTTTAAATTATTATCTATAAAGGGAAAACTGTTTCTTTATTCTTAGGCTCTATCTAGCAAAAGTTAGATCTGAAATTTGGATATATGTACTGTGTGTCAAATTAGTGCTTTGGTTTTAAAATGATCTTTATAAAAATATTAAGGACATTTTAGAGCCCTCACTGCCAATTAAGAAGAGTTAATTATCATGCTTGTCTGTTATTTGTGTTTGTATGAAAAAAATGGGTTAAGTTGCTGATTAAGGCTAATTAGAGTTGATTTTCCTAATCTCAGATGAAAATGGATTTTCCCTGATTTTTTCATGCTGTCTTATATATCTAACCATTAACTTCATACTAAAGATGGTTCACTGAGTAATAAAAAGGAGCAAGATACAAGCAAAAAAATATATATATATATATATATATTGTTGGGTGAGGATTAACAAAAAAAGTTTGTTAACCCTTGGTCTTGACCTAGTTATTCTTCAAACCCTGATACCTTCTGTGTAACTACCTCTGGAATGAGAGAGGCCCAGCCCTCAAGGAGCCCAGTGATGATCAGATCACAGCACAGGGTCAATAAACTCCAGCTCATAGCTGCCTTTTGATTTTTTGTCAGCCCTGAGCTATGAACTATTTTTATATACAGAGGGGTCCCACATCTGTCAAAGGATTCAGTGTCGATCCACTTAGGGAAAAGGTTCTTTCTTATGACCTTTGCCCTGCTGACCCTCTCAGCCCCTCCTCTGAGTCAGCTGGGTAGGTGAAGGACATGTTACCAGGCCCTTCTTCCCTTGTTTTTCCCAATGCCCTTCAGGCTCATCCCACCTTAAGTGAAGTCCAGGGATGGGGATGCTAGGGAAATGCAGGGACTCTCTCCCAAATACTGCCTTTTCCCTAGCAGTGGTACAAGAAGCCCTCTTTCTTTTCCCCTATCCCTCACCTGGCCAGGACTGCTCTTCCAGGTGCCCAGTCCAATCAGGGGCATCTTCTGCCCAGTGTGCAGGAGCAGACAGGAAGCTGCCATTGCCTCCTGAAACAGAAATGAGAAGAGAAAGATGAGGGGATCAGTGCTGCTTGGGCTTCAATACTCCTGTCAATCATGGGTGACAAAGGAGGCACAGGTGATGAGAACAAACCTGTGGTTGTGTGTATATGCCCAGGAGCAACCAAAGTCAGTAGCTCCTGGACAAACATTAACCAGACCACCAGCCTGGCTGCCCTTCCTTTCACCGGCTAAAGGTCTGTGTTAAAGAGCTCCGATACCTAAAAACAAAGGCAGGGTGGCTCCCCAGAAGTGCCTAGCCTTAACTACATTAAGGTCTCAAGCCAGTAAGACAGGCAAAGGCCATTATGAGTCAATGTGAGACTGGGTACAGAATAGGCTCAAGAAAGGGTTACTTCTCTGAGGATGAAATGAACATTCCCAGGAGTTTGTCAGAACTATAGAGACTCTCCGAATTCTCTCCCAGAGGTCTGATATAACATGCTGCTAAGCCTCAGTGGGCTCTTACAAGGGAAGTATAATATTTTGTAGGTGAAAAAACAGGCATAGAGGGATCAAGTTATTTGCCCCAAATTAACAGCTAATTTGGCAGAGCAAGGATTCAAGAACTAATGGAAAAAGGCAGGGAAACACAGAGCTATAAAATATATGTGTTGACAGTAGACAATGTATGTACAATGTGCTACAGAAAGCAAGTGACTTCTGTAGAGCAAGAACCAGGGAATATTGACATTGGCTTTTAAGAATGAGTTGAATTTTCCCTGGAGTCAAGGGGAAGAGTCTTTCCCGTAAGGTGAATTAGACCCAGGATTTCAGTGTAGTAGACAGCAAAAAATTTCAGATGCAAGAAAATTTCCAGCCCTAACCCATTTGGCTCAGTGGATAGAGCATCGGCCTGTGGACTGAAGGGTCCTGGGTTCGATTCCGGTCATGGGCATGTGCCTTGGTTGCAGGCACATCCCCAGTGAGAGGTGTGCAGAGGGTGGCTGATCGATGTTTCTACCTCTCTATCCCTTTCCATTCTTCTCTGTAAAAAGTCAATAAAATATATTTAAAAAAATTTTTTCCAGCTGAACAAAAGCAGGTGGGTGATTGGAGCAACCCCTGTGAAGAGCAATGAAAATTAGAAGTTTCCAAATGGCTCTAGAATGAATACTCAGTCAACAAAGGATAAATATTCTAGGCCTTGTGCTAGACTCAGATATTCAAATAGAGTCTCTGCCCTCTTGGAGCTTATGGTCTGGTGGAGGAGGGGGGAGGGCAGACAATATGGTTGCAATATATAAGAAATATGGCCGAAATCGGTTTGGCTGAGTGGATAGAACGTTAGCCTGCAGACTGAACGATCCCGGGTTCAATTCTGGTCAAGGACATGTACCTTGGTTGCGGGCACATCCCCAGTAGAAGGTGTGCAGGAGGCAGTTGATCGATGTCTCTCTCATCGGTGTTTCTGACTCTCTATCCCATTCCCTTCCTCTCTGTAAAAAATCAATAAAATATATTTTTTTTAAAAAGAGAAAGAAATATGACCAAAATTTGCACAAGTGCTATAATAAAAGACTACGCTGGCTAGGATGGCTTCTTAGGGGTGCTGAGTCAAGTCTTAATGAACAGGAGTTATCCAAATGAAAGCGAAAGAAGAAAGAATGCTCAATCCCCAAAGTAAGTAAGGTAGAAAGCTTTTCATTTGATCTCATCAATACTATAAGTATCACTCACTCAGGATTGATTTCATTGTCAGCAATACCTTTTAAATATAACCTTTGTTTCCAAGTTCTGAAAGGACATCAAGATTATCGCTGCCCAGCTGGTGTGGCATGGAGGTTAAATGTCGACCCATGAACCAAGAGATCACTAGTAGTTCAATACTTTTTTTTTTTAAATATATTTTATTGATTCTTCACAGAAAGGAAGGGAGAGAGATAGAAAGTCAGAAACATCGACGAGAGAGAGACATCGATCAGCCGCCTCCCGCAAGCCCCACTGTGGAGATGTGCCCGCAAGCAAGGTACATGCCCCCAACCGGAATCGAACCCGGGACCCTTCAGTCCACAAGCCAATGCTCTATCCTCTGAGCCAAACCGGTCTCGGCAGTAGTTCAATTCTTGGTCAAGGCACATGCCCAGGTTGCAGGCTTGTAGGTGGCGTGCAGGAGGCAGCAAATCAATGATTCTCATCACTGATGTTTCTATCTCTCGCTCTTTCTCCCTTCCTCTCTGAAATCAATAAAAATAATTTTTTTTAAAAAGCAAGCAAAAACATTAAAATATAGGCACTTCTCTCTGAGTGTAAAATTTCTTCTTTTTATAAGCTTTTATCAGTAAACTTTTAAGATTCTTGTTTACAATGTTTTAAATTGAAATGTGTCAATTTAAGCAGTCATTTTAAACTATATTTTTTATTGATTTCAGAAAGGAAGGGAGAAAGATCAAGAGATAGAAACATCAGTGATGAGAGAGAATCATTGATTGGCTGCCTCCTGCACATCCCCTACTGGGGATTGAGCCCACAACCCTGACATGTGCCCTTGTGTATACAACCTACACACCAAAATTGTCTTTCCTAATACTTCTGACTCAGGAAGAATTTTACAGTCGGTGTAGAATTTTACAAACTGCGGCTTGCGAACCACATGTGGCTCTTTGGCCCCTTAAGTATGGCTCTTCCACAAAATACCACGGCCTGGGCGAGTCTATTTTGAAGAAGCGGCATTAGAAGAAGTTTAAGTTTATTTATTATTTATTATTTTATTTTTAAATATACTTTATTGACTTTTTACAGAGAGGAATTAAGAAGGACAGAGTCAGAAACATCAATGAGAGAAATCGATCAGCTGCCTCCTGCACACCCCCTACTGGGGATGTGCCCGCAACCAAAATACAAACCCTAGACCGGAATCAAACCTGGGACCCTTCAGTCCGCAGGCCAATGTTCTATCCACTGAGCCAAACCGGTTTCGGCAAGAAGTTTAAGTTTAAAAAAATTGGCTCTCGACCTGCCTCCCCTCAGCTGCCGCCCTCTCCTCCTCCGCCCCCCTCCAGCTCCTTCTCCTGCCCCGCGGCTGTAAAAAAAAAAAAAAAAGGCTCTCCAAAGAAATTTCAATCGTCATACTGTTGATATTTGGCTCTGTTGACTAATGAGTTTGTCGACCACTGGTCTAGCACAACCAGTTATGGAGACCACTTCTTTCTGCTAAAACAAAAATGGTCAATCTGGGAAGCAAACCAAAGATTGCTAAGAGCAATTCTCTGTTACCATACTTTCCAGGGATCAGGCAAGTTTGTCTGGAGTTCACAGGAAGAACTAGCTTTCCATTGACTATCAGAGTCTGTGGATGATTTCCTGGGCTTGATCCCCAAACAAGTGACCTGTTGGCCTCTCTAAGATTTCCCAGCACACCGGGGAGGGCTCTGAAATTACAACTGCGCTGAGGGCTTGAACAAAAACCATGCTTAAAGGTAACAGGAAGAAGAAACTTGATGATGCTTGTTTCTCCCTTTCTTTTGTTGGTGAAACTGAAAACCAAAAGGTCTGAGGCTTGGGAGTGTAGTGAGGGGAGATCATGGAGGTAGGAAGACCTGACAAAGATCTGCAAAGAACAAGAGCTACAAAGAAGTAAATGGAGGGGCCCCAGCAGAAGACAGATGTTTTTCTCTAGGACAGGAAGTCATTCTCTTCCAGTTCTTGATTTCCTCATCTTCTGCCTGAGGCAAGAGCTTTCCAGCCTAGCCTTGTATTAATAGGCTCTGAGCTTGTCAGGAATTGCCTCACCGGCACTCAGAAACTGTTATATTGGGAGAGATTCTAAATGTAAGAGAGAGAAGCCGTGGAAGAGATTCTAAATGTAAGAGAGAGAAGCTGAGGAGATGTGGAAGAGAGTAGCATCAGGAGTCAGGTTTTATTGGAACTTAGGTTCTTTCACACTGGGGTTCAGTCTTCCCTTCTCAAAGGAGGGCTCTACAGTTGCTAGCTGGATGTGGGGAACTAGAAAACACAGGAAAAAGAGGAAGCAGCATTTGGATGAGTGTTCCATTTATGGGCCTTTCCTCAGCCTCCTGTAAATGTTGGTGTCTCCCGAGATTCTGTCCCCAGTCCTCTTCTCACTTCCCTAATAGAGCTCATATCTTCAGCTATCAACTTAAGTACTCATTCTTCCCACCCCAGTTCTGTATATTCAACTCCCTCTATTCATCTCCTCAGGTGTGTCCTACAGGTATCTGGGACTCAACATGTCCAACCTGTATTTGTCAAATCCAGCTGCAGAGCACAGAGGAAACAATTCAAGGTCTAGGGTTCCACAGACCTGGGTTTGAATCTCAGCCCTATCTTGTGAAGAGATACTGTATCTAAAGCACTTTACACAGTGCCTTACCCATGATCTTTCTGTATATATTTTTTCTCAACAGGAACTAGGCCCTAGTGAGAACACAAACCAGACAACATGCTACTTTTGAAAAGCATGTCTACAATTCCATAGAAAGGCCAGATCTTCTGGAAAAAATCATTAGTGAGCAAACAAAATGGAAGATGGCAACTAAAGCTTACTGAGCATCTAATATGTGCCGAACTCTTTAAAAGCTTTATCTCATCCTGACTGGTTTGGCTTAATGGATAGAGAGTCGTCAGCCTGTGGACTGAGAGGTCCCAGGTTCGATTCCAGTCAAGGGCATGTAGCTTGGTTTCAGGCATATCTCCAGTAGGAGGTGTGGAGGAGGCAGCTGGTGGATGTTTCTCTCTCATCGATGTTTCTAACTCTCTCTCCCTCTCCCTTCCTATCTGTAAAAAAAATCAATAATATATATATATATATTTTTTTAAATATATTTTATTGATTTTTTTACAGAGAGGAAGGGAGAGAGAGAGAAAGTCAAAAACATCGATGAGAGAGAGACATCGATCAGCCACCTCCTGCACGCTCCACAGTGGAGATGTGCCCACAAGCAAGGTACATGCCCCGACCGGAATCGAACCTGGGACCTTTCAGTCCACAAGCCGACGCTCTATCCATTGAGCCAAACCAGTCTCGGCTAAAATATATATTTTAAAATAAAATAAATAAAAATTTTATCTCATTTAATTTACTGGGTCTTTAAAAAGCCATCTAAATAAAGTATTTCAGTTCATTTGAAGTATGTTTTAGTATTATCAGATTATGATTTCGACAGGTGACGGGGAAGAGAGTATATCTTCTCCTGTACTTCTAATAAGCCAACATATATATGTAACAGTGACCAAGATTTGGTCTATTTGGCTGGGTTAAAAAAAAAACAACCTGTTAGTACTTGTATATTAAAGAAAGACATTATTTCCTCTAAACTGTAATGTAAAACCTAAAACTACAATAACACTTCACATACTTCTTGATGTGAAAAAATATATATATACATTTCCTAAATCTTTCTCCAGTCTATCCATAGTTACCCTTGCTGCCACTGCTCTAGTTCTGACCACCTGTACCTGAACCAGGGATCTCTCTGCTTCCAGTGTGACCCCCTCTCCCCACAATCCATGCACTTCATCTGACCATGTGACTCCCAAGTTCAAACTCTTCCAGCAGCTCTCTCCTACCCAGGACAAAGTCCAGACTCCTTAGAATACCCTTCATAACTTGGCTCCCACAGTCCTCATTTTTCCTCCTCATTTCGGACTCCATGTTTCTAAGTTTGCAGAGAGAGCCACCAGTTACTTGATTCCAGGCCTCTGCACACTTTCCTTCCCCAAGTTCCAATCTTACCTGGCTGATTGCTGCTCATCCTTCAGCTAGCACTTTAAACTTCTGGCTCCTTCCATGTACTGACAGCTAGTGGACATAGCTGCAGTTGTCTGTTTATATAACTTTCTTCCCACAAACCTGGGTACCCTTCATTCCTAAACTGCCTGTCCCATACATACATATACACACACACACACACACACACACACACACCCCGAACACATAGACACAGAGGCAAAGGGGAGAGATCTTGACAGCTGGGTATGTGAGAAAGTTCACTGCCTTCTTCCTTTCCCTTCTTGGGTAAACATGAAAAGAATCACCTCTGGAAAATATCAAAGAACTTTACTATCTCTGCTCCTCCCACCGCCCCCCATAAAATCTCAGTGGCTCCACAGAGAATGCTATGGAGATTACTCCCGTACAAAACAAACAGACAAACAAAAACACTGAGACCTTGGGGAAAACAACAGGCGCCTGATCAGAACCATAAAGACTCTGTGAAGGTAGGTCCTGCAGCCCTGCGTATGGTCAGACTGAAGGGAAGAGTTAGTCACAGCCCCATCTGGTGAAGGTCCAGATTGGAGTCTCACTGTATGTAACAGGGCTCCGAGGCCACCAAAAAGCACGCCCGGGCTTCCCCCCACCCAAGTCAGATGCCCAGGCAAAGCAAACTGTATCCTCTCCCGCTACTTTGGAGAAGCATGTCTACAACTCCATAGAAAGGCCAGATCTCCTGGGGGGGGAAAAAAAATCGGGTTAGTAAGCAAACAAAATGGAAGATGGACACTGAACCTTACTGAGCATCTAATATGTGCCGAACTCTTTAAAAGCTTGATCTCGGGTGGAGGGGTGCTATGGAGGGGAAAAAAGAAAAACAAATGTAATAATCTGAATAATAAAGATTTAATTTTTTTTTAAAAAAGCTTGATCTCATGTAATTCTCCCTACGGTTCTGATGTAGGAACTCGTTTTCCCGCGGTCGAAATTGAGGCCCAGAGAGGCAGAACTTATTCAGGATCACGCAGCAAGAGGAAGAGGAAGAGTTCACATCTGAAACCAAGGCTGCTCCCCCTCGCCCCCCCAGAACCGGCGCCCTCCGCTCTGTCCCGGGGCGGACACCTCGGGAGAGAAGGATCAAGGCCAACTCCTCTGGAAGAAAGATGGGGCCTCTCAGCAGGAGAAACTCACCCTCGAACCAGCGATGCGCGCGTGAAGGAGGTGGAACAATCGCGGCTCAGTCCCGAGCTAGCGATCCGAGGGGCCTCGCTTCCGGGGGTGGAGGGCTGCACGGGAAGTCCGTCCGCCTGATGGATGGTGAAGGCAGGCACCCCGTCTCGGTCTGACCCAACTCCTCCCAGAAGAGGGGCGAGGGCTGGGCACTGGGCCGCTCTAGCAGCGGTGGACGTGGACCCCGCCCCAGCCCCCCGCGGAGGGACGTGGGGGTGGAGAGCTGGGAGGCCGCGCAATCTCCTCCTCTGGGTGCGAATGGCCGGGACTGGCCGAAGCTGAGATACAATTGGCGGGTTTGGAGAAGGCGCCCGCAGGGGGAAACCTGCACTGTGGTCACGTGGGAGGCCGGGGGCGGGGCCAGGCCGCGCCTCTGCTGGTCCACGTTGCACCGCGCGCCGCGGCGACGCCGCTCTAGGCCGCTCCAGCCCCTGCCGGAGGAAGGAGGGTCCCAAGTGCCCCTTTCTTCCGGTGTCAGGTTACCTTCCTGATCCATTAAGCTAACTCTCGCGCCATTCCCCCTTACAGGCAGGTTGGCCGGGTTCCCAGAATATACTAAAACTGAGCCCGGTATTTGGTCAGGCGAACGGAGACTCCAAGAGCTGGAGAGTCCGTGGTTCCTGCTCGGCCCCCCCTCCCCCCAACTGACAACCCTGCTGGCCTGTGTACCCCTGGATCCTAACCACGCATTTATGTGCCAGGCACTGTGCTAGACTTGATAAGCGTGATTTTACCGACTCTTTATAACAACCCTGGATGGCTAATGTTCTTAATTTTACTTCTTGTCTTTACTGAAGTATATAGTGTAACATACGTACTAAAAAAAAAAAGTACAAATCTTAAATTTGCAGCTCTAATTTTTGGGGGAATGTAATTATCACCCAGGTGAGAGGATAACCAGAATACTTAAAGCCTGTGAGAAGTATTCGCTGTCTGTTTTACAGATTGGACAGATTCAGCAAGATAAAATAGCTTGCCCCAAATCACACAGCTGTTAAGTTACAGATTTGAAATTTGAAATACAGCCTGCTTTTTAGGCTGAGAGGTGTCTTGCATTTATATGCGTCAATGTAATAAACTTTCAAACCTGTAAAGATTTTTTTGTGAGTTGTATGACCCAACCTGTGGGAAACATCACTTTGAGATAAAACTCAAGAGAATAGCAGTTTTGCACCTTGTTTATACATTACAATCAAAAGAGAAGGCCTAACCCAGCCAGCCTGGCTTGTTTTGTCGCAAATCTGAGAGCTGGACAAGACACCTTAATGAGCCAGTTCGTTAGGAGTCTTCATTATTGTGGGCAGGTTCAGAGCAGATTATCTCTGTTAAATTCTGAACAAACACAGGAAGGAGTATTTCCTTTTTCTATCCTTCCAGTTCTTTGTGTAAAACAGCTTGTAACCTTGAGTACATATAATATCTATATAGACACTTGTAAAATTGGATGAACAAACACTTAGCAGAATATAGGAATTATTATCAGTATCAGTGGCTAGCTTGCAAGGTCAGACAGTTAAGTTTATCTTTTCTAGTAGTGGCCCGGAGCATGAAATTCATGCATGAGGTGGGGGAGAGGGTAAGGGGTGGAGGGTCCCTCAGCCCAGTCTGTACCCTCTCCAATCTGGGACCCCTCGAAGGATGTCCTACTACCGGTTTACAGGGATCAGGCCTAAACCAGCAGTCGGACATCCCTCTCGAAATCTGGGACTGCTGGCTCCTAACTGATCACCTGCCTGCCTGCCTGATTTCCCCTAACCAGTTTCCCAGCTGGCCTGTTTGCCCCCACCTGCCCCCCATGCTAGTGTATTTACCTCCAACTCCCCTCCCCCCCCCCCGCCACCTCTGCTGGCCTGCTCACTCCCAAATGCCCCCTTGCTGGCCTACTCACTTCAAACCCCCACTGTCCTGATCACCTCCAACTAATCCCCACTGCTCGCCCCCAATTGGCCCCCCTGCTGGTCTGCTTACCCCCAACGGTCCCTCCCCCTACCAGCCTGATCACTCACAACTGCCATCCCTGTTGGTCTCTAACCACCTCTACCTTGGCCCTGCCACCATGGCTTTGTCCAGAAGAACGTCCGGAAGGTCTCCCTAATTAGCATATTACCCTCTTATTAGTATGGATAGAGGCTTGGTGCATGGGTGGGGGCCAGCTGGTTTGCCCTGAAGAGTGTCCCGAATCAGGGAGGGGGTTCCCAGTCTGGGCGAGGGGTCTGTGGTAGTTTGCAGGCCAGCCATGCCGCCATGGGGTGAGGGTTCCCACTGGGGGAAAATGGCCAGCGTGGGTGAGGGGCTAAGGACTGTTTTCAAGCTGGCCACACCCCCTTCAGGGTGTGGGTCCCCGCTGGGGCTGATGGCTATTTGCAGGCTGGCTAAGCCCCCCAGTGGGGGACCCTCATGCCACGGTGGTGTGGTCAACCTGGGTGAGGGGCTGAGGGATGTTTGTAGTCTGGCCATACCCCATTTAGGGTGGGAGTCCCCCTGGGATGCCTGGCCAGCCTGGGTGAAGGGCTGATGGCTGTTTGCAGGCTGGCAACAGCCTCTTCAGGGTGAGAGGGTTCTTGCTGGGGTGCCTGGCCAACCTGGATGAGGGTCTGATGGCTCTCAGTCCCTCCTTTTTTTCTTTTATTCTCAGTGCCTCCTGAGCGGAGGCCAGGGTCGGCTGGAAGCAGGTATCTGGGATTTATTTATCTTCTATAATTGAAACTTTGTAGCCTTGAGTGGAGATCAGGGTGGGCTAGTAGCCTGGGTTGCCCCTGGAAACAGGTTCTCATGCCCTCCTTGAGCAGAGGACAGCGATGGCCAGGGCAGGTGGGAAGCTTGGCCTCCTCCATTGCTGGGGGCAACCTAAGCCTCCTGCTCACTCCAGCTTTGTAGCCACCACCATCTGTGTTGGGTTAATTTGCATACTCACTCCTGATTGGCTGGTGGGCGTAGTGGAGGTACAGTCAATTTGCATGTTTCTCTTTTATTAGTGTAGATTATTCAAGCTAAAAACAAATTATATTTTATAGAATAAGAGACTATCTAAAAATAACAGAGTAGCCAAGACCGGTTTGGCTCAGTGGATAGAGCATCAGCTTGTGGACTGAGAGGTCCTGGGTTCGATTCCGGTCGGGGGCATGTACCTTGCTTGCAGGGACATCTCCACTGTGGGGCGTGCAGGAGGCGGCTGATGGATGTCTCTCTCTCATCGATGTTTCTGACTATCTCTCTCCCTTCCTCTCTGTAAAAAATCAATAAAACATTTTTTTAATTAAAAAATAAATAATAAATAAATAAAAATAAAAATAACAGAGTAGTTCAAACAGCAGTTTTCCAAAGAAGGGACCACCATTCTTCAGGCTCAGTGGTTGAGCCTATACCTGTGAATCAGGAGGTCACAGTTCAATTCCTGGTCAAGGCACATGCCCAGGTTGTGGGCTGGATCCCCAATGTAGAGTGTGCAGGTGGCAGCCAATAAATGATTCTCATAATTGACATTTCTTTCTGTGTTTCCCTCTCTTTTTCTGAAATCAATAAAAAAATATGTTTTAAATGTCTAGAAGACATAAAAGAAAAGAGCCAAGTAGGCTGTTAGATACATGAGTCTGGAACACAGTGGTGTGAAGTCAGGGCTGTATAAATGTTTAAGGTCCTGAAACTGGAAGAGCATACCTACGGAGTAAGTGAGACATTAGAGAAATGAGGACCAAGGATTCTGCTCTGGAGCACTCTGCAACGTTTAGAATTTAGGAAGAGGATCAACAGAAGGAACAACCAATAAAATGAAAGAAAATTCAGGGGAGTGTCAAATCCAGAAGCCAGGTAAAGGAAGCATTTTTATTTTATTTATTTTAATTTTATTTATTTTTGTATTTATTTTAAATATATTTTATTGATTTTTCACAGAGAAGAAGGGAGATAGTTAGAAACATCGATGAGAGAGAAACATGGATCAGTCACCTCCTGCATTGGGGATGTGCCAACAACCAAGGTACAAGCTCCCAACCAGAATTGAACCTCAGACCCCCCATTTTGCAAGACGCTCCATCCACTGAGCCAAACCGGCTTCAGCAAGGAAGCATTTTTAAAAATATATATATTTTTATTGATTTCAGAGAGGAAGGGAGAGGGAGAGAGAGAGAGAAATATCAATGATGAGAGGGTTTCTTTGATTGAGGATTGAGCTACTGGGGATTGAGCTAGGGCTAAATTTAGGAAGCATTTTAAGGAGAGAATGAGCAACCAAGATAAGTGCTGCTGAGAGGTCATTTAAGATGATGATTGAAGAGCTTGCTTTGGCAGCACATATACTAAAATTGGAACAATACAGAGATTAGCATGGCCTCTGTGCAAGGATGACAGACAAATTTATGCAGGGTTCCATATTTTATTTTAGTATAAAAGAAGAAGCCTGGCCGGTGTGGTTCAGTGGTTGAGCATCAACCTATGAACCAGGAGGTCATGGTTCAATTTCCAGTCAGGACACATGCCTGAGTTGCAGGCTTGATGCCCAGTAGGGGGCATACAGGAGGTAGCCTATGGGTGATTCTCTCACATCGATGTTTCTCTCTTCCTCTCTGAAATCAATAAAAACATATATTTTAAAAAGGAAAGTTGCTTTCTGGCTGGTAGGCGCTGAAGAGTCGGCCTCTCACCTCAGCTGGAGACCTGCTCCGAACACTCGCCCCAGCCTCCAGTCCCCAGCACCTGGAGCCCTGCTGTGGGTCGCACACCTCTTCCGGCAACAGACCCATGGCCGAGCGTGGGGAACTCGACCTGACCGGCGCCAAGCAGAACACCGGAGTGGGGCTGGTCAAGGTTCCTAAATATTTGTCACAGCAGTGGGCTAAAGCCCCTGGAAGAGGTGAAGTTGGAAAACTGCGAATTGCCAAGAATCAAGGAAGGACTGAGGTGTCATTTACTTTGAATGAGGATCTTGCAAATATTCATGATATTGGTGGAAAACCAGCTTCAGTAAGCGCTCCTAGAGAACATCCATTTGTCTTGCAAAGTGTTGGAGGACAAACATTACCAGTATTTACTGAGAGCTCATCAGATAAGCTTTCATTGGAAGGAATAGTGGTACAAAGAGCAGAATGCGGACCTGCTGCAAGTGAAAACTACATGAGATTAAAGAGATTGCAAATAAAAGAATCTTCTAAACCTGTACAGCTATCACAAGAACTAGACAAAATTGTAACAACCAATTACAAACCTGTTGCCAATCATCAATACAATATTGAATATGAAAGGAAAAAGAAAGAAGATGGAAAACGAGCTCGGGCTGATAAACAATATGTTTTAGACATGCTATTTTCGGCTTTTGAGAAACATCAGTATTATAATCTTAAGGACTTGGTGGACATCACTGAAAGGAAATGAACTCCCCTCCATCTTGTCCTATAGGGCTGGGACCCCTGCCTAAAACCCCTCCCTTTTCTGGGAGTGGCCACAGGTGTGCCAGCAATGTCTTAACTTCCCCTACCCCCACCCAAATGGACCAATGAAGCTCCAGGGACACAGCTAAGGTCCTAATTAGGCTTAACCACAGAAAGACCCCAATTCAAGTGACCAATCTCTGTAACCTTCATCACTTTCCCAAGCCCCCTAATTATCCTACCCCATAAAACTCATTGTTTCCGCCCGGTCCGCTCTCTCGCCTCACTGCTGCGTCAGAAAGAGCCTGAGAGCCAAACCCGGGTTTGAATAAAGACTCTTTGCTTTTGCATCGGAAAAGGCTCCTTAGTGGTGGATTATTGAGGACCCCGAACTCTGGGCACAACAATCACAAAACAACCTGTGGTGTACCTGAAGGTTTTTTTTTTTTTTTTGAGGAGAAATAACGAACTTATTTATAGACTTAACTTGTATTAAACTAGATTATTCATGATGGGGTTAGAAGTTGGGGTTTAACAATTTATGTAATTAAAGCAAATCAAGGAAATAACTATCCATTGAGATAAATATTTTTCTGTATTATTAATTTTCTGAACAGAACACCAGAATGCTGAGGTTGAGTACTACGGTACTAGGAAAATTTTTATCCTTGCATTCCCGTTGTAAAGTAAAATTCTGATTAAGGAAAAAAAAAAAAAGTTGCCTCAGCTAAACGAAAGTCCAAAACAGCCCCTCCCAACTTCCTCTTTTCCTCTATAAAAGCAAACCCAGCTGGAACTGGCCTCTGATTCCGCCATAGTTTGCCTGCCCTCAGTTGAAATTCCTCTGCTATTTCAAAAAGAAAATACATTTTGCTGGTAAAATAACTGGCTCTTTGTCTTTTTTAAGGTCAACAGATTAAATGAAACAATGGCTGTAAAGTGCCTGGCAGTACATAGTAGGACTTGGTGAATGGTAGTGATTATTATCTGTATTCAGAATAAACTGTTGCAAGCTCGGCTGGGGGAGGGAGAACTATCCCCTCCTCGCCCAGTGAAGCTGCTGAAACTCTTCCCCAGATTCAGGAGAGATAGCCGGACTTCTGAATGGAGGAGGATTCTGTAGGATTGCCCTCTCTCACTCACACACACACACTCCCACATATGTGTGCACACACACTTATGTAGTACTCCAGATGTTGGTATAGAAACTAATTATAATTAGGGTAGGAATCACAGTCACATAGAACAATGCTGCAGTAAAATGGAGGAAAGGAGGCTGCAGCCAAATTAATTAGTCTGGGGCTGGAAAGGGGAAGGGAAGAGGATGGAGTGGTATGGGCTGGGCGAGGCTGGCAAGACAAGGCAGAATCACAGCAGGAAGCTGACAGATTAAGTCGTCTGGCAGTGTGGATTTCTCCTGTGTACTTTACTTCCCAGTTTACATCCTTCCATTGCACATCACCCATAGAGGCTACTCTGTGCTAAAAGTGGGTAGAAGTGATTGATTTACTCATTTAATCAACAAACATTTAATCCTACCTACCATCTGCCAGGAACTTTCAGGAAGGATAAACAGTTGGATTTAGGTATCTGGAAGGGGTGGTGTGGGCAGAGGAACTAACATGTCCCAAGTGGTGGTGGAATGAAGCCGGCAGGATGTTACCTTCCAGGAACTGTATGTGGCTTGATAAGAAGGGAGCATAGGGAGACCGGTTTGGCTCAGTGGATGGAGTGTCTGCTTGCGGACTGAAAGGTCCCAGGTTCGATTCCGGTCAGGGCATATACCTTGCTTGTGGGCACATCTCCACTGTGGGCGTGCAGGGGGCGGCTGATCAATGTCTCTCTCTCATCGATGTTTCTGGCTTTCTATCTCTCTCCCTTCCTCTCTGTAAAAAATCAATAAAATAGCCGAGACCGGTTTGGCTCAGTGGATAGAGCGTCAGCCTACGAACTGAAAGGTCCCAGGTTCGATTTCGGTTGGGGGCATGTACCTTGCTTGCGGGCACAACTCCAGTAGGAGGCGTGCAGGAGGCGGCTGATCGATGTCTCTCATCGATGTTTCTGACTTTCTATCCCTCTCCCTTCCTCTCTGTAAAAAATCAATAAAATATATATTTTAAAAAAATCAATAAAATATATTTTTTTAAAAAAAGCAGAAGAAGGGTGAAAGGAAATGGACTCCCCTCCATCTTGTCCTATAAGGGCTGGGACCTCTGCCTAAACCCCCCTCCCTTTTCTGGGAGTGGCCACAGGTGTGCCAGCAATGTCTTAACTTCCCCGACCCTCACCTGAAAGGACCAATGAAGCTCCAGGGACACAGCTAAGGTCCTAATTAGGCTTAACCACAGAAAGACCCCAATTCAAGTGACAAATCTCTGTAACCTTCATCACTTTCCCAAGCCCCCTAATTATCCTACCCCATAAAACTCATTGTTTCCACCCGGTCCCCTCTCTCACCTCGCTGCTGCGTCAGAAAGAGACTGAGAGCCAAAACCCGGGTTTGAATAAAGACTCTTTGCTTTTCATCGGAAAAGGCTCTTTAGTGGTGGATTATTGGGGACCCCGAACTCTGGGCACAACAAAGGGAGCATAGGATTCCTGGGAGAAAAGTAGGAGATGAAACTGGAGAGGTAGGATGAGGCCAGTTCATAAATAGCCTGAGAGGCACATTGAATGTCTAGCTAATTGACTAACCATTTCCAAGGTAGGTGTGTGGGTGTGGGGGATTAAGCTCCTATTTCATACTAAACACAAAAGTAAATTTCAGAAAGTTTACAGATTTGAATATTAAAGAAATACTAAAAGAAGAAATAAGAGACTATGTGTATAATCTTGGTGTAGAGAAAGCCTTTTTAAAAATTTATTGATTTTATTAATTTACTTTTGTTTTGTAGTACAAGGAAATAGGACTTTATTAGCATTGTTAAAGGTGTTGCATTACTTAGGAACCCATCCTTAGCATATACAACACTAACTGAGCTTTGAGGAGATAAATCATAGAAATAAAATCGACATGGAGTTTCAAATAAAAGTTGGAAGTTCACCTTACAAAAAGACAAAAAGAAAACTCCTTTTTACATCTTAAGCAGCAGAACATTTCAAATATGAAAGTTTGCTCAATTACCTTTCCATCATGCTTGAATCCTTGAGTACACTAGAGATTACTTGATTTTTTTTTTCAAGCTTAACGATTTGTGTAGGGAGCAGCTATAGGGTCAAGCCTCAGATTGACCTGTGTCAGGGCCACAGACAAGTCCCAGCTTGGAGGGCAGATCCTTCCTAGCATGATTAAGCTTGTCCTATAGTTCTCTCTAGTTCCTTCCTAGGTAGCTAATGGGCTTTGGGAGGTGCAGCAAGTGCTACCAAAACAAGGTGAAACTCACAAGAATATTGTATACATGCTGACCACTTCCCTTGTTTTGCTTTGTGGCTCTGACTAAAATAAAGCTTTGGCTTGCAGGCTCGGTTTCTCTTTGTCAGATATCCACCTAGCCCCAGCTGTATTCTCTTTGTGCTTTAATCCTTCACCGCCTCTCAGGTCACCAAACCTGGCTGTGCTGAACATGGTGCTTTATATTATCATTTTTTATTCTCTTGAATTTTGTGAAGTGTTAGCAAAATAATTGTAAAAGCTAGTGCCTAGCCCTGACTGGATTGGCTCTATAGATAGAACGTCAGCCTGCAGACTGAAGGGTCCCAGGTTCGATTCCCATTAAGGGCATGTACTTTGGTTACAGGCACATCCCCAGTAGAGGGTGTGCAGGAGGCAGCTGATCAATGTTTCTCTCTCATTGATGTTCCTAACTTCCTATACTTTTCCCTTCTTCTCTGTAAAAAATCAATCAAATAGCCGAGACCGGTTTGGCTCAGTGGATAGAGCGTCAGCTTGCAGACTGAAAGGTCCCAGGTTCGATTCCGGTTGGGGGCATGTACCTTGCTTGCGGGCACATCTCCACTGTGGAGTGTGCAGGAGGCGGCTGACCGATGTCTCTCTCTCATCGATGTTTCTGACTTTCTATCTCTCTCCCTTCCTCTCTGTAAAAAATCAATAAAATATATTAAAACAAACAAAAATTATCCCTGTAGAGGCGTTCAGTTCCTGTTCTCTCTGGACCAGTGCCATCTTCACTGGAGCACCAAGGACAAGGCTGCAGATCAGCTGGGGCAGCACGCATGGAGCAGTAACATGTCCAACAGCATGACAGTGTACCACTCGGCCCTATTGATTTGAGGGAGAGAGAGAGAGATCAATTCGTTATTCCACTTATTTTTGCATTCATTAATTGGTTCTTGTATGTGTCCTGTCTGAGGATTGAATCTGCAACCTTGGTGTATCGTGATGAGACTCTAACCATTTGAACTACCTGGTCAGGATTAGAAAGCCTTTCTTAACTTTACAACCAAAGTTAGAAATTATAAAGGAAAATATCGACAGTTTTCACTACCTAAAAGTGAAAGTTGGTCAGCAAAAGTCAGCATAAGTAAAATTAAAAGACAAATGACAAAATAGAAAAAGACTACAATATTTAATGGTTGAAGGGTTCAATTATTACTTTGTAAAAAACCGATATAGTCCTACCTAGTTTGGCTCTGTGGATAGAGCATGAGCCTGCAAACTAAAGAGTCCCAGGTTCAATTCAGGTAAAGGGTACATGCTTGGGTTGCAGGCTTAATCTCCATTAGGGGGCATGCAGGAGGCAGCCAATCAAAGTTTCTCATCATTGATATTTCTATCTCTCCCTTCCTATCTGAAATCAATAAAAATAAAATAAAGAACTGATATAAAATCAATAAGAAAAAGACAAATATTTTGGTAAAAAATAGTTTTTAACAGGTACTTCTCAAGAGAAGAAAAATGGATATAAAAAAGATTTTTTTTTTTTTTTGCTGAAACCGGTTTGGCTCAGTGGATAGAGTATCGGCCTGCAGACTGAGGGGTCACGGGTTCAATTCCGGTGGAGAACATGTACCTTGACTGCGGGCACATCCCTGGTGGGAGTGTGCAGGAGGCAGCTGATCGATGTTTCTCATTGATGTTTCTGGCTCTGTAAAAAAAATAAATAAAATATTTTCTTTTAAAAAAGATTCTTGAAACACACTAATTTGTAATGAAAGAATCATTACAAATCACTTTTTTATTAGATTGATAAAATTAAAATATCAAACCCCAGTGTTTTGAACAGTATGAAAAAAAGGATCTATATTATACACTGTTGATGGGAGTGCAAATAGTATATATAAATTGTTGTATGTGTCTGTTGTGTTTTTATTTAAATATATTTTATTGATTTTTTACAGAGAGGAAGGGAGAGAGAGAGAGAGTTAGAAACACCAATGAGAGAGAAACATCTATCAGCTGCCTCCTGCACACCCCCTACTGGGGATGTGCCTGCAACTGAGATACGTGCCCTTGACTGGAATGGAATCTGGGACCCTTCATTCTGCAGGCCAACGCTCTATCCACTGAGCCAAACCGGTCAGGGCTGGGTGTTTTTTTTTTTTCCTCCAAATAATAAGATAAAGTTTATTTAGAAAGACAGAAGTGGAAGAAATTTGTCTCAGAAAACAAGTTACAGAGGCGAAAGAAAGGCCATTGGAGCTTAAGAGAAAGAGAGAAGCAAGAAAAACATATCTGAGGAAAGGGAATAGGAAAAGGAGATGAGGGAAGGGAGTGCAGGAGGGGGTGGAGAAGTCAGGGTGTGCTCCATAGAGAGAACTGCCTGTCCTATATAATAAAAGGCTAATATTCAAATAGACCAAATGACAGAACAACCAAACAACTAGTCTCTATGATGTGTGCTGACCACCAGGGAGCGTGCGCAGAACATGGCAGGCATTGGCAGCAGTTGTCAGAGTGCAGAATATGGTGGGTGTCAACTGCAGTGGGATGGTGGAGCAGGTGGGCAGGGATGCCAGACCAAAGGGGAGTGCCAGTTGCTGTCATCAGAGTAAGCTTCTGGTGGTTATTAAAAATTCTTTGCTCCCACCCAGCACTCACACCCACTGACAGCACCAGAGCCACCACTTGCACCCACAGTCTGCGCCCAGCACTAGCCATGATCACTTGCCCCTCAGGGCTTCCCCACATGCCCCTGCTCCTGAGGGGTGATTGGGCCCAGCAGCTGCCACTGACATCCACTACTGGCCCTGACCCTACTCACACTTGCAGCTGGTGCTGGAGCTGCTGCTCACACACGCTGCTGGTGCCTGGTGCCAGTCCCGATCACTCAGCGCCATCAGCGGGTGCAAGAGGCTGCTGGCCCAATTGCCCCCTGAGGGCTTCTCCACCTCCCCCTGCTCCTGAGGGGCTTCTCTACCTCTCCCTGCTCCTGAGAGGTGATCAGGGCAGCAGCAGCCACCACTTGCACCCACTGACAGAGCTGGCCCCCTCCCACCTGCTGCTGGTGTTGGCCCCAGTCGCTCCACACTGTCAGCAGGTGCGAGTGGGGCCGGTGCTATTAGCGCATGGGAGGGCGGTGGTGGTAGTGGGGCTGCCAGCAGACAGGGGACTGGGGGCCACAGGGAGAAGGGCTGGGCGGGGGTGTAGAGGATGAGCCAAGACCTGCTCCTGTGCCCACTGCATCCTCACGGCCACTGTTCCTTTCAAGGTGCACAAATTTGTGCACTGGACCCCTAGTAGGATAAAATTTTTATAGGGTAACTTGGTAATATATATTAAAATTTTAAGTGTATATTCCTTCTGATTCAGCAATTTTAAGGAATTTAGCCAAAGAAAATAATAAAAATGTAACCAGGGTAACTACTGTGTTGTTTATAGGAAAGAAAAATTACCCAGATGCTCCTAATAAATTAATTATTGTGCATTTGTATAGTAAAAACTATACAGTCACAAGGATAAAGTAGATATATAAGTGTTATAGTGGAAAAATGTCCATGATATGTTGTTAAATGGGAAAATTAAGAAAACAATAAAAGTTACAAAAAGCAGGGTTGGTATTAGCTGTGTTCAGCTAATTCTGTTTCAAAGACCAAAGTCCTAGGGCTTCAGAAGGCCAGGGTGCCAGTTCCTGCCCCTGGATCTAGGTTGTGCAATCTGAGGGAGGAGGCTGGCCCTGAGCCCACAGTAGTGGTGGAGATTTCTTCTCCAACTTCTGCAATTATTACAGAGCCCAAGAACCAGATCCCTGCAACTGGAGCCTTGAATTCCTTCTCTGGGCAGAATGTGGGAGAGGGTTAAAGTCCTGTGTAGGTATTGGTGCCCTTCCCATTTCATTAGAGTGAGTAGGTGATGTTCTGCTAGTGTTGGGCTTTGGGAATCTGACTTCCTTTTACTAGGGAATCTAGCAGATAAGCCTTTGCCATAAAGCTGCTTTTAGTCATAGACCAACTGTAGACAAGCAACTTGTTTTGAACATGTTCTATTGGAGAACAGACATTTGAGCTCATTTCTGAGAGGCAAGAGGATCATTAGATTTCAGAGTCCCCAGGATTAAAATAGTAGGCTCTTGATAAAAACTGATTAAGCTTCATATAAGCCTGGGCTTCCATGGAGATTCTAAGACTCAAAATAATTTCTTCATTATATAAAATATTTAGAGATCTGAACATTAGAAAGACCAAGCTATTATTACTTAAATGGCCAATTAGTAGCAAATTAGAGCTCTGGGACTCCCTGGCCAGGCCTGTCTGGAAATACTCTTGAGACTGAGGTAGTATATCCAGTTTATAACACTTACTGATCAAACACATTCTCCATAAAAGACCTAAAAACAAACAAACAAACAAAAAAACATTCTCCAGCCCTAGCCAGTTTGGTTCAGTGGATAGAACGTCAGCCTGTGGACTGAAGGGTCCCACGTTTGATTCTGGTCAATTGCATGTACCTTGATCCTCAGCCCTGGTTGGCCTTGGTAGAGGGGCGTAGGGGAGGCAACCAATCAATGTGTCCCTCTCACATCGAAGTTTCTATCTCTCCTCCCTTACACTCTCTCTAAAAATCAATGGAAAATATCCTTGGGTGAGGATTAACAACAAAAAATACATTTTCCAGCTGTTGGAGCACTGTCCCTTACACCAAAGGTTGCAGGCTCAATTTACAGTTAGGGCACATATCTAGGTTTTGGGTTTGATCCTGGTGGGGCACATACTACTATGGGAGGCAACTGATTGATGTTTTTCTCTTACATCAATGATTCTCTTCCCTTCCTCTCTCTAAAAAATTTAATTAAGCCGAGGCCGGTTTGGCTCAGTGGATGGAGCGTTGGCCTGTGGACTGGGGGGTCCTGGGTTCGATTCCGGTCGGGGGCATGTACCTTGGTTGCGGGCACGTCTCCAGTGGGGGCATGCAGGAGGTGGCTGATCGGTGTCTCTCTCTCATTGATGTTTTTAACTCTCTGTCCCTCTCCCTTCCTCTCTGTAAAAAAATCAATAAAATATTTTAAATAAATAAATAAATAAAAATAAAAATAAAAATTTAATTAAAAAATAATAATGAGCCCTAACCGGTTTAGTTCAATGGATAGAGTGTCAGTCTGCGGATTCTGGTCAAGGCACATCTCTACTGTTGGGCGTGCAGGAGGCAGCTGACCAATGTCTCTCTCTCATTGATGTTTCTGACTTTCTATCTCTCTCCCTTCTTTTCTGTAAAAAATCAATAAAATATATTTTTTAAAAAATTCTTAAAAAAAGAATTGGGCTACTAGTACTTTAGGTGGGAAAAGCCAGCATGGGGATTTTCACTGGAGAATATTTTTTTAATCATTATTATTTTTTAAAACATATTTAATTGATTTTTTACAGAGAAGAAGGGAGAAGGATAGAGAGTTAGAAACATATATCAGCTGCCTCCTGCACACCCATCTCTGTAAAAAAATCAATAAAATATATTTTTTAAAAAAGAATCAACCAATGAATGCATAAATAAGTGAAACAACAAATCGGTGTTTCTCTTTCTCTTTCCCCCTCTCTCTTTAAAGCCAATAAACAACAACAAAATTGTTTTTAATGTTAAACAATTGAAGAAAAGACTTAGAGAAGAAAAATCTTCTGGTTTATAAGATCTCAAAGTTTTTTGGGGTTTTTTTGTGTGTGTTACTTCAGAATTAGAAAGGGTCAACTTTTATCCTGTCTTGATGAGCATGTTAGGGGCAGGTACCAGACCTCTACTAACCTCTTTGATTGGGTGCCCAAACTGCAATCATATGGGATGGTCCTGGCTCCTCACCCACTCTGGTTGGAGTTTTCAAATTAGGGTCCACTATTCAGCCTGATGTTCCTCTGGAGAATGTGAAAAGAGAGAATGTTGAGAAGCTTCTAGTTGCAGAACTGTGGCTGGCAGAGGGGCAATGCACCATGTTGCCTATGACTAAGGGCACCATTTACAGGCATGTTCCCAGCTTGTGGTTATAGGTGTGGTTGAGGCTAGGAATGAATCAGTGAAGCCGTGTTGCACAGAGGTAAAGCTCTCTTTTTCCATCTGTAAGCCTTCTCAGAGCCTTTTGTCCTTTGTCTCCCATTCTCTCCCATCTGTCAGTGTCAGAAGAACAAGCCAGAGTGTCAGTACAATGGGTGTGATTCTTTCTAGTTTCCACATCATCACACTCCTAATTGCCACGGTTCTGAAAAGCAAAGCACTCTTTTTTGGAAGCTTTGGCCAAAATGTCTAGAAATAAAGTATGAATTATGAGAGGATGAAAGGAATCACTCCCCACACCCCACCCCCACTTCCAGGCAGAGAAGACCCTATGAGCCAGGACATATGAAATGGCAAAAGGGCCAGAGGGTTAGACAGGCTAGAAATCCTCAAGTCATTTATTTGACTTTCTCTAACTCAGAGGTTCTCAACCTGGGGCAATTTTATCCTTCCAGGGACATTTGGCCCTGTATGTGTAGGGTGCTATGGCATCTAGAACACAGGATATTGCTAAACATCTTATTATGCACAGTATAGCCCCCCTACACACACACACACACACACATCAGATTCAAGATGTTCATAGCAGTGAAGTTGAGAAATAACTGATAAATACTTATGTTTATAAGGATTTGGTTGTAGGAAGGGATTTGAGCATTCGTCCTTGAGGCATCAAGGCATCAGGTGGCTATAAGTAAAAACCAAGTGTGTGTGTGTGTGTGTGTATATATATTATATATATATATATATATATATATATATATATAAAAAACATATTTCTTTATTGATTTCAGAGAGGAAGGGAGAAGGAGAGAGAGATAGAAACATCAGTGATGAGAGAGAATCATTGATTGGTTGCTTCTTGCACGCCCACCACTGGGGATTCAGCCCGCAACCCAGGAATGTGCCCTTGGCCGGAATTGATCCTGGGACCCTTCAGTCCACAGGCCGACGCTCCATCCACTGAGCCAAGCCGGCTAGGGCCAAGTTTATATATATTTTTAGTTTTTTAATTAAATCTTTATTATTCAGATTATTACATTTGTTTCTCTTTTTTCCCCTCAATAGCTCCCCTCCACCTGGCTCCCACCCCTCCCTCTACCCTTACATCCGCCGCCTTAACCTCATCCATAGGTGTATAATTTTTGTCCAGTCTCTCCCTGCACCCCCCTCACCCCCTCCCGCCTGAGAATTATCAGTCCATTCCCTTTCTGTGCTCCTGATTCTATTATATTCACCAGTTTATTCTGTTGATCAAATTTTTAATTCACTTAATTTTTAGATTCACTTGTTGATAGATATGTATTTGTTGTTCATAATTTTTTGTCTTTTACCTTTTCCTTCTTCCTCTTCTAAAAGAGTACCTTTCAGCATTTCATATAATACTGGTTTGGAGTTGATGAACTCCTTTAGCTTTTTCTTTTTTGTGAAGCTTTTTATCTTCCCTTTAATTCTGAATGTTAGCTTTTCTGGATAGATTATTCTTGGTTGTAGGTTCTTGCTATTCATCACGTTGAATATTTCTTGCCACTCCCGTCTGGCCTGCATCGTTTCTGTTGAGAAATCAGCTGGACAGTCGTATGGGTGCTCCCTTGTAGGTAATGAACTGTTTTTCTCTTGCTGCTTTTAATATTCTCTCTTTGTCTTTTGCTCTTGGTATTTTAATTATGATGTGTCTCGGTGTGGTCCTCTTTGGATTCCTTTTATATGGGGTTCTGTGTGCTTCCTGGACTTGTAAGTCTATTTCTTTTACCAGATGTGGGAAGTTTTCAGTCATTATTCCTTTAAATAAGTTTTCAGTATCTTGTTCTCTCTCTTCTTCTGGCACCCCCACAATTCTGATGTTGGTATGCTTGAGGCTGTCCCAGAGTCTCCATACATTATGTTCACATTTTTGGATTCTTTTCTCTTCTTGCTTTTCCAGTTGAGTGTTTTCTGCTTCTTTATATTTCAAATTTTTGACTTGATTCTTGCCTTTCTCTAGTTTGCTGTTAGGACTCTGTATAATATTTTTTATTTCAGTCAGTGTATGTTTAATTTCTAGTTGGTCCTTTATCATCTTTAGTTGGACCTTTTCCATCTCTAGTTGGCTCTTTTGCATCTCTAGTTGGTCCTTTTTCATCTCCTCTTCGGTTTCGCTAAGTTTATCCAACTTTTCTAGCTTATTCTTGAAAAACCTTACAAGCGTGGTTTTGAACTCTATATCCAGTCGTTTTTTTCTTCCATTTCTTTTGTTTGTGATCCCTTCCCTTGTCTCGGCATTTTCACTATGTCGGGGAAACTTCTGTGTTGAATTCAGCCTTATGATACCAGACGTGGAAAGCCGCAGAAGCCTCTGTTGAGCTTGGGATGGGTGGACTCTCAGGTTTTAAGGGACCACCTTGCCTTCCAGTCCGCCAGGCCCTCAACGGCCCCTGAGTCTCACGTGACAGGGTAATCGCTGGAGCGGTCCTTGTGTGAGCGAGCCTGCAGTGCCTCTAGACTGCTGCCTATCCAGCTCCCCTGCGCACCAGGACCACACTAGTCTAGGTCTCCAGGGTTTCGCCCGAAACAGGGGCCCAGTGGACTCAGAAGTGGCACAGTTGGGAGGGTCTGTCTCCCGCCCACTCGAGAAAGCACAATCAGCAGTCTGTCCTTCGAGCAGCGCTGTGCTCGACCAGACCTCCGATCTTTAGCGACTCCCCTAAATTTCCGTGCACCTCTCCCTTTTCACAGTCCAAACTCACCCCGTATGAGTTTCGGCTGGATCTGGGATTTAGTGTTGTAAGATAAGGGGTTCAATGCTGTTGGGAGTCTCCGTTTCCCTCCCGCCAGAGAAAGCCAGCCAGGTACTCAGGCACCCGCTCTCTCAGCGCACGCGTCTCCGTACCTCAGCTTTTTGCAGCTCCTCTGGGTTTTTGTGAGCCCCTCTCTTTCCTTCTAGGTGTAGAACTTACACTCAGCCAGCTTTCCTGTGGTTCTGGATGATGTCCGTTCTGTCTTTTAGTTGTAGTTTTGAAATTGTTGTGCGAGGCAGCAGTGTAGGTGTTTACCTATGCTGCCATCTTGGGTTCTCCCCTTCTTCCTCTTCTTAAAGAGTACCTTTCAGCATTTCATATAATACTGGTTTGGAGTTGATGAACTCCTTTAGCTTTTTTTTCTATGTGAAGCTCTTTATCTGCCCTTCAATTCTGAATGATATCTTTGATGGGTAGAGTATTCTTGGTTGTAGGTTCTTGCTCTTCATCACTTTGAATATTTCTTGCCACTCCTGTCTGGCCTGAATAGTTTCTGTTGAGAAATCAGCTGACAATCCTATGGGTGCTCCCTTGTAGGTAATGAACTGTTTTTCTCTTGCTGCTTTTAATATTGTCTCTTTGTCTTTTGCTCTTGGTATTTTAATTATGATGTGTCTCGGTGTGGTCCTCTTTGGATTCCTTTTATATGGGGTTCTGTGTGCTTCCTGGACTTGTAAGTCTATTTCTTTCACCAGATGTGGGAAGTTTTTAGTCATTATTTCTTCAAATAGGTTTTCAGTATCTTGTTCTCTCTTCTTCTGGCATCCCCACAATTCTGATGTTGGTATGCTTGAAGTTGTCCCAGAGGCTCCTTACATTATTTTCACCTTTTTGGGTTCTTTTTTCTTCTTGCTTTTCCAGTTGAGTGTTTTTTGATTCTTTTTATTTCAAATTTTTTACTTGATTCTTGCCTTCCTCTCATGTGCTGTTAGGTCTCTGTATAATTTTCTTTATTTCAGTTAGTGTATGTTTAATTTCTAGTTGGTCTTTTTTCATCTCTAATTGGTCCTTGTTCATCTCCTCTTGGGTCTCACTAAATTTATCCATCTTTTCTAGGATATTCTTGAAAAACCTTATAAGCGTAGTTTTGAACTTTATATCAAGTCGTTTGTTTTCCTCCACTTCTTTTGTTTGCGATCTCTTCCTTTGTCTCCGCATTTCCAGTATGCCTTGAGAACTTCTGTGTTGGATTCAGCCTTATGATACAAAACTTGCCAAACTGCAAAAGCCTCTCTGTTGAGCTTGGGATGGGTGGAGTCTCAGGCCTTACTGGACTGCCTTGCCTTCCAGTCGGCCCCACCCTCCACGGCCCCTGAGTCTCACATGACTGGGTAATCGCTGGAGCGGTCCCTATGCATGCGCGCTGTGCCTCTAGACTGCTGCCCTTCCGGCTCCCCTGCTCTCCGGGACCATATGAGTCTGGGTCCCCAGGGTTTTGCCCGAAACTGGGGTTTAGTGGAGTTAGAAGTGGCACAGTTGGGAGGCTCTGTCTCCCGCCCACTCATGAAAGAAAGAAGCACAATCAGCAGTCGGTCCTCTGTGTGCAGTGCTGTGCGCACCATCAGACTTCTGCCCTTTCGCGACTCCCCTAAATTTCCGTGCACTTCTCCCTTTTCACAGTCCAAACTTCCCCCGTATGAGTCTCGCCTGGACCTGGGGCTCAGTGTTGTAGGATAAGGGGTTCAATGCAGTTGGGAGTCTCCATCTCCCTCCTGCCAGAGAAAGCCAGCCAGGTATTTCAGCACCTGCTCTCTCCACACGTGCGTCTCTGTACCTCAGCTTTTTGCAGCTCCTCTGGGTCTCCGTGAGCCCTCTCCTTCCTTCTAGTTGTAGAGTTTCCACTCAGCCTGCTTTCCTTTGGTTCTGGATGCTGTCCATTCTGTCTTTTAGTTGTAGTTTTAAAATTGTTGTGCGAGGTAGCAGTGTAGGTGTTTACATATGCCACCATCTTGGATTCCTCCAAAAACCAAGTTTAATTCTATAAACATAGACTGCAAGTCCCCTGATAGTCTGGCTTACATCTATGCTATTACTGATCCAGTTTGGGCACTTCCCCTTTACTGTTCTGGTCTGGATTGTATCTGTGCATTCATTCCAGCTCTCCTAAAATTAGAGGGGAAGAAAGATGAAGTAAAAGAAGATAAATCAACACCTTTATTATCTTTCTAGTTAGGTGTGGGAGCATGTAAACTTGAGCCTAAAATAAAGAATTCAGCTGAACTGCTTTGACTCAGTGAATAGAGCATTAGCCTGTGGACTGAAGGGTCCTGGGTTCGATTCCGGTCAAGGCATGTACCTTTGTTGTGAACACATCCCCAGTAGGAGGTGTGTAGGAGGCAGCTGGTTGACGTTTCTCTCTCATCGATGTTTCTGGTTTTCTATCCCTCTCCCTTCCTCTCTGTGAAAAATCAATAAAATATTTTTTTTAAAAAAAGAATTCAGCCAAGACCGGTTTGGCTCAGTGGATAGAGCGTTGGCTTGTGGACTGAGGGGTCCCGGGTTTGATTCCGGTTGGGGGCATGTACCTTGCTTGCGGGCACATCTCCACAGTGAGGCGTGCAGGAGGCGGCTGATCGATGTCTCTCTCTCTCATCAATGTTTCTGACTTTATATCTCTCTCCTTTCCTCTCTGTAAAAAATCAATAAAATATATTAAAAAAAGAAAAAGAATTCAATGTCCTAAATGCATGCCTCATTTAATTTTGAGGAGTAGCTCAGTAGAAAACAGGACAGCTCAGCTGGGTATGGCTCAGTGCTTAAACATCAACTCAGGAACCAAGAGGCCACCAGTTTGATTCCCAGTTGGAGCATATGCCCGGGTTGTGGGGTCTATCTCTAGTGTGGGGCATGCAAGAGGCAGCTGATCAATGATTCTCTCTCATCATTGATGTTTCTATCTCTCCTTCACCCTCTCTGAAATCATTAAAAATATATTAAAATAAATAAATAAAACAGAACAATGACAGAAGATAACAGATACCAAATTATGCTTGAATTTAAGATAGAAGTCTGATTAAAAATGTAGAAATTTGGACGTTAGATTTGTAACAATACAAACCATAAATATGAATAGAAGGAAGGTAAAATAATCCTATATAATAAAGAGCTAATATGCAAATGGTTGTGATGCCCTCATGCCATAATGGCAGATCAGCAGGAGGCTGTGTGCATGGCAGGCATGAGTGGACAGGGGGATGTGATGCTGTTATTGTTTATTTATTAATAAATTTATTATTTTCATATATATTTTACTAATTTTCTTTCATCTATGACACTTCTATAATAATGAAAGGACAAATAGCAATATTAAAATATTTCCTCTAATCAATGCCCTTTTAATCTTCATGAGTTTCATGCACTGGGCCACTAGTGATTAAGTGAAAAGCTATGTTAAATACATTTTTTTTTTTTATTGACTTGAGAGAGAGAGAAAGATTGAGAAACATCAATTTGTTGTCCACTTATTTATGCATTCACTGGTTGCTTCTTATATGTGCCTTGACCAGGGATTGAACCTGCCATCAAGTGAGCTACCTGACCAGGACCTAAATACATTTATTTTTTGATGGACTCAAATGATGGGGTGAAGTCAAACTAAAAACAACAAACATTTTTAAAAGAATAATTTTACTGATTTTTAGAGAAAGGGAGAGGGAGAGAGAAAAACATGAATGTTAGAGCTGTACCCTCCCTAACCAGGATAGAGCATGAAACCCAGGCATCTGACCTTGACCAGGAATCGAACTGGCAACCTTTTGGTGCACAAGATGATCCCCAACCAACTGAGCCTCACCAGCAAGGGCTCAAACCAACAAATGTTAACACAGATAATAATCATAAGGATGATGTTGATGATGATGGAAATGATCTTGTCTTAAGCACTTACACTGTGCCAGAGATAAGTCATACTATTTTTTTTAATATATTTTTTATTGAATTTTTACAGAGAGGAAGGAAGAGGGATAGAAAGTCAGAAACATCGATGAGGGAGAGACATTGATGAGCTGCCTCCTGCACGCCCCACACTGGAGATGTGCCCACAAGCAAGGTACATACCCCTGACCGGAATCGAACCAGGGACCTTTCAGTCCGCAGGCCGACACTCTATCCACTGAGCCAAACCAGTCTCGGCAAGTCATACCATTTAAAAAAAATATTATTAGTGTTCTTTTTTCTTATTATTATTACTTAAAAAAAATTTTTTTATTGATTTCAGAGAGGAAGGTGGGAAAGAGAGAGAGAAACATCAATGATGAGAGAGAATCATTGATTGGCTGCCTCCTGCATGCCCCCTACTGGGGATTGAGCCTGCAACCTGGGCATGTACTTTTTTTTTTTTTAATATATTTTATTGATTTTTTTACAAAGAGGAAGGGAGAGGGATAGAAAGTTAGAAACATCGATGAGAGAGAGACATTGATCAGCTGCCTCCCGAACACCCCCCACTGGAGATGTGCCCACAACCAAGGCACATGCCCTTGACCAGAATCAAACCCGGGACCCCCCCAGTACGCAGGCCGATGGTCTATCCACTGAGCCAAACCAGTTTCGGCAGGCATGAACTCTTGACTGCAAAAGAACCTGGGACCCTTCCTTCTGCAGGCTGATGTTTATCCACTGAGCCAAACCAGCCAGGGCTGTCATACTGTTTTAATGAGGAGAAAACTGAGGCTGAGGGGAATTACATGGGTTTTCAGTTATCCATGTTTGTGTAACAAATTATTTCAGACCTTGGTGGGCATATCAAGGCAGGGAGACACTTTCACTGTATTCTACATGAGTAATATGGTCATTCGTCCTTCCTTCCTTCCTTCTCTCTGTCTCTCTCTGTCTCTCTCTCTCTCTCTCTCTCTCTCTCTCTCTCTCTCTCTCCTCTTTTTTTTCTTGTCCTATCTAATAAAAGAGAAACATGCAAATTGATCATACCTCCGCTATGCCCACAAGCCACTCAGGAGCAAGTATGCCAATTAACCAAACCAATATGGCAGTTAATTTACATATCCCAGTGCAGAGTGAATACTGAAGACAATGCAGAAGGAAGCCAAGCGATGCAGAAGGGAGGGAAGCTGCAGGGAAGCAAGCAAGCAGGATGGTGGAGAAGGGAGGGAAGCAGGAGGGGCAGTGGAAACCACCACAGGAAGCCCTATTGCAGAAATCTTCCTGCAATGGGCCTCCAGTTTATTATAAAAAGAGAGAGGAGAGAGAAGTATTGATTCATTTTTCATCATTAGTTGATTCTGTATGTTCCCTGACTGGGAATCAAACTCAAATTGCAACCTTGGTGCATTAGAATGACACTCTAACCAAGTGAGCTACTTGCCAAGGGCTAATACTGTATTTTTAGACAACTGAATTGCTGCCCACTTTTATGAATACTTGGATGAAGGTGATGCACACAGAAAGGAGTTATCACTGAAGTGTTCAAGCCAAGGCCCAGGGACTGTTAGGTCTATTAAGGAAGGGATTCTTGTAATTGTAGAAGGTTGGATGTTAAGCTTTATGTTCAGTGCAAGACACAAAGGGCAGGAGCTAGGATAGTACATGGCACAGGGTAGGAACTTAATTGTTAAATTAATTAACTGTGATTCCTTCCAACTCTGAGGGTCTAGGTTTTGATTTTTAAAAAATATATATTTTATTGATTTTTCACAGAGAGAAAGGGAAAGAGATAGCGAGTTAGAAACATGAGAGAGAAACATTGATCAGCTGCCTCCTGCACGCCCCCTACTGGGGATGTGCCCACAACCAAGGTACATGCCCTTGACCGGAATCAAACCTGGGACCTTTCAGTTCGCAAGCCGATGCTCTATCCACTGAGCCAAACCGGTTTCAGCTAGGTCTTGATTTTTTTTTTAGGGCTTGATTTTTAAAAAAAAATACATTTTATTGATTTTCTACAGAGAGGAAGGGAGAGGGGATAGAAAGTCAGAAACATCGATGAGAGAGAGACATTGATCAGCCGCCTCCTGCACACCCCACACTGGAGATGTGCCCGCAACCAAGGTATATGCCCCCAACCAGAATCGAACCTGGGACCTTTCAGTCCGCAGGCTGACGCTCTATCCACTGAGCCAAACCGGTCTCGGCAGGGCTTGATATTTTTTGAAGAGTTAACAGTTTAATAAGAAAATATTTAATTGTTCAAGTAGCCAAGAGTTATATATCATTTCATGAAATGATTAAAGACCAAAAACATCACTACAAAGAGGGTTGCTGCCAAAACCGGTTTGGCTCAGTGGATAGAGAATCAGCCTGCAGACTGAGAGGTCCCAGGTTTGATTCTGGTCAAGGGCACGTACCTTGATTGTGGGCACATCATCAGTAGGAGGTGTACAGGAGGCAGCTGATCGATGTTTCTCTCTCATCGATGTTTGTAACTCTCTATCCCTCTGCCTTCCTCTCTGTAAAAAAAAAAAAAATCAATAAAATATATATATATAAAAAAAAGAGGGTTGATGTTACCCAATTATAGGGGCACTATTCACATAGAATATAATGTGTATACAACCCCCTGAAGTTGTGCAACATAGAGGCCCTTATTATAAATATAAAGTAATATTAATAAAACAAACTACCACCTAGACAGTTTAGAAAAAACACACAAAACCAGCAGAGTTTTTTAACATGCTTACATGCTCCCAATCAGAATCCTAAGTTTCTCTTTTCAAATTCCATCACGGTTAAACACTCTACTTGCCTATCCAATATCCTTTTCCCTTCCTAGCAAAATCTTAATTGTATTAGGAGTGGAGGTATGCCCAACTATTGGAAATAATTTCCAGCCTCCCTTACAGCTAGGAGAAGCCATCTGACATGGTTCTGGCATACGGTATGCAATCAGAGGGTTTCTGGGAATGCTTTGCTTCACCATTATAGTACCTAGTCACTTCTGGCTGCCTTTTTCTTTCTCCCGGCCTGGAATATAGGTATAAGATGGGAAATAGGACAGACATTCTATGACTATAAATTAATTTTAAGAATGAAAGTGCATATGCTAGGGTTTTGAGAACAGATGTCAAAAGAAGTCTGAATCACTGACAGCAGCATGGAATCCCCATACCAGCCTTGGACTGCCCACTTGTTAAATGGGAAAAATTAATCCCTTATTTGGTTAAGCTTGTTATTTGAGTTTAATCTGTTATTTGCAGCTATATTAAATTCTAACAACCATATCATCCTTGATAACAGTATTTATCAAAATGGTATCTATTGTGTCCCAAATATAATTTTACAAATTAAATTCTTGTAAATGTAAGGACTGAAGTGTGCTTTGAGAACTGTTAAATGTAATAATTAAAAAAAAAAATAGCCAAAACCGGTTTGACTCAGTGGATAGAGCGTCGGCCTACGGACTGAAAGGTCCCAGGTTTGATTCCGGTCAAGGGCATGTATGTTGGTTGCGGGCACATCCCCAGTGAGGGCATGCAGGAGGCAGCTGATCAATGTCTCTCTCATCGATGTTTCTAACTCTCTATCCCTCTTCCTTCCTCTCTATGAAAAATCAATAAAATATATTTTTTAAAAAATTAACTTGGTCAATGTGGCTCAGTGATTGAACTCAAGCCATGCACCAAGAGGTCACGATTGCCCTAGCTGATTTTGCTCAGTGGATAGAGCATCAGCCTATTGACTGAAGGGTCTTGGGTTCAATTCCAATCAAAGGCACATGCCCAGGTTCCAGGATGGATCCTTAGCAGGAGATATGCAAGAGGCAGCTGATTGCTGTTTTTAGTTTAGTTTTTTTTTTTTTAAATAGTAAGAGTTCCTTCTTTTTTTATTTTTTTAAGTATATTTTATTGGTTTTTTTATAGAGAGGAAGGGAGAGGGATAGAGAGTTAGAAACATCAATGAGAGAGAGACATCAATCAGCCGCCTCCTGCATGCCCCCTACTGGGGATGTGCCCACAACCAAGATACATGCCCTTGACCAGAATTGAACCTGGGACCTTTATGCACTGAGCCAAACTGGTTTTGGCAAGATTGATGTTGATGTTTCTCTCTCATTGATGTTTCTCTCTCTCTCTCTCCCTTTCTCTTCTCTCTCTAAAAATCATTAAAATATATTATTAAAAAATTTTTATTAAAATATATTTTATTGATTTTTTACAGAGAGGAAGGGAGAGGGATAGAAAGTTAGAAACATCGATGAGAGAGACACATCGATCAGTCACCTCCTGCACACCCCCTACTGTGGATGTGCCCGCCCGCAACCAGGATACATGCCCTTGACTGGAATCGAATCTGAAACCTTTCAGTCTGCAGGCTGATGCTCTATCCACTGAGCCAACCCTGTTTTGGCTATTTTTAAAATTTAATATAAACATATTATGAATCATCTGGATGTCCTCATATCTGAGTTCTGTCCTATAATTTTTTAAAATATATTTTATTGATTTTTTACAGAGAGGAAGGGAGAGTAATAGAAAGTTAGAAACATTGATGAGAGAAAGACATCGATCAGCCGCCTCCTACACGCCCCGTACTGGGGATGTGCCTGCAACCAAGGTACATGCCCTTGACCGGAATCGAACCTGGGACCTTTAAGTCCGCAGGCCGACGCTCTATCCACTGAGCCAAACCGGTTTCGGCTGCCCTATAATTTTGTTGTTACAATTATAGGGAAGCATTTAGCTTAAATGGATTATAGGTTAACTTAATGGTTTACAGCTTTAACTCTAATGATTTATAAGTCTACACAAGTTGTAGTTAGTAAGAATTAATGTTAAAATGATTACTGTTTTAGGACTTCTGCTTTAAACTCATATTGAATTGCCTTACCTGTTGTATCTAGTTAGCTATTAAGAGGTGAAATGGCTGTCGATGAATCAAGTTAACTGTCTACCACAGCAACTCAGTGCGGTGATGTAACTACTGCTTTGCTAAGTGAAGGCCAGATGATGTCAAAAAACACTGTATGAACAAAGGTTTCATGCTAGCTTAAGCAGAAAAAGTGGTAGGAGAATTGTGTCACCATTGCAAGCCAGAGGCAGTCTAGGTATGAAGAACCCAGAAAAAGATGTACTATAGCATTAAGACTATATTTATGTTCATGGAAGATATTGCTTACAGGAAATTGATCTTGTATATTTCACCTTATAATAAATAGTTCAGCAGCAGCAAGAGTAATAGTAATTAACAAAGAAAACATTTTCATAAACAGATTTAGATTATTTTCAACACTGCATCTGGGGTAACCTATTAAAATATTAAATAATCTGAATTAAAAAATGAAATACTGGAAACTTAAATTTAAATAATTAAAGTTAATAAATAAAACCAATTAGGGGTTCCTCAAGAATATTTTTCCTCTCACAAAGGATCTCAAGCTACTCTAAAGTTTGAGAATACTACTTTAAGATAATAGATGGAGGGAGCTAAATCCTCTGAAGAACTGGAGAGTGCCTTACCCAATAAAGAATCATATTTATTTGAGAAAAAATGTAAGGACCTAACTTCTGAGAAATAGAGCAAATATGATTCATGCAAGCATTTTCTCAATAGCTTCTCTGACCTCAAGCAAGTCTTCCTAACAAAGCCCCAACATAAAACCCTCAGCAAATAACTTTTTTTTTTTAATTTAAAGGGTTTTAGAGAAAATGTACTAAATAAAATTTTCAAGGGTGGCTTGTATATCTACTAATTGATTGCTTAACTCATTCCTTTTTAACTTTTATTTTAAAATATATATATATTTTCCTTCTTTTTTAAAAATAAATCTTTATTGTTCAGATTATTGCAGTTGTTCCTCTTTTTTCCCTCCATAGCTCCCCTCCACCTGGTTCCCACCCCACCCCATGCCCTTACCTCCCACCCCACTGTCTTCATCCATAGGTGTACGATTTTTGTCCCGTCTTTTCCCGCACCCCCTCACAGCCCTTTCCCCTGAGAATTGTCAGTCCACTTCCTTTCTATGCCCATGATTCTATTATATTCACCAGTTTATTCTGATCATCAAATTTCTTATTTACTTGATTTTTAGATTCACTTGTTGATAGATATGTATTTGTTGTTCATAATTTTATCTTTACCTTTTTCTTCTTCCTCTTCTTAAAGAATACCTTTTAGCACTTCATATAATACTGGTTTGTCAGTGATGAACTCCTTTAGCTTTTTCTTATTTGTGAAGCTCTTTATCTGCTCTTCAATTCTGAATGATAGCTTGGCTGGGTAGAGTAATCTTGGTTGTAGGTTCTTGCTATTCATCACTTTGAATATTTCTTGGCACTCCCATCTGGCCTGCATAGTTTCTGTTGAGAAATCAGTTGACAATCATATGGGTGCTCCCTTGTAGGTAATTAACTGTTTTTCTCTTGCTGTTTTTAATATTCTCTCTTTGTCTTTTGCTCTTGGCATTTTAATTATGTGTCTTGGTGTGGTCCTCTTTGGATTCCTTTTGTTTGGGATTCTGTGTGCTTCCTGGACTTGTAAGTCTATTTCTTTCACCAGGTGGGGGAAGTTTTCTGTCAATATTTCTTCAAATAGGTTTTCAATATCTTGTTCTCTCTCTTCTTCTGGCACTCCCATAATTCTGATGTTGGTACGCTTGAAGTTGTCCCAGAGGCTCCTTACACAATCTTCATATTTTTTTTCTTTTTTCTTTTTTCTTTTTGCTCTTCTGGTTGTTTTTTTTTGCTTCTTTGTATTTCAAATCATTGACTTGATTCTTGGGATCCTCTAATCTACTGTTGGATCCCTGTATATTATTCTTTATTTCAGTCAGTGTATGCTTAATTTCTGAATGGTCCTTTTCTTTTCTTTTCTTTTCTTTTTTTTTTTTGGCGTTCTCACTAAGATCCTTGAAGGTCTCACTAAGTTCCTGGGAGGTTTCTAAAAGATTCTTGAGTAACCTTATAACTGTGGTTTTGAACTCTATATCCAGTAGTTTGCTTTCTTCCATTTCATTCATTTTTGACATGTTTCTTTGTCACCACATTTTGGCTGCTTCCCTGTGTTTGCTTCTATGTATTGGGTAGAGCTGCTATATCTCTTTGAGTTGATAGAATGGCTTTGTGTAGTAGGTGTCTTATAGGGCCCAGTGGCTCAGCCTCTCCATATACCTTAGGTAGACACTCTTGGTGCACCCCTTTGTGGGCTGTGAGCATAGTCTTGTTGTAGTTGAACCTTGATTGCTGTTCCTGTCATTGTGGGGAATTGACCTTCAGGCCAATTGGCTGTGGGGGCCAGCTGTGACTACAGTGGGAGAGCTGCTGTACAGGAGACACTCTTATGGGTCAGGGCTTGCTTCAGTGGGGCTATGGTGCTCACTGAGTCTGCCTATTTGTTTTGTCACTTATGGATGTGAAGGGTTGTAATGTGATATAGTCTCACACTGACCACTGGGTATACTGGCTCTTGGGTCTCCAGGGAGGTGCAAAGTCAGCCACAGCCTGGGGCCACCCAGCAGGATCTACAGGGAGACCTGCAGATTCCTTTTCTTTGGATCGGGTTTGGAAGTGTCCATACAGGCACAGCTATGAAGCAAGGCAGGTTGGTGCTAGTGCTGGCCTTGGGCTTTTTAAAAAAATAAATATTTTATTAATTTTTTTACAGAGAGGAAGGGTGAGGGATAGAGAGATAGAAACATGGATGAGTGAGAAACATCGATCAGCTGCCTCCTGCACACCCACTACTGGGGATGTGCCCGAAACCAAGGCACATGCCCTTGACCAGAATCGAACCTGGGAACTTTTAGTCCACAGGCCAATGCTGTATCCACTGAGCCAAACCGGTTTTGGCAAGGCCTTTGGCCTTTTATTGATAGCTTTGTGGCTCCCTGACCCAGTTGCAGCTTGTTTGACAGGTTTTAGGGTAAGAAAGGACAGGCCATTCATATAAAAAAGCCACTGCAGCCGAAACTGGTTTGGCTCAGTGGATAGAGTGTCGGCCTGCAGATTGAAAGGTCCCGGGTTCAATTCCGGGCAAGGGCATGTACCTTGGTTGTGGGTACATCCCCAGTGGAAGGTGTGCAGGAGGTAGCTGATAGATGTCTCATTCTCATCGATGTTTCTAACTCTCTATCCCTCTCCTTTCCTCTCTGTAAAAAAATCAATAAAATATATATTTTTTAAATAAAAAAAAAGCTTCACGGATATTTTCAAATTGTTCTCAAAGCTTCCACACATAACTAGGCTAATGAGAATTACTTCATGATCAATATGTTTAAAAAGAGAAAGAAAAAAAAAAAGAAAAAGAAAAAGCCACTGTACACAGCTTGGGCAGGGTTGAAAATTGGGTGGGGCAGGGTTTTAGGAAATCTCCAGTAGGGAGAAAACAGAAATGTCTGCCAGTCAACCCTGTACTAGGGAGGTTCCAGCATGGAAACAATGACTGCTGCGAGCACCCCTGTTTGGAAGAAAGCTGCCCCTGTGTTCCTACCCTGATGCCAGACAGTCCAGTTTCTCCCCATATACGTCTGGGTCCCATGAAGCCTCATCCAGCACTGGAGCTCAGAGCAAGCAGGAGCTTGTAAATTCAGTTTGCAGTGCTGGCCTTTTAAGAGGAGCAGTTGGGTCTCTAGCTGCCTGTGTGTCATTCAGATCCAATCCACACTGGTTTTTACAGTCCGTAGTTTTTACGGCCTGTAGGAGCTTCTCTCCCCAGCTCTGGGACCCTGGGCTGGGGGTCTGGTGTGGGGCTGGGACTCCTTGCTCCTCCAGGCAACCACCAAAGAGGTGATCTCCCTCCTGATTAAAAAAGCGGCACACCTGGGTGCCGGACCAGCCTGTTTAGTGCCTCCACACCTCCTACCAGTCTCAATGAGCTTCCTTTTTTATCTCTCTAGTTGTAGTACTTTCACTCAGCTAGCTTCCTGTGGTTCTTTTTTTTTTTTTTAATATATTTTATTGATTTTTTACAGAGAGGAAGGAAGAGGGATAGAGAGTCAGAAACATCAATGAGAGAGAGACATTGATCAGCCTACTCCTGCACGTACATGCCCCCGGCTGGAATCGAACCTGGGACCTTTCAGTCCGTAGGCCAACGCTCTATCCACTGAGCCAAACCGGTCTCGGCTTCCCATGGTTCTTGATGATAGTTGCCCCACACAGCCTGCTGTTTAGTCATTTGGTTATCCCTTACTAACTCTCCTGCTGGCCTGGTTGCCCCCGACAGCCTGCTGTTTGGTTGTCCTTCTGGTCATTGAGTTCATGACAGCCGCTGGCTTTTTATATAGTAGGATAATAAAAGCCTAGGTGGACTGGCGCAATGTAGTTACAAGATGGCTGCTGTTATGTTGTCATAAGATGGCCGCCACCAGATGGTCACCGCAAGATGGCAGTCAGGGTAGGGCAGTTGGGGGGTGATCACGCAGCAGGGGAGGGCAGCTGTGGGTGAACAGGCCTGCAGGGGGGCAGTTGGGAGCGACCAGGCCAGCAGGGGGGGCAGTTAGGGGTGACCAGGCTTGCAGGGGGGCAATTGGGGGTGATCAGGCTGGCAGGGGAGGGTAGTTGGGGGTGTTTGGGCCAGCAGGGGAACGGTTAGGGAGTGATCAGGTTGGCAGGCAGAAGTGGTTAGGGGCAATCAGGCAGACTGGCAGGCACATGGTTAGGAGCCAGCAATCCCGGATTGTGATTATGAGAGGGATGTCCCAGATTGGAGAGGGTGCAGGCTGGGCTGAGAGACAACCCCCTTCCGTGCACAAATTTCATGCACTGGGCCTCTAGTAGCCTGTAAAATATCACATTACCATATTGTGCAACATGATGGCTCTGCTGCCTGGGTTGATAATAGGTTTCAACACCTATTATCTCTGATCTGGGACCATTTACTTAAAGTCTTTGGTCATCAAATGCCTCAGCTATGAAATACATAGTATTCAATCAATGTTTATTATTAGCTTTAACCTCAAGCCTACTTCTCCTCCAGTTTCTTATGCCTCTGGTTAGTGACATCACTCTGTCACCAAGAATAAGACACCAAGAACTTAGACTAAACTTCCTCTTTCTTCTTATCCTAAATCCAATGAATCCCAAGGCCTACAGAAACATTCTTTCTTTCCTTCTTCCCACCCTGCTGTCAATGTCATATGACAGTTCTGAGAATTCTCTTGTCTGGACTATTGAAGTAGTCTTCCAATTGTTTTCTTTAGGTTCTGGTACTATAAAGATAAATAAAAAAGATAAAATCCTTCCTAGACTACTGCTGAACAAATGAGGATAAAACAATGACTTTTTTTGTAAAAATGGAGCCAGAGATTTATACCAAGCTCTACAGAAGAATAAAGGAAGAAACCCCTCATTTCTGAAATTGTTACTGCTTTCTGAGAAAAGACTCCACAATCATTTAATTAAACAAAATTAATTAAATATTTAAACAAAAAATATTTAACGGTTAGGGGGCTATCAAAATTCCTTTTTAAAACTGTGCTATTTAATTTTTTATATTTCCATGGGGATAGGTTGTTTCCAATTCCCTGGGCCATGGTAACTCTTTTGGTTCTTAAATGAAGCAAGCCCAAGTGCCCAGTCCAGGACCTGCCACATGGGAGATACAATAAATGGTACTTTTCTTTTGGTTGAAGTAGGACAGTGTATTGTTGGTTTAATATGCTTATACCATTAACCACAGTTAAGCTCTGAAATCTATGTCTCTCCTGCCTCCTCATGAAGAAAATGAATAATGGCCAAATAGCCTCAGGTAGGAAAGGAAAAACAAATAAAAAAATCTCTTCTATTGCAACGTAGGATGATAAATACTAAAAAAGAATTGAGATGCTCATTCAGCATGACAAAGCACTCTCCATTTCCTACCCTGAAGAATTGTGGAGGGGGGGGGCAGAGCTGGGGACATAACACTATTTATTAAATGCTCCTATTTTAACATCAGGTGCTCTGTTGTCACCTCGGGGCATAGAAATGACAAGAAAATCAGCCTAGCAAGGAGAGGCAGATATGTAAACAAGTAAAATAGCTTAATTTTTTTTTTTTTGCTATACAGGCTATTGTGTGGATACAAAGGCAAGAATGGTCAATACTGGGGATGAGCAAAACTCAGAACAACTTTAGAAAGTCGGACTGCGGACTGAAAGGTCCTGGGTTCGATTGAGATCAGGGGCATGTGCCTTGGTTGCGGGCACATCCCCAGCGGGGGTGTGCAAGAGGCAGCTGATGGATGTTTCTAACTCTCTCCCTTTCTTTCTGTAAAAAATCAATAAAATATATTAAAAAATAATAAAACAGCTAAGCACAGCCAGTCCCCTAGCTAGTTCAGAGGACCTTCCTCTCCCTCTCGTCTATGCTGCCTCCCTTGTGCTCTAGCGTGTTTAATAAAAATGTGTCTGGAAATTTCTCTGGGGGGTTCCCCTTGATTTCTATCTTGGGGAACCCAAGAACCCCAACAGTGGTAATATTTCTTCATGCTTGAACAAAAAGCAGAAGGCTTGAAAGAGCCACACATTGTTCCGGGTGTTACAACCAAGATGCAAAAGTTACAATAATAATGTGTAGTAAGAAATGGGTACTGTGCTAAATAAATTACATAGGTGATCTCAATAAAAAATTAATAGCATTCCCATTTTACAGGTAAATAAAAAATAGCATTCCCATTTTACAAGTAAATAAAAAATTAATAGCATTCCCATTTTACAAGTAAAGCTGAAGGATTAAGACTCTTGCCTAAAGGCCACACATAAAAAATGGCAGTGAGACTTCTTTACTTCAGGAAATTGCTACAGTTTTTTAAAACCACAAATCGGAGGAGTGACATGATCAGATTTCAAAAATATTCCCTCCAGATTTAGTGGAAGGTATGGATGGAGATGGGGAGCAGCAGCCTTGTCATTAGAACAACGAAGGAGGCTGCCTAAGCACTGAGGGGTGCTGAGGATCAACACTAAGGCAGAGGAGGTGGGTGCCCGCGGGGAATGTCTGGAGAGCTCGCAGGTCTTGTGGTGGTTCAATGTGGTCCAGCTGCGAGGCCCCCCGCCCCGGTTTGGGTTTTTGAGCGCCGAGCACGCTTCCCACTACCTCCCGCCCCCACCTCCCTATCCCCCCCAACCCCGGTTCCCGAAGAAACCCGGGATAACGGAGGCGCGTTGGGAGTCGATCCCGAGTGTGTGCCTCTCTGTGCGACCCCAGCCCCGCGCGGCAGGTATGGGGGTTTGGTACTTGGGGCTCCCGAGCCCGCCCCCGGGGCGGGAAAGCGCTGAGTCACTCCGGCTGGGAGCGTTGGATCCGGGCTGGGTTCCGGCCAGATCCCCCTCCCCTCTGCCCCTCCCGCACCCGGGACCCGCTCTCACTCTCGCGAGAACCACACCGGCTATAAAAGCGGCGCAGCGAGCACGCGCGCGCGTTTCGTGAGGCTTCCTGCTTGGCTGGTTGTGCGTTTTCTGCGTCGGGGCCGGTGAGTATGGGGGCCGCCCGGCCTCCGCAGGCGGAGCGCCCCGCATCCCGCACGTCGCCTTTTATTCCTCCTCCCAGTGCCTCCCCTCCCGCAAACTCCCGGCCTCAACGCGGGGTGCGGTGACGGTGGAGGCGTCCGGCAGCGGCCTGCCGCCCAGGAGTGGTCGGGCGGTTTGAGTCCTTTCGCGTGGACACACCTGTGGGCCCTGGGAGTTGGGTGAACCCCGAGGCTCACGCAGGCTCGAGTCTCCTCCCACCCACCGGGGCAGAGGGCACGGATTGACTTGCAGGGGCGGGCTGATTGTGGTGTCCCCTCGGTGAGGGCGTTTCGAGAAGCTTCTGGGATGGACTCGGAAACTGACCTGAGGTCACCCCTCTCTCGTGTGGTAGGGGTGAAAAAAAAGCTGTCCCCTGCCCTGGGCCGTGGCTAGCTGTGAAGTTCCGGATATTACGGTTCCCTTCCCCCGCCTTTATTTTTCCATCCGCAGAATGGGGGTTGTGGTGATCCCAGAAGCCTCGGCGAAGGCGACTCCCTCCTGCCAGTACTTCCTACCGAAGTGCTGGGTGCGAGTGGGGATGGGAGCGGCGGGAGGGCACTTGAAGCGGGTTGGCGGGTGTGGCTTTTGGCCGGAAAGTTCGTGGGCAGGTCAGGCGAGTCCCACACGGGCTGGAAGTCCAACGGGCCCTTCCCGATTGGTCCGGCTTTAGTGGGGACCGCCGGGAAAAGCAGGTTCGGACGAGGCCGCTTAGGTTAGGGTCACACTCTATTTTTGGTCGCCAAGTTGCAACGTCCTTTACTGTTCTTTTTTTTTTTTTAAAGGTTTTTAACAGGAAGAAGTTTGAGATAATCAGTGCTCACAACGTTTCTTTCGGTTGTGGTAGTGTGACCCAAAACCGTCGGTACTAGAAAATTAGCTTCTTGAGGCTTTCAAATGGTTGGCTTGCCTGCATCTAATTCTTAACTCTTTGGAGTTGTCCTGGGTGAATCCAGTGCAACATTCCTGTTCAGCCATAAATTGGCTCTTGGACTTAATGCCCCAGGATCTTGACCCTGAGGTCAGACACCCATTTTTGAAAGGACTTTAGCTCAAGTTTTGAAATTGAGCAGATGCCGGAATTCTGGTCTTGCTTCTTCTTTCTTTCTTTTTCTTTTTTTAATATATTTTATTGATTTTTTTTTTTACAGAGAGGAAGGGAGAGGGATAGAGAGTTAGAAACATTGATGAGAGACATCGATCAGCCGCCTCCTGCATACTCCCTACTGGGGATGTGCCCACAACCAAGGTACATGCCCTTGACCAGAATCGAACCTGGGACCTTTCAGTCCGCAGGCCGACGCTTCAACCACTGAGCCAAACCGGTTTTGGCCTGGTCTTGCTTCTTAAAAGGCTGGATTGGCTTTAGGGTATGTGTTCTTGGCAAATCTTCCAAGAGTGCTTGAATATCAGTGTGCTTCCCACATCGTGAATACAATTGGAGGCGGAGCCCAGGGAAAGGGCAATATTACCCACTTTTGAGAGTCAGGCACTCTGGCATTGTGCATTTGGGTTCAGGTTTGAGAGTCTCCAAACCCTCCCCCTCCCCCCCCCCCACTTCTCTCTGCTTCTGCATGATGAAATTATAGAGGAAAATGCCATTGCACAAATGATGGTTCAGAAAAAGTAATGGAGGTGACTTCAATTATTAAAGAAATTGCTGTTTCTAAAGTTGATATTCAGAGATGTGTAATATTTGGTTTCTTTCAAAAACTGGAAAGCTAAGTGAATGCTTCTTACTAATCTATTTTTTTCTTTTTTAAAAAAGTATATTTTATTTATTTTTTACAGAGAGGAAGGGAGAGGGATACAGAGCTAGAAACATCGATGAGAGAGAGACACATCCATTAGAAACATCGATGAGAGAGAGACACATCCATCAGTCGCCTCCTGCACGCCCCCTACTGGGGATGTGCCCGAAACCAAGGTACATGCCCTTGACCAGAATCAAACCTGGGACCGCCCCAGTCTGCAGGCCAACGTTCTATCCACTGAGCCAAACTGGTTTTGGTGCTTTTTACTAATCTAAAAGTTAATGTAGGTGAGTGGTGGGCATACAGTGCAATATAAAAAGATCTTGTAACAGAGACCCACATCTGAAACCTATGTGACCATGTTGACCAATGTCACCCAACCAAATTAATTTTATTATTTAAAAAATATATTTTATTGATTTTTTTTTTTTTTTTTTTTTTTTTTTACAGAGAGGAAGGGAGAGGATAGAGAGTTAGAAACATTGATGAGAGACAAACATCAATCAGGTTCCTCCTGCACACCTCTTACTGGGATGTGCCTGCAACCAAGGTACATACCCTTGACCGGAATCGAACCTGGGACCTTTCAGTCCAAAGGCCGATGCTCCATCCACTGAGCCAAACTGGTTAGGGCTTAAAAAAAGTTAATGTATATATTCAGGGCCACTAGATAAATCTTTTATTGTTCTACAGTTAAGTCTAAGTTGAAGGAGGGTATTGGTTGTCTAGAAAAAGGAGACTTGTTTCAAGTTAATTTCCTCTTTTATTTCCAGCTGATAGCAAGATGTCTTCAGGAAATGCTAAAATAGGGCACCCTGCCCCCAACTTCAAAGCCACAGCTGTTATGCCAGATGGTCAGTTCAAAGATATCAGCCTATCTGACTACAAAGGTAAGCATAATTACATTATTTCATTGAAATGCAATTTTGCTATCTGGAGATGGCTTGTTTGATTTTCGTATTTCGGTATGTTTGATTATAAAATGATTTGTCTCTTAGATCAAGGTGTTCAGGGTGGTAGGCTATTGCCTGCATGTTGAAATGAAATGGTGATTATCAATACGTAGTTATCACAATATGGTTATCCTAGTCCAGACTGTTTTGGAGAAAGCACATTCTTCATTATGCCTAAACTAATATATTAGCTCAATTATCTTCTTAGTACTCCTCAATTGTATTATTGGAGACAGTCTGATTATCTTAGTCTTACTATCTCATTATAAGAAGTCTTCAATAATTTAAAATCTCAGCTCATATTTGGAGCTGTGACACTGCTTGTTCAGTTGATAAAATATGTGTCATAGCTACTGTATTATTAGAGGAAACCCTCACTTGACTGTTTTGCCCCCAGAGGAGAGTTGATGTCATTGTTGGAACAGCTCTCTTTTCTGTTAAGAGATTCATGCAGACCCTTGTCAAGTTCTAATAAGGTTCTCTTGTACCTCACATTTGGGAGAAGCTGGGTCTTCTGGAACAATTGAACTCAAATCTCAAACTCCTGTGTCAAGTATAGTGATGTGTGTAATGATCAATTCCTGGAGTCAGCTTTTGTGTAGAACATGTGACTAGGTTTCCTAACACACTTGTTGGTTGGAATAAGAGCAAGTTAGTGGGATCCTATGGAGGGAAGCTTCTGGCAAAACATGGTAAGTAGGGTCATAGGGAGGTGACCCTGGCTCAAGGGTAAAGGTAGGATGTTCAGGAAGAGCTGCTTTCTGCCCACCAGGGCTTGTCCTGCTGAGTGCTTGTTAGGCAAAGCCCTGGAGAGAGATTGTTTAGAGGAGTTTCTAGTGATTCTAGTTTGCAAAGTGAATGTCAAAGGAGCAACTTGTTTTGACTGAAACATGGCTGCTGCCTGGAAGTGAATATTCCAATTGAACTGTTCTAATAGCTCAGCGCATTAGTTGTGAGAGGCTAACTGACCTTTGAATATCTATTTTAGTAGGTAATCTGAATGACTTAAGTAAAAGTCCAACTGGAAGTCCTGTTTACTATCAGGATTTTTGGAATGTTTGCCATATAAAATTTTTCTTATCAGGCTGGTTAGGAACATATTTGTGGTGATTCAGGTGATCACTTAAACCTTACCCATTCCATTACTGTGATTCATTGTGAAAGAAGTGCAAAGGCTCTGACTTTCTTGTTGGTCTCTTACTACTCCGCAGCAGAGAATTCAGCATTTCAGCTTTTTTTAAAAATATATATTTTATTGATTTTTTTCAGAGAGGAAGTGAGAGGGATAGAGAGTTAGAAACATCAATGAGAGAGAGACATCCATTAGCTGCCTCCTGCATGCCCCCCACTGGAGGTAGGCCGCAACCAAGGCACATGCCCCCGACCGGAATCGAACCTGGGACCCTTCTGTCCGGAGGCCGACGCTCTATCCACTGAGCCAAACCAGTCTCGGCAGCATTTCAGCTTTTTATTGGGCACTGATTATAAGCATTGGGCTCTCCAGTAGATAGCTTTTGCTTTTCTTCATTGGAGAACTTGGTGTCTGTGCTGATTTTAACTACCCAGAAAAGATAAATATTAGACTGAACAGGCTGGCCTGTATGGCTCAATGGTTGAGTGTCCACCTAAGAAAAGATTTAACTCAGTCAGGGCACATGCCCAGGTTGTGGACTTGATCCCCAGGAGGGAGCTTGCAGAAGGGAGCCAATCAATGATTCTCTCTCATCATCATTGATGCTTTTGTTTCTCCCTCTCCTTCTCTGAAATCAATAAAAATATATTTTTAAAAAATTTAGTTCTGTATTTGGCAGCTAGTGAGACAGAAAAATAAAGCATGGACTGGAAGGAACACTTTTATTTTTATTTTTTAAACACTTAAAAAATACTTTTATTTCATAGAGGAAGGGAGAAGGAGAGAGAAATAGAAATATCAGTGATAAAAGAGAATCATTGATTGGCTGCCTCCTGCACAACCCTTACCTGGGGATTGAGTCCACACCTCGGGCATGTGCCCTTGACCAGAATCGAACCCTGGGACCTCTCAGTACTCAGGTCAATGCTATATCCACTGAACCAAGCTGGCTAGGGCTGGAAGGAACTTTTTCCATGCAGGTCCTCTTGCAAGAGGTTCTGAAAGTAGCTGTCAGGAGACATCTATGTTTGAGCATCTTGACATCTAGCAATTGTATGGCATCAACTTAAAAAGGACTCTTTTTCCATAGGAATATGTATTTTGTTGTCTATTCTCTATAAAACAAGGATGTCTGTTTCAAAGGCTAACTTGGGGTTCTTTTTTTCCCCAGGAAAATATGTGGTGTTCTTCTTTTACCCTCTTGACTTTACCTTTGTGTGCCCCACGGAGATCATTGCTTTCAGTGATAGAGCAGAAGAATTTAAGAAACTCAACTGCCAAGTGATTGGTGCTTCTGTGGATTCTCACTTCTGTCACCTGGCATGGTAAATCCGTTGGTCCATTTGGCATGTGGACTTTTTCAGCAGGAACCAGGATTTGGAGGTTTTGGCAATAGTTCTCAAGTATTGGCTTCTGGCTCCTCATGGAAGGAGTGCAAAGGCTCTGGCTTCCTCTTGTTGCTTTCTTATTACTTGGCAGCAGAGGAGAAGCAGCTTGGGTTGCAGCTGAGTATACCTTGGTGACCTTAACTGTCCTTAGCCATTCATTTTACTGCTGGAAATGTTTGAAGTTTTGGGGAAGTAGGCTGGAAATGTTGGAATGGGGGAGCATGTAGATACAGTTAATGTATTTGCTACACAGGAGTTTGCATGAATGTGTTTTGTATGTGTGCCTTTTGCTGTAGGATCAACACACCCAAGAAACAAGGAGGACTGGGACCCATGAACATTCCTTTGGTGTCAGACCCCAAGCGCGCCATTGCTCAGGACTATGGGGTCTTAAAGGCTGATGAAGGCATCTCATTCAGGTATGAGATGGGTAAGGGATGAGGGCGGGGGCACTGACATTTATTGTGATAGGTAAGATTGACTGAGGGCCTTTTTTTAAAATATATTTTTATTGATTTTTTAAAAAATATATTTTATTGATTTTTCACAGAGAGGAAGGGAGAGGGATAGAAAGTCAGAAACATCGATGAGAGAGAGACATCAATCAGCCACCTCCTGCACACCCCACACTGGAGATGTACCTGCAAGCAAGGTACATGCCCCTGACCGGAATCGAACCTGGAACCTTTCAGTCCGCAGGCCGACACTCTATCCACTGAGCCAAACCGGTCTCAGCATTATTGATTTTTTTTTTACAGAGAGGAAGGGAAAGGGAGAGTCAGAAACATCGATGAGAGAGAGACATCGATCAGCCGCCTCCTGTATGCCCCCCACTGGGGATGTGCCCAAAACCAAGATACATGCCTTTGACCAGAATCAAACCTGGGACCTTTCAGTCCATAGGCCAATGCTCTATCCACTATGCCAAATCGGTCTCGGCATCTGAGGGCCTTTTATTGAGAAAGATAGAGCCTTGATCTGTACAGGCTCCTTTATCATTTCACTTTTTAAATCTTATTAAGAAATAATTGATATATCACCCTAGCTGATTTGGCTCAGTGAGTAGAATGTCAGTCTACAGACTGAAGGATCCCGGATTTGATTCTGGTCAAGGCTACTTACCTTGGTTGCAGGCTCAATCCAGCCCATGTCACATTGATGTTTCTCTGTCTTTTCCTCTCCCTTCCACTCTCTAAAATCAGTGGAAAGATATCCTCGGGTGAGGATTAACAAAAAAGAAAAGAGGTAATTGATATACATAATTGTATTAAGTTTAAGATGTACAGCATGATGGTCTCATTAAAAAAAATATTTTTTTGTTGATTTCAGAGGGAAAGGAAGAGGTAGAGAGATTGAAATATCAATGATCCCATGGGGTATCAACCCCATACCCGGCGGCATGTGCCCTGATTGGGAATTGAACAGTGATCTCCTGGCTCAGAGGTCAACACTCAGCCATTGAGCCATGCTGCCCGGGGATTGGTCTCATTCTTATGTAGGGGCATCCTCACTAAGGGCAAGGCCTGTGCACGTCTGAAGACCAGCCCATTTCCATTGCTTCTATATTCTAATAAACCAGCTTTTAATTTTTAGAAATTTCTTTATTAATTTTAGAGAGGGAAGGAGAGAGAAACATCAATTTATTGTTACACTTATTTATGCATTTAGTGGTTGCTTCTTGTATGTGCCCTGACCAGGAATCGAACCCATAACTTTGGCATATTAGGACAATACTCTAACCAACTGAGCTACCCAGCCAGGGCTGCCTAACAAACCAGTTTGTTTGTTTTTTTAATATATTTTATTGATTTTTTTTTTTTTACAGAGAGGAAGGGAGAGGGATAGAAAGTTAGAAACATCGATGAAAGAGAGACATCGATCAGCCGCCTCCTGCACGCCCCTACAGGGGATGTGCCCACACCAGGATACATGCCCTTGACTGGAATTGAACCTGGGACCTTTCCGTCCTCAGGCCAACACTCTCTCCACTGAGCCAAACCAGTTTTGGCACAAACCAGTTTTTAAACCTGTATTGCCTCTTTCTCAAACTTTCAATCTCTTCTTTCCAGGGGCCTCTTTATCATTGATGATAAAGGTATCCTTCGCCAGATCACTGTGAATGACCTTCCTGTTGGCCGCTCTGTGGATGAGACTCTGAGACTAGTTCAGGCTTTCCAGTTCACTGACAAACATGGGGAAGGTAATTCAGTCTGTTTGATGACAAGACAACAGAATGGTGGATGGATGGGAAAGATGTGGTAGGAACAAAGTCTACTAAACAAGGAGGGTGATTATGTCTCTTTGAGAAATTGTAGTGGGTTGTGGGGGTGGGATAAAAGAAAAGCCTGGGGAGACTATGAAGGCTTTTTATTCCAACTGTTTATTCCCGGCATCTGCTCTGCTCAGTTAGCATTACTACTACAGAACGAATGTAGAAAGATCTCATAGGTGTATAAGGGTGAAATGAAAGTTTGAGAATCACATCTAAAGATAAGTATGCTGTTCTTGACAAGTTTATTGGGAGAAGAGTTAATAACTGTAGTCCATATTTTTTGTTGTTAATCCTCAACCAAGGATATTTTTCCACTGATTTTTAGAAAGTGGGAGTGGGAGAGGAACATTGATGTGAGAGACTTAGCTATTGGTTGCCTCTGCATGCACTGGAGCCATGCTGGGGGTAAAGCCTGCAACTGAGATATGTGCCATTGACCGCATTTGAACCCAGGATACTTTAGTCCGTGGGCTGATGCTCTGTCTACTGAGCTAAACCAGCTAGGGCTTATTGTTATTATTTTTAAAATATCTTTTTATAGATTTTAGAGAGTAAGGGAGAGCCTGCAACCTGGGCATGAGCCCTTACTGGGAACCAAATCAGCATTCTCTTGGTGCATGGCACAGTGCTCAACCAATTGAGCCACAGTGGTTAGGGCTGTTTTATTGGGGTTTAAAAAATAAAGATAATAGATCAGCTGGTGTGTCTCAATGGTTGAGCATGGACTGTGAACCAGGGGTTCATGTTCGATTCCTGGTCAGGCATATGCCTGAGTTGAGAGTTCAATCCCCAGTGTGGGGAATGCAGGAGGCAACCTATCAATGATTCCCACTCATTGATGTTTCTCTCTCTCCCCCCTTCTTTCTGAAATCAATTAAATAAGTAATATATGAACAGTTTTTAAAAATTTATTTTTTAATTTAATAAATCTTTATTCATATCTTTACAGTTCTTCTTTTTTCCCTCCATAGTTCCCCTCCACCCAGCTCCCACCACTCCCTTTGCCCTTACCTCCCCCTAATTGTCCTCATCCATAGGTGTACAGTTTTTGTCCAGTCTCTCCCTGCACCCCCTCAACCCTTGCCCTGAGAATTGTCAGTTCACTCCCTTTCTATGCCCCTGATTCTATTATATTCACCAGTTTATTCTGTTCATCAGATTTTTAATTCACTTGATTTTTAGATTCACTTGTTAATATGTATTTTTTGTTCCTAATTTTAAAAAAATATATTTTATTGATTTTTTACAGATTTTTTTAAAATAAGTTTGAAAAAATTTTTTAAAGTATATATCTTTTTACTGATTTCAGAGAGGAATGGAGAAAGGAGGGAGACAGAAACATCAATGATAAAAGATAATCACTGACTGCCTCCTGCATGCCCTCCACTGGGAGTAGAGCTGCAAGTTGGGATCACAACTTGGGAACATGCCTTTATTAGAAATTGAACAATGCTTTAATCAACAGCTACTTGGCCAGGGCAGCTTTTATATTTTGAGGGGAAAAAATTACAGTTATATAGCATACTAATTAGATAACCTCATACTTTACCAAGTGTTCCCTGATATTTCTAGTATCCAGCTGGCACACACTTAGTTTTTACAATGTTATTTATATACACAAGTGTATATATAAGTAACATTGCAAAAACTGTGTTTGTGTGTGTGTATAAATTTTTATTTACTTAACTTTTAGAGAGATTGGAAGGGAGGGAGAGAAAGAGGTAAGAGACATATACTATACATCACTTGGTTGCCTCCCACATGTACCTGATCAGGGCCAGGGATTGAACCTGAAACCCAGTTAAGTGCCTTTGCCTGGGAATCAAACCCAAGACCCTTTGGTGTAAGGGCCATCACTGTAACCACTGAACACACTGTCCAGGGCTGTTTTTACAATATTACTATTTTTCAAATATATTTTTATTGATTTCAGAGAGAATGGGATAAGGAGACAGAGAAACAATGATGAGAGAATTGACTGGCTTCCTCTTGCATGCCCCCTATTGGAGATCAAGCCTGCAACCTGGGCATGTGCCTTTGACCAGAATCAAACCCAGGACCCTGCAGTCCACAGGCTGACGCTCTATCCACTGAGCCAAATCAGCTGGGGTTGTTTTTACAATACTATTAACTATACTAGAAGCCTGGTGCATGGGTTCATGCACTGGTGAGGTCCCTTGGTCTGGCCTGTGGTGATCAGGCCCTGAAGCCAGCAGTCCGACATCCCCCTAGGGGTCCTGGAGTGTGAGAGGGCGCTCTGCAAAGTTGCTTTTACTAAGCAGCTCCAGCATTGAGTGTATGCTCCCTGGTGGTCAGTGTGCATCATAAGTACTGGCCAGCTGGTTGCTTAGCCTTTTATATATATAAATTTCCTGTGCATTACATCCTCATGGCTATTTTGTAACCAGCAATTTGTATGGAGAAAAATTATTGATTTTAGAGGAAGGGAGAAAAAATCTATTTGTTGTCCCCCTCACTTGATGCATTTATTGGTTGATTCTTATATGTGCTTTGATGGGGATTGGAAAATGAGGGCTTGAACCCACAACTGTGGCATATCAGCAGGATATGCCACTCATGCTATCATAGGTGGCAAGATTTCATTCTTTTTTATGGCCAATATTCCATTGTATATATGTACCTCAATTTTTTAATCCACTCATATATTGACGCTTTGTTCATTTTTGAAAAACATTGTTTTTTTTGGTGTGGTTAAATTGCAGGAATTCTTTTTGCATTTTGGACATTAATCCTTATCAGATATAAGATTCATAAATATTTTCTTCCATTCTGTGGGTTGCCTTCACTCTATAATGTTCTAACAGTTCTTAATTTTGATCAAGTCCAACTTGTTTTTTTATTGTTGCTTGTGTTTTTTGCATCCTATTTAAGAATACACTTTTAAATTCAAGGTCATGAAGTTTATGCAGAAAGCATAGCCTTCAATCTTACCCTGCTATCCTGAATTAGCAATGCTCCTTAGGCTAACCTGAGGAAAGTGAGGCAAGGGATTAATAGCTGATTTTCCACTTTGAAGAGTTTTTGGTTTTAGCCCTTATAAGTTAACTTCATTAATCCATTTAAAAAAAATTGATTTCTAGATTGGGGGGGGTGTTGATCTGTTGTCCCACTTATTTATGAATTTATTGGTTGATTCTTTTTAAAAAATGTTTATATATATATTTAAATATATATTCTTATTTCTGAGAGGAAGGAAGTAATGTTTTTATTGATTTCAAGTAAGGATGGAGCTGAAACTGGTTTGGCTCAGTGGATAGAGCCTGTGGACTGAAGGTTCTCAGGTTCGATCCCGGTCAAGGGCAGGTATCTTTTTTTTTTTTTTTTAAATATATTTTATTGATTTTTTTTACAGAGAGGAAGGGAGAGAGAAAATCAGAAACATCGATGAGAGAGAGACATCGATCAGCCGCCTCCTGCACGCCCCACTGTGGAGATGTGCCTGCAAGCAAGGTACATGCCCCCAACCGGAATCGAACCCGGGACCTTTCAGTCCACAAGCCGACGCTCTATCCACTGAGTCAAACCAGTCTCGGCAAGGGCATGTATCTTGGTTTCGGGCACATCCCCAGTAGGGGGTGTGCAGGAGGCAGCTGATCGATGTTTCTAACTCTCAATCCCTCTCCCTTCCTCTCTGTGGAAAATCAAAAATATATTTAAAAAAAAAGATGACCACCAGAATAAAGCCAGTCGTCATCTTTTAAAAAAAGTGGGAGAGGGGGGAAAAGAAAGGATGGATAGGGAGAGAAATAGAAACATCATCATAGGTTGACAACCACTGAATACATTGGCTGGGCCATTGATCCATTTTTGAGGTTTTTTTTGTTTTTGTAAGTTAGGAGTCCAGTGTTATTCTTTTGCATTTGGAAATCAACTGTCCCAGCATCTTTTTAAAAAATATATATATCTTTATTGATTTCAGAGGGAGAGGGAGATAGAAATATCAATAATGAGAATCATTGATTGGCTGCCTCTTGCACATCCCCTACTGAGGATCAAACCCACAACCCAGGCATGAACCTTTGATTGGAATCAAACTTGGGACCCATCAGTCTGCAGGATGACCCTCTGTCCACTGAGCCAGGCCAGCTTGGGCAGCACCATTTTCTTTTTAAGAGCAGCATTTAAGCTTATTTTTAAAAAGATGTATTTGAAGCATACATAAAATTATAGAGAACATGAATACCCCTTTATTATCTACTGTTAACAAATTTTGCTTCAGATGCTTTAGATTTTTTGAATAAAGCCTACAGTTGTAACTATAGCTGTTTTAAAAAATAAATTTCAGGTGCTGAATGAATAAATTACGTGTAATAGTAATAGGGCTAAAGTGAGGATTAAATTGCATGTTTGTTGTTAGCCTTTCACTAAAAGGATTTATATTTAGTAGGTTAGGCTTCTTTGTGCTTGAGTATTACAGGCTCTTTAGGGTTCAGATTTAGTTTTGAGGAATCCATTTGTCCATGAGAGCTCACCACTGAGCAAATTACTAATTAGTGATAACTTTCTCTTGCAGTGTGCCCAGCTGGCTGGAAACCTGGCAGTGATACCATCAAGCCTGATGTCCAGAAGAGCAAAGAATATTTCTCTAAGCAGAAGTGAGCACTGGGTCATTATAGGGTCATGTGGCACTGTACAGCCATGAGAACAGAACCTCTCTTTTACTATTGTCATACTTAAAACAAGATCTTAGACTTAGCCCAAATGTGGCCTTTCCTGTAGGGTTTGGGGACAGTCAGCCATACTTCTGGAGGAAATTATCTAATGTGAATAGTAGTGGGACATCACCTTCGATCTTTTGTAGTTTCTATTAAACTTGAACCTGAGACCTTGTTGTTTCTTCATTTTAGGGCATTAGTCTTTGATTTTCTCTTTGCTTTCCTTATGGGAAAATGAGAAGTGAGAGCTGCTTCAGAAACATGAAAAATTATAGAGGAGAAATGCAAAACACAGGGAATGGAATCAAACCAAGCTGTTAACTTTTTTTTTTTTTTAGTGTTTTTATTGATTTCAGAGAGAGGGATAGAAACATCGAAGATGAGAGAATCATTGATTAGCTGCCTCCTGCATGCCCTCTACTGGGGATTGGACTGGTAACCTGGGCTTGAGCCCACTGAGAATTGAACTGTGACCTGGTTTATGAGCCACACCCACACCACGCTAGCTGGGCAAGGTGTTAACATTTTTTGTTATATCTGGGAAGAAGAGCAAGACCTGCTCTGGTGTTACTCAAGGCACTTAACATTTATAGGCTGCATTTTAAGTTCAGGTACCAGTGATATTGATTACTTGGGCATTTATCCTTTATAGTATTGGGAGGGCTGCATGAGAACCTGAAGATTGACTTCCTTTTTTGTGTTTTTGTTTTTAAACTCTTACTTGAGGATATGATTTTATTGGTTTTTAGAGAGGAATGGAGAGAGAGAATCAAATGTGAGAAACATCAGTTGTCTCTCACATGTGCACTGAATGGGCATTGAACCTGCAGTCTAGATGTGTGCCCTTACCAGGAATAAAACCTGCAACCTTTTGGTGTACAGGACAGAGTTCTTCAACTGAGCCATCTGGCCCAGGGAGATTGGCTTCTGATGAAAATGTTACTGGCTTTGTAAAAGGTTAGAATTAGAGGCTCTGTAACTTTATAACTGAAAGGGGGAGAAGATAAGCACAGTGCTGATATATGTAGGATAGAACCTTCCAAATCAAAAGCATAAGGTTTAACACTTCTCACCTTCCCTGGATTCTAGCCTTAGCCTTGATTTCAGGTAATTTTTTTTTGGCCCTCATTCATATCACTGTCCTGAGGGAGGTTTCTGGGAGTTGGGGTTCCTCCTGGACCTTTATTTTTTTAAAAATATGTTTTGAGTTTTTTACAGAGAGAAAGGGAGAAGGAGAGTTAGAAACATCAATGAGAAACATCGACCAGCTGCCTTTTGCACACCTCCCACTGGGAATGTGCCCACACAACCAAGGTACATGTCCTTGACTGGAATCAAACCTAGGACCTTTCAGTCTGCAGGCTGACACTATTCACTGAGCCAAACCGGTTAGAACCCTCCTGGGCCTTTAAAGCTAGGGCAGATTCAGAACTGAGGATATATATTATATGATGACCTTCCATACACTTGTTTTTATCAGCTATTCCAGCCTATTAGACATTAAGACATGTGAGCAGCATTATAGAATTCTTAGGGCCTTCAAGAACAGCTGATAACACTGCATTAAGCTAGGCTGTTTCAGAAATGCTTTACATGTATTCAGTCCACACAACACCACTATGATACATTATTTATTTATACTAGTGCTTAGAGGATTGGTTGTCCCTTATGCCCTTTATCTAGCATCTTGGAGCTTTGCAGATAAATGGTAACAGGCAATAAATACCCCTTTGTCCTTGTAACATTTAGCGCTGCAGACTAATGGTAACAGGCAATAATTCCATATGCCAAGGCAGGTGGCAATTCAGAATCTGCCTTTGTCTTTTATCCTATTGAAATATTAACTAATATTGATTAGTCTTTGATTTCTGTCTTGACCAGACTTCTGAGCCTCATTATCTTCATTGAAGATCTCTACTATAATTCTTTTATCAAAAGTAATCATCTTTTATCCAAAATAAAACCTTTGCCTTGCCAAAACCAGGTAAGTCTTAGCAAGTACCATTGGTATAAATAGGGATCCTACATGTGAGGAGGGTATTAAGGGCCAGGGGATGCAGGTGTTGAGACCCTGGGGCTGAGCCACCCCTTGGCTCTGCTGAGATTCTGTGACTTGGGTGGTATCAGTGTGGTAAAGAGAAGCTCTGGGGATGCTGAACTAGGCTCCCTTGAGGGTTGGGTCAAGCCCAAAAAGGCCCAGCGCTGGGCAGGTGGTGTGGAAAAATAGGCCTTCTGTTCTTCGGAGTAGCGCTCCTGGGGTGTCACAGCATCCCTGTAAGTCCAGTCACGCCAATGAAAATTGAAGCTTTCAAGCAGGGCAATTCGGTCAGTTCTTGTTGGTACACAGTCAAGGGGTTTAGAAGGTGGCAAATCGGGCACTTCTATTCCTGGCAGCAGCAATACCCCTCGGATGGCAAACCAACCCCCAAATCGGGGATGTATGCACACACCTGATATATGCTGGGGAGAGGGTAAAGAAAAGCAAGGTCATGATATCACCTTGGCATAGTTCAACTATTACTACAACTAGGCCTTTTCACTTATTCACACTCAATGGACACTGATTCCACATGTGAGCTTCATCTACTCTTATAAATGAGCTCTGGCATTGAGGAAGGGTTTCTTTTTTAAAAATATATATTTTACTGATTTTTTACAGAGAGGAAGGGAAAGTGGGGAGAGAGAGAAACATTAATAAATCAGCTGCCTCCTGCACACCCCACACTGGGGATGTGCCCATAACAAAGGTACATGACCTTGACTGGAATCGAACCTGGGACCCTTCAGTCTGTAGACTGATGCTCCATCCACTCAACCAAACTGGTGAGGGCAAGGAAAGGTTTCTTAAACTGAGTCTCAATTTCAAAGCCTCACCACTGATCCAATCATCACTTTGCCCCTCCATTATGTAACAGTTTTATGAATAGACCAGGTTCTATAATTTGATTAGGGACTCCAGAAATCACATGGGGCTGAACTGCTAGGTAGGGAATACCTTTATCCCGGATTATGTCTACAAACTACCCATGGGATGTGGGAGAATGTGAGACCTGATATCTTGATGGGGCTTCACCATTTTCTTAGTCTCTAGTCATTTATACTTGCCCTCTGACCTGGGTTCCCCAGGGGTCAGCCTCTACATCCTGTCGTTGGTAGTAGTAAGCAGCCCCTGCCACATGGGCTGCTGTCTGGGCCAGAATCTTAGGGCGCCGGTTGGGGTGTACCTCGTAGTCAGCGATAACTTCAATCTGCAGCTGTGGAAGACTCTGGGATGGAGGACAAGAAGGAGGCTTCTTTCAGCATGACAGGAATCATGACCTTGTCCTAGAGAGCCCTAATTTGTGTCAACAAGATCCTGTCCTCAGAAGTATTTGAAAGGAAGACAACCTTAAGGTGGGGGGTGGGGGGTAGAGAGGGTTTCAGTGTGGCGAAAATGATGTTTAAAGGTAAGTTAGCTCTGCCCTCCAGAGTTCCAGTGTGGAGGAAGACATGGGAGACCTAGTGTATGTATATATATATATATATATTATCCTATCTGATAAAAGTAATATGCAAATTGACCATCACTCCCAACATACAAGATGGCTGCCCCCATGTGAACATAAAATGGTCAGCAGGGGAGGGCAGTTGAGAGGGACCAGGCCTGCAAGTGAGGGCAGTTGTGGGCAATCAGGCCAGCGGGGGAGGGCATTTGGGAGGGACCAGGCCTGTAAGGGAGGACAGTTGTGGGCAATCAAGCCTGCAGGGGAAGGAGTTAGGGGTGACCAGGTAGGCATAGGAGGGAAATTGGGGGGACTCAGGCCTGCAGGGAAAGGCAGTTGAGGGGGACCCAGGCCTGTAGGGGGGAGCAGTTTGGGGGGAACCAGGCCTGCAGAAGAGGGTAGTTAGGGGAAAACAGGCTGTCAGTGGAGCAGTTAGGCATTAATCAGGCTGGCAGGGGAGTGGTTAGGGGGTGATCAGGCTGGCAGGCAGAAGCAGTTAGGGGCAATCAGGAAGGCAGGCAGGTGTGCAGTTAGGAGCCAGCAGTCTGGATTGTGAGAGGGATGTCCGACTGCCCATTTAGGCCCAACATGGGCAGTTGGGTCATTCCTCGAGGATCCCAGATTGGAGAAGGTGTAGAATGGGCTGAGGGACACCCCCCTCCATGCACAAATTTCATGCACTGGACCTCTAGTAATTCTATAATAAAAGCATAATTTGCAAATAGACCAAACTGCCGAAAGCAGAACTATCTGGATGACCATGCTATGACATACACTGGGGCCAGGCCAGCCAAGGTGGGTGCTATGTGATTGGTGGTGGAGGTTGGGGGACCGACGTTGCCCCACGATCATCCCGCAGAGGGAGGCCCAAGCCACCCTCAGCAGGGTGATCAATCGGGGACTCTGCGGAACCAGGGGTGTGTGGCAGTGGACACAGGCAGCGCCAGGTCAAGGTAAGTGCAGGTGGGTGGCAGGGCCGTGAAGCCAGCAGCCAGGACTGCAAAGCAAGCAGCTGGGGCAAGGAAGGCCTACCAATGCACGAATTTTGTGCGTTGGGCCTCTAGTATGTAAATATGTACATGTGAGTGTGTGTTGGGGAAAAAAATGTTTTGTCCTTAAAAGGCCCCAAAGATAGCATAAAACTTCCACGTCTAGAGCAAAGACAGGTGAGAGATGCCTGGAAAACTTTGGATTATTACTATTTCACTTGAAGGTTAAGGGAAATCTGGTCTGAGGTTCACTTAGTTGCCCATCAGTGTAGGGCGAGTGAGAATGATTTCAGACCTGGAGAACTGCTAGAGCAGTGGTTCTCAACCTTTCTAATGTCGCGACCATTTACTACAGTTCCTCATGTTGTGACCCCCAACCATAAAATTATTTTTGTTGCTACTTCATAACTGTAATTTTGCAACTGTTATGAATTGTATCTGTATTTTCCAATGGTCTTAGGCGACCCCTGTGAAAGTGTTGTTCGACCCCCAAAGGGGTTGTGACCCACAGGTTGAGAACCGCTGTGCTAGAGGAAGGTGGCCCAACTTGCATTAAGAATGCAGAATGGGGAGATCACAATGTCAAGGCTGGATTTCATCCTACGGAAGTGGCTCCTAACCTTAGATAGGTCTAGTCCTGCATTGAGCTTGCAGTAGTTAAAGCAGTTGCAGCTTTGGAAGCTGGGGGAGGATATGAATGCTGCTCACCTTTCTAACACGGCCTAGGTGGTAGGCCACACATTGGTCCACAGGGTCAGTCAGTGGTTGGAGGTGGCTGCTCTGCAGGAAGGGCTTGAGGGCCCGATCAAACATGGCAGGCGTGCTGAGTACCAGGAAGGCCAGGGTAGGTCCTGGCAGGGGCAGGTGGAAGGCTGAAGGTAGGACTGCATTGTACCATGCCACCTGGAACAGAAAATACATACCTTAACCTGGCATTCAAGGTTTCATATATTGTGCCCCAGCCTCCATCTCATTCATTCAATCATTGAATTTCTACTGATGCTCTGTGATTTGTGTTTATGGGGCTTTTGCCTGAATTTGACAGAAAGTTTAGAATAGAGAGGGAATTAACTAAGAACAAAAGAGTTGACTGGTGCAACGACAGGGTCAGGTGACAGTCCTCTGAAATTAGAAAAGGCTTCTTGGAAGCTGAGTCTTTAAGGCTGGGAGAGAAGTGAACAGGCCGATGTGGGGAGAAAGACTCTGGTGTGTATTCTAAAAGATGACAGCATATGCCAAAACCGGTTTGGCTCAGTGGATAGAGCATTGGCCTGCGGACTAAAAGGTCCCAGGTTCAATTCCGGTCAAGGGCATGTGCCTTGTTGCTGGCACATCCCCGGTGGGAGTGTGCGGGAGGCAGCTGATAGATGTTTCTCTCTCCCTGATGTTTCTAGCTCTCTATCTCTTCCCTTCCTCTTTGTAAAAAATCAATAAAATACATATTAAAAAAAATAAAAGATGACAGCATAAACAATGTCAGGCAAAAAGTACAGGGTGTATTTGGAGAATTGCAAATTGTTTAGTTTGATAGGAGTTGAAGGGTCTGCAGAGGGAAGTAGAGGGAGAGAAGGCTGGAGATCAGTAGGAGTGAGATTATGACTGGCCTTGGATACCAATTTAGAAATATGGGTCTAATTTGGTAATAATTCAGGCCATTAAAGATTTAAGGAGTAAACTAACATCAGTTTTTTGAAAGATTAATGTAGCTGCAGTGTGCAGGATGGGTTGGAGGCAAAATGACAGCAAGGTTATTGCAATTAATCCAAATGTGAAATGGTTTGGACTACAGCAGTGGTCGGCAAACTAATTAGTCAAAGCCAAATATCAACAGTACAACGATTTAAATTTCTTTTGAGAGCCGAAAACCGACTTCTGCCCATGGGCTACGAAGTTTCAATCGTACTGTACATGCACCCGCATGTGGTATTTTGTGGAAGAGCCACACTCAAGGGGCCAAAGAGCCACATGTGGTTCACAAGCTTGTTTGCCTAGATCATATTGGATGGAAGAGAATGGATTTGGGGGATTCAGGAGACAGAATCCTAAAGGTCCTGGTGGCTGATTGGATGTGGGGTGGGGAAGTGAGAGTAGGAGCCTAGAATGACTGGCAGGGCTTCAGTACCATAGCTCCAACTAGCCAAGCCCACCTGATCCACCAGATAGACAACCTTACTGTCCTCCCATATCTGCTACCCACCACCTCCTTTATTCAAGCTGTTCCTGATATTTGGGATATACATAACCCTTTTTCCTTCCAACCAATCTTTTCTTTTTAAAATGTTTTTACTAACTTTTAGAGAGAGGGAAACATCGATCAGTTGCCTTGGGGTTTGAGCCTGCAATCTGGGCTTGTGCCCTGACTGGTAACTGAACTGGTGACTTCTTGGTGCATGGAATGATGCAACCAAATGACCCACACTGGCTGGGACCAATCTATCTTTTCATATAAAGCTCAACTCCATTTTTTTCTGGAAAGTCCTCTCTCTCAAACTAGACCCAACCTATCCCCTTCTGCTATAACTTCTCCTATACCTCTGTAGGCAGGGGTGAGAGTGGGTTGTCTCTTAAGCAATAAGCAAAGGGTTCAAGCTGAGCTGATTTAGCTTTCTGTCTAAGTACATAGCTCAATAGAGGGGGCACCAGATAAGGAGAAAATGAACTTATATAAATAAGGGAAAGTGGTGGTGCAAGACTTGTATGTCAGTTATATAAATGTGTGTCAGTGGTGGTGCAAGACTTGTGTGTCAGGGTGCAGTTGCTATACCCAGCCCAGTGGCTGGTGATTGGCAACACTATTAATTATTCTTCTGTTGGAAGGAACAAACCAGCCAGTTGTTTGCTTGTTCAATAGCAGGAATGCCCTTTCCTTTTCAAATGATCTAAATCCTAACCATGCAAACCTTCCAAGACTTGCCCTCTTCTAATTCCTTCAGAAGTTTCCCAAGTAATTCTGGCCCTAAGGATGCCTTTCTTCCCGTCGATTATGTTAAGTGACAGCCACAAGGTTACTGGATCGTCAACAGCTCCTACCTATCCAAGCCCCCCGTGACATTCTGTCCCAGGAGATCAGATGTACACGGGATCAGAGGAGCTCCCAAAAGACCAGGAGGCTTACGGACCCTCACGACGGTAGCTCCGAGGCCAATCATATATACATACACTTCACCCTAGCACCCCAGGAGAGATAAACAAACCTGGAAGGGGTAAACCTCGAAGCCAAAAGGGCACAACGTGTCCTCAATCTTCTGCTTCAGCTCAGCGACTTGCGGCTCCATGCTGTATGATACACGCTGAGCTTGCTGGGGAATGGAGTCTCAAGGGTAACCGGGGCCGTTAATTTTCAGGGCAGCTTGAACTTCATTTCCCAAGAACTTGTGCGACTCATAGCGGGACTTTGCGCGATGCATCTTGGGATACGTAGTTCATTTGTTCCTAGGAAACAACCACTACGGAATCAGAAAGACTCGGTTTCCCGACAAGCTTCACGGTGGGGGTGTGTATGCACGTATTACCTCCAGGGAAACGTAGTTCGGTTGCCTCCATCGTGGGTTGTTTCCGCGAGACGAGAACTCAGTTTCCCAAAAGGCGCTGCGGCAGCCAGTCCTAAGTCAGACTTTCCTGGCCTACTTAGAGGTTTTGAACCCTACGGCGGCAGTAATAGCTGGCATAAGTTGTGCATGATGGCTCTAGTATCCAGCGTCTGAGAAGGTCTTAACCAAGATTTGGCTCCTTGAACTCCCTCCTAATATGTACATATCAGGGTATCCCCGCTTTTCCCCTAGTTTCCCAAGTACGCCTCTCCCCTGACTAGTCCCAGAGGCGTAGTTTGGGTCTGATAGTGCATCCCTACCCCTAGTATTCCCTCTTTCAATTTGATGTTGTGGCCTTTCCTGGGTTGTGTGTCAATTGTTCCCTACTGGGAGAGCAAGGGCACAAGACGCCGGGGAGACAGACCCCTTGCTGTAGGCTGTGAGTATGAACCTGAGCTGGTCTGAGCAGCTCGATGCGCTTCTCAGTGCTACTGACGGAAATGTGGCCAGGACTAAGGTAAGGGGAAGTGAGGCCCCTGGTTGGTTGCTTGTTCAAGACAGCAGGAATGCCCTTGGGAGTGTGAGTTAATCTCATGAACATGCACGTGTTTCTTTTGTAGCAGCGGTTGTATCCCCGTGGCGTCTCTGCTGCAGGTAAGTATTATCTTCTTTTCTACCCCCTTTCAGGATCTCCCTTTCAGGAAGATCTCTCTCAGGATCTTCCTTTTTCCGTGCCTGTACCATCCATTATTCCTTCCGGTGTCCAACTATTTACTTTCTTGAACAAACATCTGTCCCCTTTTATCCCCCTCGACACCCACCCCCTGCTAAGTCTTGCATTTGTCCCTTCTTTATTTCCTCAGCAGGAGATCTGACTGGGACCAGGATTCCTCCTCATCACTTGCTTCTCCAACCAGGAACCCAAGCTCAACAGCCTTGGGCTCTAGAGACCCCTATTGTTCCTGAGAGGTTAAATTGGGCTGAGGTCCATAAGACATCTTCTCTCTGGGATGAAGTTACTATTCTTAGATCCCAGCTTCGATCCCAGGGTCAGGTGAGGCTTGGAATGTTTGGTGTGTATTAGCATATGTGGTGTTTATGTGAGACCAGGATACCAGGAGTTGGGGTATCACAGTAGGGCTCATGTGATTTTCTGCCTGTGTAGGTGACTGAGGCACTAAGACAAGCTGTGCAGGGCCTGCTGAAAGAGCAAGAGCAGCAGAAGTACCAAATCTGTGCCCTGGAAGGTATTAGACCAGTTATTTTCTTCATACACAAAGTCTCATACATATGCAAACAATTTTGTGGCATACTTTTGTGTGTGCATTTGTATCTTGATTCACAGTGGAGTCTCTAGACTCATGTGTGAGGTTCTTAGAGGGGTTGACCCCCCAACTTGTCCTATTATAGCATCACTAAAGTTGCTGCAGGGGGGCCCAGAAAGGAAGGCTCTTCTTCTGGAGCAACGCCTGGACCGGCTGAGAAGGGAACTGAGGGGCCTTCGGAGCCAGGTGCAGGAACAGGCCCAAGCCCAAATACAAGCAGGTCCACAAAAGTGCAGTGTTACCAGTGGCCTTCACAAGCTGCAGAATGAGTAAGTGATAGCAAGAACTCTCCTTCAGGCTTTTGAACTCCAGGTACTCTGGTAGCCTCCTCTGGACTTTTTGATTGGCTATTTAGAATGAAACTGCTGTCATCCCTATAGGAGGCAACTGCTATGGGAGGAGTCAGAGGTTCTGAGGGAAGAACTGAAGTTGCTGCGGGACCAGCTGAGTGAGTAAAAGATGGAAGAAGGTTCACTTGTCCTGTTTTCTGGAAAGCCTTCTTATTCTCCCAGTAAGTGGCCATAGCTCTAAATGCTTGAGCTACTCCGAAGTCTGGCCAAGTATTTGTCTTGCCTCCAAAGGTGTGATCCTACTCTCCCCAGTTAGCTTGGAAACTTCCTATCAGCTGGACCAGAATGGTTCTGTTTTCAGCACCAGACGGAACAAGGCAGGGAGGAAGAAGGAAAAGAGTTGGGGAACAGCCTTCTTCTTAAAAAAAAAAAAAATCTTTATTGATTTTAGAGAGGGAGGGAGAGAAAGAGAGAGAGAAATATCACTGATGAGAGAGAGAATTATTGATTAGCTGCCTCCTGCACACCCCACACTGGGGATTGAACCCACAAGCTGGATATTAGACAACAGCTTTCTTACATGTTCTCTCATCTGCAGCCCAGCATCAGGAGCTGATGCTGAAACAGATGGCTGAGGGGCGGCAAGCTCAGGCCCGCAGCTGGAAGGTAGGATGAGGATTGGACCTATCCCTTCATAACTCCCTGTTATGGCCCTCCCTTTCTCTGTTTATCCTATTCTGCAGGCAGGCCAGGATACTCTTTCCCTTTCCTCTCTTCCTCTTCCTCTTCCTCTTCCCTGTGATGACTTCACCTCCCTTCAAAGCTCTTCTTCCTAAGCCCTCTTCTCGAATTATGGGGAAGGGGGTTTCTCCTGGAGAGGGAGAGGTTTGGTTCTACCTGGGACCATAATCTGGCAGATGTTGGAAGAGCTGCAGAGTGGTCAGGAGGACAAGGAGGCTGCCAGGACAGAGGCCGAGGATGCCCGGCGAGAACATAACCTCCTCAGGTCAGGGGGTGTGGGTACCTCTGTCAGTGGAAGGGATTTTTGTCCTGCAGAGGCCAGGAATTGGGGACCAAAGTTCAGCTATCCTATATTTGACACTAGAGGCCCAGTGCATGAAAATTCGTGCACTTGGGGGTGGTCACTCAGCCCGGCCTGCACTCTCTCGCAGTCCGGGAGCCCTCAGAGGATGTCCAACTGGCAGCTTAAGCCCTGTTGGAAGTGGGCCTAAGCCACAGTCTGGCCTCCCTCTGCCGGAGGCGACTGGTGCGCTGATTGGCAATGGCACAGAGCAGTAAGGGGCTGGCCTCTCCCCCCATCACTGCCAGTGGTGGCTTCCCTCTGTGGGAGAGTGACTGGCAGGCTGATCTAGGGCTGACAAGTAGCCCACCCCATCATCCCACCGCTGCCAGTCACCACCACCCGATTGCCGTCTACTCGCTTTGCCCACTGACACCTGCCTTGGCTAGCCTGGCGCTGCCTGCTTGCTGGCCCTGTCCCCCGATGACTGATGGTTCTGCTGTTCAGTCGATTTGCATATTAGGCTTTTATTATATAGGGTGGGCCGATAGGGGAGGGGTAGCATGAGTATCTGGGTTACAGCCCAAAAGGGCAGTAGTGGTATTCTTTATTTGATATGGAGTCAGTGATGTATCTGTATGTTTGGAAGATAAAGTGTGAGTTCTGGCCTCAGGAAGGAGGACAGTTCCATGCTGGAAGGGCCCCTTTGACCCACCATCACCATTTCTTTCCCTTTCCAGGACCTCTGTTCACGTCCTTGAGTCGAAGCTACCCCTGGCTGCCACCTTTGCCATGTCTCTTTCTTCATCTAGCTCTGAAGTCAGTCATCAGGACAGTAACAGTAGCTGGGATCTTTTAAAGAAGCTAGGTGAGGATAAGGGCAGGGATCCCAGTTGTGGGGAAGGCTGAATCTAAATGATGCTTGAATGCCACCTACCTAATTGTTTGGCACTAGGTAGTATGGAGTCTCTGCCTTTTCCTTTGTGAATCCATTGGCCACTGTTGCTACTTCTCCCAAGTCAGACCTATATGTACTTCCCCAACAGACAAGCCTAGTTCTGTGTATCACAGTGCTTGCTGATGGTTTGTTCTGTCTTTCCTTTCTCTCCTCTTAGATCTTCAGAAGAGCACCCTTTCTAACCTGGAACCCAGCAACTTTCAGCTCCAGGTCCAGAGCCTTGAGCAGGAGGACTTATCCTTTAATGGCTCCAAGATACTCCTGAGTGACCTGTAGGAATTTGTAAGAGTACTAGGATAAAATATTTGCTCACCTTCCCCGCAAGGCCCGGTTTCTGGACTCCCTGCCCCTACCCTCTTGATCTGGCTGGTATCTGCCCTCCCTACTGAGTCTTGTCACTGCCTACCCACCTGCTCACCAACTGCAGTAAAATGGCTTAACCCTCTCTGATGTGTTTTCTGTGAATCAGTACCCACATGGGATAGAGTCAGCTGTACCTTTTCTTCCTCCTGTAATATGACTACTACCTACCATCTCTCGGAAATCCAAGTTCATAGACATTTATAGCTGTACCTTCTGAATTCAAATCCTGTGCTCAGTAGAACTTGGAAGGAGGTGGGAGCTCTCATTTTGGGGGGAGAGGTAGGACACTGCTCTGGAGCAGTACTACTGTGGGGATGCAGAGGAGGATGAGACATTCTATTGGGCCCTGGACCGTAATAGGCTTTCTCTCCTCCTGTAGAAGTCTACTCCCTTATCTCCTTTTAATCTCTCTGCCTCTAATCCACTGGGTTTACAATTTTTTGACTGTGACCGCCAGTAAGAAATGTTACATTATAGCTTAGTAAATATAAATATATGTATTTATTAACTGAAACAAATCTAATGATTGAATAGTTATGCTTACCAGAAGTGATGCCCTCTGATATTTCCCATTATATTAAAATTTTTTGTGTGGCTATTGGTTCTGATCCTTCCACCATTGGTTGCTCTCTGGAAACTATGTTTTCCTAGGTAGACTATGGGTACATTATTTTCTCCTTACTTGGGCTTTGTATTTTAGACAATGCAGTTCAGGATTTCCTTAGTAGCAATAGCATCTCACTGAGGTCTCATGAGATCTCTTCCACTGCTAAATATAGCGAAATGATAATGTTATTCATCCACCAAATGGATGTTTATTACATACCAGTTCTAGTATGTATTTACCCTGAGCTACGATAGGCAGTGGCTCATGTAAAAGTCCCGCTGCTTAGCTCAGTCCAGCTGGGAAGAGGAAACAGTTATCTGAAATAAAAGCATAATAAAAGACCGATGGCAGGAACTACTTTCTTTATGAGGTGCATTCAAGGCACTGAAATAAGTAGCAGACAGGTCGTGAAGAATGGCCTTTGATATGCAAATAAGGCAATCCTTTTTTTTTTACCCCATAGCATTAGGGAGATTGCTGAGAGTTTAATGGGATAGGTCAAACAGAACCTATTTAAAAAAACAAATAAAAAAACTTCCCATCAAGGCTTACTTTCCTGCCCAACCAGGTATAAGGAACTCCTGATTGTTAAATTTTTTACTAGTCAGGTGATACATCTGGGATGGTGGCATTATTCATTTAGTTTTACTTACTACCAGTGCTCTACTTATCAGCTACTTTATTTACATCGGGCTCTGCGGAAGATGTGTTTGCAAAGGTGCCAGAGTTCTTCACAGCAGAAACATTTAATAGCTATGTGGATCCATGGTATTTGAACCGTCACCAGGTGGCAGCACATGACCTGTTTCCAGAAGAATATGTACTACAGAAAAGGTTTCTGGCCAAGGGGACTAGGCTACAGTGCTTTTTTCTCCCTTCAGAGATCCTGTGAGCTAATAATTAATCTTCCTAAAACAGTGTCCTGTTAAGGCTTCTCTCCTGCTCAGGAATCTTTTATATACAGCATAAAAAAAGGACAAATTTGGCGTTGATGCCCAACCCACATTTATCTTTCCATTCTTATTCTCTACCAAAAACTCTATTGCTACCAAGAATGCACATCACCTATACTCCAACTATAGTAATCTCCTGATACCCATGGAGAATATGTTCCAAGACCTTGAGTGGATGCCTGAAACCACAGAGAGTACCAAACCCTGTGTATATTATGTTTTTATCTATACATACATACTATACCAAAGTTTAATTTATAATTTAGGCACAGTAAGAGATTAACAACTAATAAAATAGAGCAATTATGACAATATACTCTCATTAAAGTTATGTGAATGTGGTCTTTCAAATATTGTAGTGAACTCACCCTTTCTGTGATGTGAGATTATAAATGCCTATGTGAAGAGATGAAATGAGGTGAATGAGACATTATTAAGGGTTACTTGAACACAAGCACTGATCAGACAGTTGATCTGATAATCTAGATGGCTGTTAAGTGGATAGCCAGCAAGTGTGTAGCATATGCTAGATATGCTGGACAAAGGGATGATTCACATTTCAGCAGGATGTAGCAGGACTACATGAGATTTCATAACACTATTCAGAATGGCTAAAATTTAAAATTACAAATTGTTCATTTCTGGAATTTTCCACCTAATTTTTTTCAGATCACAGTTGACCATGGGTAACTGAAACCACAGAAAGTGAAACTGAGGATTCTGCTGTATTCAAATTCCACTCCGCTGTCAAGACCCTTGACAGCAGGTCTAGGAGACAAGTCTAAATATGTAGGAAAGTTGATCTCTAAACCCCAGGCATGCTGATCAATGATTCTCTCTCATCATCGACTTTCCGTGTCTCCCTCTAACTTCCTCTCTGAAATAAATAAAAATCATTGATTGGCTACCTCCTCCACTCATCCCTCCCTCCCCCCCTCAACTGGAGGATTGAGCCCACAATATAGGCATGTGGCCTGGCTGGGAATCAAACTGTGATCTCCTGGGTCATAAGTCCACGCTCAACCACTGAGCCATGGGAACGGGCTCAATAAAAAAAGGTTATAAGTGCCCAAGGTCCAGGCATATGGAAAGCATGAAGAAATGTGTGCCTGATGATCAGCTGAAGAGAATTTAACCTTTACCCAGCCCTTTCAAAATCCCCGGTTTTCAAGCCCACTCAAGTGTTACCACCTCTAAGTAGCCTTCACCAGAATTAATCTCTTAACCTCCTAGATGAATCGCTCCTTCAGCTTTTTGTTTAACCCTATCCATTGCTGTTACTATCTCAAGTCACAGTAATTGTTTATGTAACAGTTTCTCCCCCTGGCCGCGGACACCGCCCCCCGCTCCCCGCCATCCCCCCCGCCCCGCCCCACTCTGCTGAGATGCGGGAGGCTGTGTTCACAAGACTTTTCCTTAAACAGATAGTCTTACTCAACTATACTTTCACCAACCCCAAAGCTGCGCCAGTCGAATACATTTCCTTTGGGTTTGTTAATTATCACTCGTTTATGTGTTTTGAGTTTCGATTGGTCCACTTTGTGTTTACTGTCCCGCCTTCCGCGGGGCTCTCGGCCTGCGGTTTCCCCCAGGTGCATTCCCTCCGCCCCGTCCCTCCTTGCCAGCACACTGCCTCTTCTGTTTTCACCTCCACTTCCTTCTTATTGGTTCCTTTCCTCCTCCAGAGTTGGCGCCTAGGGCTGTTGATTGGCTTTTCTCGACGCCCATTGTGCCCACCTCATACCACGTGGCACTCCTGACACTAATTGGTCAGTTTCACCACCTCGTTGATTAAGGATTGACTATTGATTGGCTGCTAGGAGGGAGGGCTTGAGAGAAGGGCGTGGCCCACGGAAGCCACGCCCCCAACTCTGACCGGCGGGGCAGGCGTTTCAGTCGCCGGCGACTGGGGAGCCCTGCGGGTCTTCCATCTGCCCTCTCTGGCTCCCCGGACGGATCAGCCTGGTCCCGCCAAACAGGCGGGGGGAGCGGCCCTGACTGTGGGGCCATGGCAGTAGACTCCTCGTCCTCCGCCGCCGCTAGTCCCGCGGAATCGCCGGCTTCTGCGCGAGGGACCCCCACCGCCTCTGCAGGCTAAGAGCCGCTGCCGCCTCCGAGCTGGGGGGGGGGCTACTATGCTCCCTCTTTGCCGCCGCTTCCCCCTCCCGCTCGCGCAGGCACCCCTCTGGCTGCTCAGTCCCGCCTCAGGTAACGCCAGCAGAGCACGTGAGGCTCAAATCCGGGGCACCCGGGCCCGCGCCCGCGGCTGCTACGTCGCCTCGGCTCCGGAGCATAGGTGCGCGGGTTGCCTGACACCGACAGGACCTCTTCGTTTCCCTGAGGTTGTGCCTCTCAGCTCTGTGGGAACACTCTTCTCCTTCCCCGTCCCTTTTCACTTCCCTCAAGGTCCCGGGACAGCCCCAGCCCCCTCCTCACTCCCTCTCCCCCGTCTCAGCCTCGGAGGCCTGGAGCCCATTAGAAGTTCCTTCATATCACGACCTGGTCCTTGACTCCTCTCAGGGACTGGCCTCACTTGAGCGACTCCAGAGATTGAATTTCCTCAGAGAACTGTTGCTGAGACCTCCCACCCCACCCTGAGAGTCTCTTCCTCTCGGTTATACCCTCCTCCCTCGGAGATCTGGTCTCCCTCACTTGGCTTCCCTCAGACATAGACTTCCCCCTCGCAAACATTGGCTTCTGCCCTCGAAAGAGTCTTTCTCCCCTCAGACACCGCTGCTGCTTCTGCCTCTCCTCCCGTCACCCCTCTTCTCCGCCGCCTCCTCTGCCTTTACACGTCACTTGAAGACTCTGGACTAAGTCTTGTTTTAAAACCTTTCAACGTGTGCCTCTAAGAAAAACTTGCCGAAGAAGGTGGGCTTTATTATGTAGGCATGGGAGCCATTGCGGGCTTTGTAAGCAGGGGTTGGGTATGATTGTCTGATGAAAGTGTGGAGGAAGGACGGAAAGTGAAGGCAGTGTGGATGGACGCAGAAAGCTTAGGTAGGCAGGAAAACTAGGGTGCTAACTGGAGTAATGGCAGGAAAATGAAGAGAATGGCATGCAGTTCTAATGAAGTTTCAAAAACAGGTGACAGTATTAGCGGGAGGTTTCCGACGGATGGGGTGTGGGTTGTGACAGTGTTAACTGAAGTGGGGAACAGAAACAATTTTTGAGGGAAGGTAATGAATTTGGTTTTGGAACAAGTTCAGTTTGAGGTGTTTTTCAGATATTAACTGTGGGTAGCTGAAAATTTTGGCCTGGAAATTGGGGAAAAAGGTTAGAATGGAATACATAAATTTGAAGGATCAGCAGAGAAGATATGGGTGATATTTGAAGCCTCAGTATGGACGGCAATACTGAAAGAAGAGAAGGGCTGCGGACCACAAGGAACATGGTTTTGTTTTTTAAATACGTTTTTTTTTATTGACTTTTTACAGAGAGGAAGGGAGGAAGATAGAGAGTTTAGAAACATCCATCAGCTGCCTCCTGCACACCCCCTACCGTGAATGTGCTCACAACCAAGGTGCATGCCCTTGACCCGAATGGAACCTGGGACTCTTGAGTCCGCAGGCCAACGCTCTATCCACTGAGCCAAACTGGTTAGGGCCACAAGGAACATTGCTGTTGGAAGGGTAATAGATACTGAGAAAGAGGGTTTAAAGGAATGGGACTGGAACTGGAATAGAATGGCATTATAATTGAAGCCAAAGGAAGAAAGAGTTTCAAGAGGGAGGGGGCAGCCATCAGTGTCTGGTGCTCCAGAAGTCAAGTAGAATGAGGATTAGGAAGAAACCATTGAATTTTGCAATTAGGAAATCATTTGTTCACTTTGAAAGACACTTTAGATACCATGATGATGGCAAATACTAGCAGTAGTCAGATCATAGTGGATTGAGAAGTAAATGGGAGGCAGTAAAATTACTCTTTCAACAAGTATGGTTGTGAAGGAGAGTTGATGGTAGTGAAACTTTATTTTGAATATATTATATTCTAGACACCATAAAGATGCTTTGTAGATCACACAGCCTTGTGACTTAGGAATTAGTATCCCTCTTATAGTTGGGAAGACTATAGGCAAGAATTTGAACAAGGTCTGTCTAACTTTGAAGCCTGTGTACTTTCCACTATGGCACATGTGTATTTTTCTTTTTAGTATGGGTGATCAGTTTTGTGAGTTGAGGGGAAGTTTACCTAGGAAATATGTTGGGCATTTCATTCTTTGACTCCAAAAGGATAGAAGTCAAGGTGGATAATGATGTGAAGATAATGATAGATGGGAAAGAAAGTGAGGGGATTTGACAGGTGGCCTTATTTTCTTGGTGTGATTAATTATCTGTGAAGTCAGTTTTCTCTGGAGATGGAACAAGCAATGGTGAGTTTATGATTTGGGTGTTACAATTATGGCCATGGAAATATTTTGTGGAAAATGAAAAAGGAATGGATTAAGGAATTAAAAAACAAAGATTGCTGACCATATTGAGGGCACAGTTAAAATTAGAAATAATATATTTGTAATAGGGCTGGGATTATAAGAAGTAAAACCTTCAGGGGGACTGGCATCCTTAGAGAGTAAGGACACAAACAGAAATGTGTTGAAGATGGGGTTTTCTATGAAATACAGAATGGGAAAGCTGAGAGTTTAGTATTTCAAGGTAAAAACAAAAAAATCGCTGTAACTGACTTAGTGCTGTTGAAGGGGAATGGAAGTATAGTTTATTAAAGTAATGGGAGGTTAAAGTGCTAAGTATGTTGAACATGTCATCAGTATGAATGTCAGTAGTGACCCAATATGATAGCAGCAAATGGGACAGAGGAGATATTGGGTCGTATAGGTGGGGCTGCTCAGAATTGAGACACTCAGAATTGCATTGGAGTTCCTTGGCACTTGTTAGAAAGGAGTTCTGGGTGGTTCAGATGTTTGTATGTGAATTAATGTTGAGATTCTCAGATACTTGGTGTCCTGGATGTATGATGTATTATTTTCTTATACAGATGATCTCAAACACAAATTCTTTGAAAGTTGACCTGTTAATTCTTTTTAAAAGTATATGTTTTGGAAGGTGAGGCTAGGGACTCACCACACAAGGATCCCCAATAACATTTTGTACTTAGGTTAATTTTAAACAGAAAAATTATGTATTTACATATGCACTCATTCATTGTCTTACTTAGAGTAGAAAGCTGACTTGCTTTAATGCTTTTTTCCCTATATGAAAGTGTTTATAGATATGTTCTTAGTGTAATACACTTTATTGTTTGCCAGATGAATGTTGTGTTGGAATTTGAAACCTATGATAAGGGCTTTTATGAGAATTTCGTCTCCTGTCAATGAATAAAGTCCAATCATCATATTGTATAGTGTGAGTGATTGTGAATGTTTTAGACCAACAATGAATAATTATACTCTTTTCCAGGTCATCATATGGAGATGACTTCAGCGTACTCATACTAGTGTTATTTTTTGCTGAATATTCAGCGGGAGTAGTTGTTTCATAAAAAAGCCTTCTTGTGATAATTTTTAAGTCTTCCATTCCTGAACATTTCAGAAAGGAAAAGCAATGGAAATCCTAACTATAATCAACCCTTGTTAGCTATATGGTTGTAGGCAAATTTCTTGTTCTCTGTGAGCTTTAGTTGTTGTTTTTTAAAAATTTAATCTTTGATTAGGTAACACATTCAATTGGTTAAGTAAATATTTGCATATTTATGTTTTATCTAAACAGTGAAAGAGTCACTCCTGTGCCTATTCCCCATCCACCTAGCTCCATACCCATTCCCAATCATTTACTAGTTTCTTTATATTCTTTTAGACTTTCTTTAAGCAAATGCTTATTATTTTCATATTTTATCATTTTTCATGCAAAAGTTCACCCATGGTTCTCCACTGTTCTGTACTTTCTCTCTCCATAACCCTGAATCTGCTTTTTTCACTTAATATATCTTAGAAACCTTACAGATCAGAATATAGAGAGCTTTTGCTTTAAATAAACAAAAAAACACCTGCATAGTATTACATTGAGTGGATGTATCATAATTTAACTATTTCTTTTTTTTTTTTTTTTAAGATATTTTATTGATTTTTTACAGAGAGGAAGGGATTGGGATAGAAAGAAACATCGATCAGCTGCCTCTTGCACGCCCCCTACTGGGGATGTGCCCGCAACCAAGGTACATGCCCTTAACCGGAATCAAACCTGGGAACTTTCAGTCCACAGACTGACGCTCTATCCGCTGAGCCAAACTGGTTTCGGCTTAACTATTTCTTCATTGTTGGACATTTGTGTTGCTTCCAGCCTTTTGATATTCTAAAGTAACTTTACAATGAAGACCTTGAACAAATGTCATTTTACATGTGTGTAAAGGTATTTGTGGGATACATTTGCAAAAAGTGGAACTTCTAAGTCAAGGGATATATATATAAATTATGAAAAATATTGCCAAGTTGCTTTCCTAGTGATTGTTCTAATATTATTTCCTGTTCACTCAACATTTGCTATATCACAGCTAATACTTATATGGTACTTACTATGGGCCATATACTATTCTAAGTGCTTGGTATACATAACCTCATTTAATCTTAGTAACATCCTTTTGAGATAAGTACTGTTATTATCTCCACTTTTCAGATGAATAATTGAGAAGTATAGAGAATTTAAGTGACTTTCGCAAATCACACAGCAAATGTAGCAGAAATTCAAATTAAGCACTCTGGCTCCGGATCAGTGTTGTTAATATTATGCTTTGCTATTATCAAACTTGGAAGTTTTGCCAATCTGATAGAGAAAAATGATACCTCAGAGAAATTTTTAAAAATTACATTAAGGTTAACCATCATTTTCCTTTTCTATAAACTGTTTAAGGTCTTTACCTATTTTCCTGTGGTGTCATAGGAATCCTTCCTGTTGATATATAGGTCTCCTTATATATGATATATAAATATCAAACAATAAGATAATTTTTTTGTCTGTGGTATTGCAAATATTTTTTCATCTTGATATTGTCTTCTGACTTCTTTTACTTTATTCCCATGTAGAACTTTTAGATTTTTACGTAGACAGACTTCTCAATCTTTTTCTTTATACCTTTAGTATTTTGAGTCATAGTTAGAAAGGCCTTCCCCATTTGAATCCTTAGTTTTTTTAATTATCTCATAAGAGTGAGAAAATTGAATTATTATGCAGGTCAAGGTGCTTTGTCAACTGTAAATCATGATACAGATATAATAAGGTGTTATTTATTAATTTGTCTTCTTTTTAAAAAATATATTTTTATCGATTTCATAGAGGAAGGAAGAGGGAGAGAGAGATAGAAACATCAATGATGAGAACCATTGATCAGCTGCTTCTTACACGCACCCCACTGGGGATTGAGCCCATAACCAGGCATGTACCCTTGACTGGAATCGAACCTGGGACCTTTCAGGCTGCAGGCTGATGTTATATCCACTGAGCCAAAATGATTAGGGCTCATTGGTTGATTCTTGTATGTGTCCTGACCAGGGATAAAATCTCCAATCTTGGCTTATCAGGACAGTGCTCCAACCAACTGAGCTATCTGCCAGAGCTCCCCACTTGTCTTTTATAACAATTTGTTCAAATTAGGATCCAATAAAATATCCTTATTGTATTTATTTGTTATAACTCTTAGTTTTCCTTTAGAGTCAGACTTCAAACATAGTACATGACTTTTCTTTCTTTCCTTGGAAAGAAGAAACTTTGGCCAGGCCAGCATGAACCAGGAGGTCAAATTTTGATTCCCTGTCAGGGCACATGCCCAGGTGGTGGGCTCGATCCCCAGTGTGGGCCATGCGGGAGGCAGCCAGTCAATGATTCTCATCATTGATGAGTCTATCATCCTCTCCCTCTCCCTTCCTCTCTAAAATAAATAAAAATGTATTTATTTTTAAAATATATTTTATTGAATTTTTACAAAGAGGAAGGGAGCCCTAGCCAGTTTGGCTCAATGGATCGATTATCTGTCTGCGGACCAAAGGGTCCCTGGTTCGATTCCAGTCAAGGTTACATACCTTGGTTGCCAGCTCCTCCCTGCCCAGGCCCTGGTCTGGGCTCGTTCAGGAGGCAATCAATTGATGTGTTTCTCTCACGTTGATGTTTCTCTCTCTGTCTTTCCCTCTCTCTTCCATTCTCCCTAAAAGTCAATCAAAAAAAAAAAAAGGATGTCATACTGATAAACTATATTAAAAGAAAAGAGAGAGAAAGGAAGGGAGAGTGATAGAGAGTTAGAAACATCGATGAGAGAGAAAGATCAATCAGCTGCTTCCTGCACACCCCCTATTGGGGATGTGCCTGAAATCAAGGTACATACCCTTGACCAGAATCGAACCTGGGACCCTTCATTATGCAGGCCAATGCTCTATCCACTGAGCCAAGACAGTTAGGGTAATATAAATGTATTGAAAAAAATAAAATTTTGTAACATTCAAAACTTTTTAATGGCTGCTGCCTGGCCATGTGGTTTAGTTGGTTCAGTGTCGAAAGGTTAGATTCCCGATTTGATTTCCTGGTCAGGGGACATGCCCAGGTTGTGGGCTTCATCCCTGGCAGGAGGCAGCCAGCCAATTGATGTTCTGCTCTCACATTAATATTTCTGTCTCTCCCTTGCTCTTCCTTTCTCTCTAAAAATCAATTTAAAAAAATCTTAAAAAAATACAACCAGCTGCTGAGGAATTAGTGCGCTCTTTGTTGTATAGTAAGTATAGTAGCTGAACTCTCTCTGACTTCCATAGTGTCCAATCCAGTGGCACTTTTCTTCACATTATTTGACTGCTTTGTGGCTTTTGATATAATTGTTGTTTTCATCTTTGGTTTGTGTGACATACTTTTTTTGGGTTTATTCTTACCTCTATTATTTCTTTTTTGTCCTATGTATGTTGCCATATTTCATTGGCCTCTTACCTGATTTCACCTAAGAACATCATGAAGGAGACTGGGTTTTGGCACATAGTTGCAACTCAGGAAATATTACTTATTACTCATATTCTCTACTTTTGGGAACTCTTTAGAATATGTGTTAATACTATTGAATTTCAAGTCTGCATCTCCAATCTAGTCCTCTTTCCTGAGTTTTAGTGTGGTATCTCCCAGCTTCTTCCTACATGTTGTTACTTGGTTTTTCTTCAGGCACCTCAAAACTCAGAAAATCAGCAAAGAATTTACATCTCTTCACAGATCTTTTCCTTTTGGTGAATACATAGTCATTTCCCCAGTCACTCAAACCAGAAACATGGGAAGGATTCTAGGTAAACTAGGAGTCATCATAGGTACTTCTTGCACCTACTACATCCATTTGTTCACTTTAAAAAAAATTGTTATTTTATTTCAAATTGATTCCAGAGAGGAAGGGAGAGAATCTTTGATTGGCTGTCTCCTGCACATAGGGATCCAGCCTGCAATTAGTCATATGCTCTTACCTGGACTCCAACTGTAACCTCCTGGTTTATAGGTCCACACTCAAGCACTGAACCACACTGGCCAGGCCATTTGCTCACCTTTTTTTTTTTTTAATTAATTTTTATTAATTTTTTATAAATATCTCCCCATTGCCCCGCCCCTCCCAGGCGTACCCCAACCCCCCAGTGTCTGTGATCATTGGTTATGCTTATATGCCTGCATACAAGTCCTTTGATTGATCACTTATCTACCTCACCTAACTTTAATCTTTCTGCTGTAATTTCACAGTCTGTTTGATGCTTTATGATTTTTGTCTTCCAGAGAATTATCAGTCTACTCCCTTTCTGTGCTCCTGATTCTATTATATTCACTAGTTTATTCTGTTGATCAAATTTTTAATTCACTTAATTTTTAGATTCACTTGTTGATAGATATGTATTTGTTGTTCATAATTTTTTGTCTTTTACCTTTTTCTTCTTCCTCTTCTAAAAGAGTACCTTTCAGCATTTCATATAATACTGTTATCTGCCCTTCAATTCTGAATGATAGCTTTGCTGGATAGATTATTCTTGGTTGTAGGTTCTTGCTATTTATCACGTTGAATATTTCTTGCCACTCCCGTCTGGCCTGCATCGTTTCTGTTGAGAAATCAGCTGACAGTCGTATGGGTGCTCCCTTGTAGGTAATGAACTGTTTTTCTCTTGCTGCTTTTAATATTCTCTGTTTGTCTTTTGCTCTTGGTATTTTAATGATGATGTGTCTTGGTGTGGTCCTCTTTGGATTCCTTTTATTTGGGGTTCTGTGTGCTTCCTGGACTTGTAAGTCTATTTCTTTTACCAAATGTGGGAAGTTTTCAGTCATTATTTCTTTAAATAGGTTTTCAGTATCTTGCTCTCTCTCTTCTTCTGGCACCCCCACAATTCTGATGTTGGTCCGCTTGAAGCTGTCCCAGAGGCTCCTTACATTATCTTCACATTTTTGGATTCTTTTCTCTTCTTGCTTTTCCAGTTGAATGTTTTCCGCTTCTTTATATTTCAAATTTTTGACTTGATTCTTGCCATCCTCTAGTCTGCTGTTAGGACTCTGTATAATATTTTTTATTATAGTCATTGTCTCTAGTATGCCCTTTTTCATCTTCTCTTGGGTCTCACTAAATTTATCCAACTTTTCTAGCATATTCTTGAAAAACCTTATAAGCGTGGTTTTGAACTCTATATCCAGTTGTTTTTTCCCCTCCATTTCTTTTGTTTGTGATCCCTTCCCTTGTCTCGGCATTTTCACTGTGCCGGGTGAACTTCTGTGTTGGATTCAGCCTTATGATACCAGACTTGCAAAACCGAAGAAGCCTCTGTGGAGCTTGGGAGGGGTGGAGTCTCAGGGCTTAAGGGACCGCCTTGCCTTCCAGTCGGCCCCGCCCTCCACGGCCCCTGAGTCTCACCTGACTGGGTAATCGCTGGAGCGGTCCTTGTGCCTGAGCACCCAGTGCCTCTAGACCGCTGCCCCTCCAGCTCCCCTGCGTACCAGGACCACACGAGACTAGGTCCCCAGGGTTTTGCCCAAAACAGGGGCTTAGTGGAGTCAGAAGTGGCACAGTTGGGAGGGTCTGTCTCCCGCCCGCTCGCGAAAGCCAGCGGCACAATCAGCAATCTGTCCTGCGCGCAGTGCCGTGTGCACCACCAGGCCTTTGATCTTTTGCGACTCCCCTAAATTTCTGTGCACTTCTTCCTTTTCACAGTCCAAACTCCCCCGGTAAGAGTTTCAGCTGGATCTGGGGTTTAGTGTCGTAAGATAAGGGGTTCAATGCCTTTGAGAGTCTCCGTTTCCCTCCCGCCAGAGAAAGCCAGCCAGGTACTCTGGCACCCGCTCTCTCAGCGCGCTCGTCTCCGTACCTCAGCTTTTTGCAGCTCCTCTGGGTCTCCGTGAGCCCCTCTCTTTCCCTCTAGTTGTAGAACTTCCACTCAGCCAGCTTTCGTGTGGTTCTGGATGATGTCCGTTCTGTCTTTTAGTTGTAGTTTTGAAACTGTTGTGCGAGGCAGCAGTGTAGGTGTTTACCTATGCCGCCATCTTGGATTCCCTCTCACACTTCTGCTCACCTTTTTAAAGTCACTTATTATGCTGGTCAGTGCTGCGAAGTGGTTAGAATGTCAGCCTGTGCAAGGAAGGTTCATGGGACTGGAAGTTATGCAGACTGAAGGGTCCTGGGTTCGATTCCAATCAAGGGCACGTACCTTGGTTGCAGGCTTCTCCCCAGCCTGGGCTCTGGTCAGGCGCGTGCAGAAAGAAACTAATCGATGTGTTTTTCTCACATCGATATTTCTCTCTGTCTTTCCCTGTCTCTTCCACTCTCTCTAAAAATCAATGGAAAAATATCCTTATTGTATTTAGTTAGGTGAGGATTAAAAATAATAATAATAAAAAATATAAAAAGTACAGTGTCTAGATTTGAATTCTGGCTGTATCACTTCTTTTTAAAAAAATATATTTTATTGATTTTTTTACAAAGAGGAAGGGAGACGGATAGAGAGTTCAAAACATCAATGAGAGAGAAACATTGATCAGCTGCCTCTGCACACTCCCCACTGACTATGTGTCCGTAACCTTGTGTACATCCCCTTGACCGGAATAGAACCTGGGACCCTTGAGTCCGCAGGCTGACGCTCTATCCACTGAGCCAAACTGGTTAGGGCCTCTATCACTTCTTAACTGAGAGAGCAGGGATTTGAATTCTGGCTCTATCACTTCTTAACTGTGATTATTATAGCAAATAAGATATTTATCTAAAAGAAATAATACAGTTTTAAGAACTGGCTTTTGATTTGTCAGTCACTAATATATGCCATTGTATATATTGATGGCTAATTAAATAAATAGGGATGTCAATTTTTTTAAAAACATATTTTATTGATTTTTTCACAGAGAGGAAGGGAGAGGGATAGAAAGTCAGAAACATCGATGAGAGAGAGACATCGATCAGCCGCCTCCTGCATGCCCCCTACTGGAGTTGTGTCCGAAAGCAAGGTACATGCCCCTGACCGGAATCGAACCTAGGACCTTTCAGTCTGCAGGCTGACGCTCTATCCACTGAGCCAAACCAGTCTCGGCGGGATGTCAATTTTTATGTTAGATTCCTTTGTATTTATTTTATAGGGCTATTATGAATATTAAATATAGCTTGAACAAGTTAAATACTTCATGCTTTTTTCTCACATTTGTAAAATATTCAGTAATAGTATTTATTTTATAGGGCTATTATGAATATTAAATATAAAGCACTTAGAAAAGTGTATGGATTATAGTAAATGCTCAGTATATATAGTACCTATCATAATGCTTTGTACCTAGGGGGAACCCAATTAACATTTTGAATTGGCCAAAATATTGGACTAGTTAACCTCCAAATGCCTTTACAGCTTTCAACATAAGTTTATGTCATGATCTGGGGCCTTGTGGATTGTGATTATTACAGCAAATAAGATATTTATCTAAAAGAGATAATGCAGTTTTAAGAACTGGCTTTTGATCTATCAGTCACTAATATATGCCATTGTATATGTTGATGGCTAATTAAATAAATAGGGATGTCAGTTTTTATGTTAAATTGCTTTTGGTTTAAATGGAAACTGCAACTCATGTTTTCACAGCAGGATGGTAAGTTCAGCAGTATTGCTTTTATTTTTAATTAGGCAGTCATCCTGAAATGTGTCTGTATTTGCTATATTTCTCCATAGAAAGGATAGCAGCTGAGCAAACCTGTCACATAGATTTGCCATGTGGTTGATCTTGATTCACACAGCTAATGCACTTGTTAGTTTAGTATTCCTATTGTAGAAAATGACCAGTTTTCTGGGCTATATCTTATTCATAACAAGCCTATCAAATTGTTTAGTTAATTTAGCAGGCAGCTATGTTTTATATATTGTTTTAACTACAATATCTTGTATTTTATTTTCCTAAAATTAAGTTTCTTTTTCTTCCTGTTCTATCTCTGTCCAAATTACAGTTAGCTTGGCCTTCCTCTGCACTCAAGTCCTGGCCCTCCTTTCTACCCAGATGACTAGCTTAGATCCTTACAACTCTCATAGTGGAAAAACACTGAACTAAATAATGATGTGGGAAAAGCTTGAGCTTTTTTTGGTACTGGATGGACCTTGCTTCCAATTCTGGTTCTACCAGTTATGTATCCTTAGGCAAGTTAACCTCCTGAGCCTACATATCTTTTTCTGTAAAATGGGGATCATACTTTGGGGGTATGTTTTAAGGACTAAGTGAGAAAATGCTTATAAAATTTCTTTTTTTAAAAAAACTATTAACATTTCCCTTCCCTACTGTAAATAATGTTCAACTCTTAATGTACATAAGAATCACTGGAGAGCTTGGTAAAATTCCCAGGTCTCATTCCAAGAAATTCTGATTTATGAGATCAAGGTTGAAACCCAAGAATCTGGGTTTTAAGATCCTTGGCTAATTTAAAAATATATATATATTTTTAATATATTTTATTGATGTTTTTACAGAGAGGAAGGGAGAGGGATAGAGAGTTAGAAACATTGATGAGAAACATCGATCAGCCGCCTCCTGCACTCCTGTGCCCGCAAGCAAGGTACATGCCCCTGACCGGAATCGAACCTGGGACCCTTCAGTCCGCAGGCCGACGCAGTCTCCACTGAGCCAAACCGGTCTCGGCTGGGTAATTTTGAAGAAGATAGATGATTAATTGGCTTTTTCAGCCTTCTGAGTTATATGGCAGGAAATAGCCATGGCCAACACTTTTGAGTTGACAAAAGACTGGGCCCAGTTCATAGGCCCAGTTCATAGGCCCAGTTTTGAGTCTAAAAAGAAAGCAGTCAGATTGAGGCTGGAATATCTTAATTATAATTCCAATTGCTAGGAAAAGGAACTGTAATTGGTTCATATTGTGTAGAGTAGCACCAACTTCTGAATATTGGTAGAGAGTCAGGGTCATATTGTAAGGATAGCCCGGGGAGCCCTGTCATTATTCTCCCTGGTTGGAGGTGTAAAGGTAATCTGGGCTATATATTCATCACATTTATGAAAGTATTTCACTAATTGAAGAGTCACTTTGTTGTACTGTGCACAAGACCCTTAAAATCAATTCTCCTGGAAAACAATAGATGTAGGGGGAGATAGGCTGAAAGAAAATGTAGGCTTGTGTTTTATTATTATTTTCTTTTTTAAATATATTGATTTTTTACACAGAGGAAGAGATAGTTAGAAACATCAATGAGAGAGAAACATTGATCAGTTGCCTCCTGCACTGGGTATGTGCCCAAAACCAAGGTACATGCCCTTGACTGGAATTGAACCCAGGAACCTTCAGTCCATAGGCTGACGCTCTATCCACTGAGCCAAATCTGTCACGGCATTGTGTTTTTATTCTTACTTATGTACTAGCTAGGATGGAACCTTCTACAGTCACTTCTGCTAGTCTGTGCTGTTTAATCAACACTGAATTTTTAAGTTGCTTTTGGATATAGTTTTCTTCTTTTAAAACTATATAATTTTTTTAAAAAATATATTTTTATTGATTTCAGAGAGGAAGGAAGAGAGAGAGAGAGAGAGAGAGAGAGAGAGAGAGAGAAGTATCCATGATGCGAGAGAATCATGGATTGGCTGCCTCCTGTAAGTTCCCCACTGGGGATCAAGCCCACAACCTGTTCATGTGCCCTTGACCGGAATTGAACCTGGGACCTTTCAGTTCTATCCACTGAGCCATTTCTATTGATTTCAGAGAGGAAGGGAGAGGGAGAGATAGAAACATCAATGATGAGAGAGAACCATTGACTGGCTGCCTCCTGTAAGTTCCCCATGGGGGATCAAGCCCACAACCTGGGCATGTGCCCTTGACTGGAATCAAACCAGGACCTCCCAGTTCATAGGCCAATGCTCAACCACTGAGCCATGCCAGCCAGGCTAAAACTATATAATTTTACTGTATAAAATCTTTGTTTTGTATATTTGGACCTAATTTCTCAAACAAAGAGAAAATTATGTGAGGCTATGCAAGGCATTAGTAGAAGCACAGGCTTTTTAAAAAGACAGTCTTGCATTTTAATGTTATCTCTGCCATTTAGTGAGCTGTATGATTACTTGATTGCTCTGTGAAATGAATAGAATAATCCTTATATCACCAAATATTTGAGAATCAAATGACATGACATATTTTGGGCTTTTATACTTGTTTCCTAGGTAATGGATGCTCATTGAATGAGAGATACTACCATTGTTACTTTATTTTTTAGAATGTAATTGGTGATCTTCATTGTATTCTACTCATGTTAAAGACTGATTATATCTTAGCTTTAAATATATCAGTGTGTTTTGAAGGTAAAGGCATAAAGTATTTTTTAGGTCTGAAAGTCAGGAACTAGAATGTGAAAGAAGAAATATATATATTTTAAAAATATATTTTATTGATTTTTTACAGAGAGGAAGGGAGAGAGATAGAAAGTCAGAAACATCGATGAGAGAGAGACATCGATCAGCCACCTCCTGCACGCCCCACTGTGGAGATGTGCCCGCAAGCAAGGTACATGCCCCCAACTGGAATCGAACCTGGGACCTTTCAGTCCGCAAGCTGATGCTCTATCTATCCACTGATCCAAACTGGTCTCGGCCAAATAAAGAAATATTTTTAAATTGCTAGTTTATTGGTTTGTATATGTTTATTAATGGTCTTAATGAAGTATTTTTTTGATCTCTTATTTAGTGTCAAACCGGAAGAGAAGTAAAACTCAACAAAAATTTATTATGTGTGGAGTTCCTTCTTAAAAGAAGAAAAAAAGTGATTATTGCAACTATGGATCGGAGCAAACGGAATTCAATTGCAGGATTTCCTCCACGTTTGGAGCGTCATGAAGATTTTGAAGGAGGTGTTGGAAACGATGGGAACATGACCCAGGTGGGACGAGTTGGGACATCTTCATATCGAGCTCTTATAAGTGCCTTTTCCAGACTGACACGTTTAGATGACTTCACCTGTGAAAAAATAGGATCTGGCTTCTTTTCTGAAGTGTTCAAGGTGAGTAATGCCTCATTTTTTCTCATATTGTCTTGTTGATGGTCAGCTTCACTGCAGAATTGATAGTTGTGTTTAATTAATTAGGACATAGGCTTTGCCTAGTCAGTATGCTGTGGATCTTGAACAGTGTTCTAAACCAGTGATCACCAACTGGTGGTCCACTAGTGGTACGTGAGGTCTAAAAGGTTAGTGACTGCTGTTCTAAACTGTCCCCTCAAGTTATTTATTAACTTGTGAGATATCTTATTATTTTAATTATAAAATAATGCAGATTGATATAAAAAAACAAATAATATAGGAGACTCTCCCATTTTTCCCTCCATCTATGTATCTATATCTATATCTATATATTTATATCTATACCTATATCTCCATTTATAAGCATTGTTACCTCTGGATCCTTTTCTAAGCTTATGCATATATTATACATGTATCTTATATACGTATATAAAATTTTATATGTACATATAAAAACATACACACATATATTTATACCTGCACATATAGTTTTTGTTTGCTTAAATAAAAATATATAGTATACATTATACTTCACATTTAAAGATCTTTCATTGAGAAGGAGAAACCAAGATGGCAGCATAGGTGAACACAAGTTGCTGCCTTGCACAACAATTTCAAAACTACAGCTGAAAGACAGAATGGACACCATCCAGAACCACAGAAAAGCTGGCTGAGTGAAAATTCTACAACTAGAAGTAAAGAGAGGGGCTCACAAAGACTCAGAGGAGCTGTAAAAAGCTGAGATAAGGAGACACGCTCGTGGAGAGGACGGGCGGAGGAGGGTCTGGATGACTTCCTCTAGTGGGAGGGAGACGGAAAATCCCAACTGCACTGACCCCCTCAGCTCTAGGCGAGACTCATAGGGGAAGTCGAGACTGTTGTGAAAAGGAAGGAGTACAGGAAAACTTAGGGGAGCCTCGAAAGACAGAAGTCTGGGGGCTCACGAAAGTGCATGCGAAAGTGCACGTGAAAGTGCGCACACAGAGCGCTGACTGCTGATTGTGCCTGGCTTTCTCTAGTGGGAGGAAAACAGAATCTCACAACAGCACTGAAATTCAGGTCCGATTGCTCTGAACCCCAGTTTCGGGTGAGGCCCTGGGGACCCAGACTCATACGGGTCCCTAGTGCGCATGGAAACTCAGGGGAACCGAAAGGCAGAGTTCCAGAAGCTCATGTGTGAAAGGCAGAAGTCTGGAGACAAGCCCGCATGCTCAGACACAGCTGATCCTCACAACCAATTGGCTTGGAGGTCAATTCTCCCCAGTGATACCAACAACGATCAAGACTTAACTACAACAAGGCTGTATACACAGTCCACAAAGGGGTGCACCAAGAGTGTCCACCTCAGGTAACTGGGGAGGTAGAGCTACCGGGCCACATAGGACAACTAGCACACAAAGCTACTCTACCAACTCAGGGAAGCAGCAAAATATGTGGAAACTAAAGAACAGATCACAAATGAAAGAAATGGCAGAAAACAAATGACTGAATATAGAGTTCAAACCACGGTTATAAGGTTTTTTAAGAATTCCCTAGAAAAAATGGATAAATTTAGCGAGACTCAAGAAGAGATGAAAAAGAACCAAATAGAAATTAAACATACAATGACTGAAATAAAAAATATTATACAGAAACCTAACAGCAGACTAGAGGATTGCAAGAATTAAGTCAAAGATTTGAAATACAAAGAAGCAAAACACATTCCACTGGAAAAGCAAAAAAAAAAAAAGAATAAAAAAAATGTGAAGATAGTATAAGGAGTCTTTGGGACAACTTCAAGTGTACCAACATCAGAATTATGGGGGTGCCAGAAGAAGAGGGAGAGCAAGATACTGAAAACCTATTTGAAGAAATAATGACAGAAAACTTCCCCTACCTAGTGAAAGAAATAGACTTAGAAGTCCAGGAAGCACACAGAACCCCAAACAAAAGGAATCCAGCCGGAACCGATTTGGCTCAGTGGATAGAGCGCCGGCCTGCAGACGGAAAGGTCCCAGGTTCGATTCCGGTCAAGGGCATGTACCATGGTTGTGGGCACATCCCCGGTGGGAGGTATGCAGGAGGCAGCTGATTGATGTCTCTCTCTCATCGATGCTTCTAACTCTGTAAAAAAAAAGGAATCCAAAGAGGACCACACCAAGACACATCATAATTAAAATACCAAGAGAAAAAGACAAAGAGAGAATATTATATGGAACGACATTTAATCAAGCTACACTGGCCAGTGTGTTTACATACTTTTAATAAAATTGAGTCTTTAATTCTCCCAAGAATCATATTTCCCCACTTCATTTACACTCCCAGATTATTTCATATCCTTTTTTTCTCTGACCATACTTCCAGAACTTGTCTAGTTCTCACTCTCAGTGATGATCTTGCTTCCTAATTCACTGAGAAAGCTGAAGCAAACTGAAGAGAACTTCTGTGGCCTCCCATCACCACATATGGCTACTAACCCACATGTCTATCCACTTAGTTGGCCTTTATATCTGTCAGGATGGATGAACTATCATGCTCCAATGTAAGCCATATTTCTGTTTATATGGTATGTCCTATTTCCATTTGCCTACTCAAAGACATTACCTAAGAAATTCTCTCCTTTCCTATTAAATTATTTTTATCAGTATGTAAGCATTGTTATTTCTCTCAACTTAAAAAATAACTTTAAAGGGAGAAAATCATCTCTTGTTGTTGTACTCCCTCATGTCTTATTCTCTTTTGGACCAAAACATTTTCGCAAAGTTATCTCCAACTCACTGATTCACTTTTTTCTATTTCTTTCCTTCTATTCTTCTTCCCCCAACCCCTTTTCTCTCTCCCTCCTTCCCTCCCTCCTTCCTTTCTTTTGGTTAATTCTCACCAGAGGATATTTTCTCTAATGATTTTCACAGAATGAAAGGGAGGGGGAGATACACAGAGAGAGAAACATTGATGTGGGAGAGTAACATTGATTGATTGCCTCCTGCACATTCTTTAATAGGGGCCAGGGATTGAGCCTGCAACTGAGGTTCATGCCCTTGACCGAATCAAAATAGAGCCTTCAGTCCTTGGGCCGGTGCTGTGTTCACTGAGCCAAACCAGATAGGGCGCTCTCTCTCTCTTTTTAATGTAGTAAAATATACATAACTTAAATTTATTATTTTAACCATGTGTACAGTTCAGTGGTGTTAAGTACATTTACAGTGTTGTGTATTATCTGTTTCCAGAACTTTTTCATCATCCCAAACAGAAACTTTGTATCCATTAAACAACTCCCTATTTATCCTTACCCTGAACCCCTGTTAACTCTATTCTGCATTTATAAAATTTGCCTATTCTAGGTACTTCATATTAATGGAATCATACAATATTAGTCCTTTTGTGTCTGGCTTATTTCACTTAGCTAAATGTCCTCAAGTTTCATCCCTGTTGTAGCATATGTCAGAATTTCATTCCTTTTTATGGCTGAATATATCCTATTACAGTGGTACCTCAAGATACGAGTGCCCTAACATACGAGATTTTTTTTGAGATACGAGCCGTCGAGCGAGCGATTTTTGCTTTGAAATACGAGCAACATTTGAGATAGGAGTAATCGCGTGGATCAGCCGGCTGCATACAACCCACCAGTTTACCTCGACTCGAGTGTCTCATAGTTTCCCACGCCTCAAGGTTACGGAACGAATTAAACTTGTATCTCGAGGTACCACTGTATATGTATATACCATATTTTGGTTATCCATTCATCTGTTGATGGACATTTCTGTTGTTTCTATCTTTTGATAATTGTGAATAATGCTGCTATGAACTTGGTGTAAAAGTACCTGTTTGAATCCCTGTTTTCAATTCTTTTATATATTTACCTGTAAGTGGAATTTTTGGTCATATAGTAATTCTGTGTTTAACTTTTTAAAAAAATATTTTTATTGATTTCAGAGAGGAAAGGAGAGGGAAAGAGAGATAGAAACAATGATGAAAGAGAATCATTGATTGGCTGCTTCCTGCATGCCCCCTACTGGGGATTGAGCCTGAAACCTGGGCATGTGCCCTGACTGGCAGTCAAACCATGACTTCCTGGTTCATAGGTCAATGCTCAACCACTGAGCCACACTGGCTGGATCTGTGTTTAATTATATATAAAAAAAGGTTAAATATACATAACAAAATTTACTGTTTTAACTATTTAAAAAATATATATTTTATTGATTTTTCACAGAGAAGAAAGGAAAGGGATAGAAAGCCAGAAACATCGATGAGAAAGACATCGATCAGCTGCCTCCTGCATGCCCCCCACTGGGTATGTGCCCGCAACTAATGTACATGCCCTTGACCAGAATCGAACCTGGGACCCTTCAGTCCCCAGGCCGACGCTCTATCCACTGAGCCAAACTGGTTCTGGCAGTTTTAACTATTTTTAAGTGTACAGTTAAGTAATGTTAAGTATATTCACATTGTTGTGTAACCAATCTCTTGAACTTTTTCATCTTGCAAAACTGAAATTCTATACTCATGAAACAGCAACTCCCCCCACTTTTCCCTTATTCCCCACATCCTGGCAACAACTATTCTACTTTCTGTTTCTATGAGTTTGTCTACTTGGAGATACCTTATTTAAATGAAACCATTTAGTATTTGTCTTTCTGTGGCTGCCTTATTTCACTTAGTCTATGCTTAACTTTTTAAGGCACCACCACACTATTTTTCACTGTGGCTGTACCATTTTACATTCCCACCAGCAATACAAAAGGATTCCAATGTCTTCACATTCTCACCAACACTTGTTATTTACTTTTTAATAGTAGCAATCCTGGAGGGTATAAAGTGATATCTCCTTGTTGCTTTGATTTATATTTCTTTAATGATTAGTGATGTTGAACAAATTTTTATGTGATTATAGCCTTTTGGTTATTTTCTTTGAAGAAATGTCTATTCAAGTCCTTTCCTCATTTTTTAAGTAGGTTATATGTAAGGGATATGTATGTCTTATCAGATATATAATTTAAAAATATTTTCTCCAATTCTATAGGTTGTCTTCATTCTCTTGATTGTGTCCTTTGATTCACACAAGTTTTAAACTCTGATTAAGTTCAACATAATCTAGTTTTTCTTTTGTTACTTATACTTTTGGTGTCATATCCAAGAAATCTGCCAAATTCAACATCATAAAGATTTTTCTTAGTGTTTTGTTTTAAGAATTTTATAGTTTAGCTCTTATATTTAGGACTTTGATCCATGTAAGTTAATTCTTTTGAATATGGTGTAAAATAAGGGCCTAACTTCATTCTTTTACATGTGGATATACAATTTTCCCAGCAACATTTGTTGAAAAGACTCTTCCTTCCCCATTGAATGGCCCTGGCACCATGTCAAAAATCAATTTCCCATATGTTCCAGGATTAACTTATTTTAATTTGTATGCTCTGATTATTAGCGAAATCCTTTTTTGTTGGTTATTTATATAACTTTTTAAAAAATATATATTTTATTGATTTTTTTACAGAGAGCAATGGAGAGTGATAGAGAGTCAGAAACATCGATGAGAGAGACATCGATCAGCTGCCTCCTGCACGCCCCCCACTGGGGGACGTGCCTGCAACCATGCCCTTGACCGGAATCGAACCTGGGACCCTTCAGTCTGCAGGCCGATGCTCTATCCACTGAGCCAAACTGGTTTCGGCGGTTATTTATATAATTTGCTTATATTTTTATTGTGTTGATTTTTTTGTAGTTCTTTATACATCCTGATAATAATTTTTTATTACATGTGTTACAAGTATTTCTCTCTGCCTGTGTCTTTTATCTTTTTATGTAGTTAGATCTATCAATCTTTTCATTTATAACTTGTGGATTTTATATTTTGCGAAAGAGAGCCTTCTCACTGCAAGGTTTTGTTTTTTTTTAATTAAATCTGTATTATTCAGATTATTACATTTGTTTCTCTTTTTTCCCCTCGATAGCACCACCCAGCTCCCACCCCTCCCTCTGCCCTTAGCTCCCTCCCATTGATCTCATCTATAGGTGTATGATTTTTGTCCAGTCTCTCCCTGTACACCCCTCACCCCTTTCCCCCTGAGAATTATCAGTCCATTCCCTTTCTGTGCTACTGATTCTATTCTATTCACCAGTTTATTCTGTTCATCAAACTTTTAATTCACTAATTTTTAGATTCACTTATTGATAGATATGTATTTGTTGTTCATAATTTTTTGTCTTTTACCTTTTTCTTCTTCCTCTTCTAAAAGAGTACCTTTCAGCATTTCATATAATACTGGTTTGGAGTTGATGAACTCCTTTAGCTTTTTCTTATCTGTAAGCTCTTTATCTGCCCTTCAATTCTGAATGATAGCTTTGCTGGATAGATTATTCTTGGTTGTAGGTTTTTGCTATTCATCACGTTGAATATTTCTTGCCACTCCCGTCTGGCCTGCATCGTTCCTGTTGAGAAATCAGCTGACAGTCGTATGGGTGCTCCCTTGTAGGTAATAAACTGTTTTTCTCTTGCTGCTTTTAATATTTTCTCTTTGTCTTTTGCTCTTGGTATTTTAATTATGATGTGTCTCGGTGTGGTCCTCTTTGGATTCCTTTTATTTGGGGTTCTGTGTGCTTCCTGGACTTGTAAGTCTATTTGTTTTACCAGATGTGGGAAGTTTTTAGTCATTATTTCTTTAAATAGGTTTTCAGTATCTTGCTCTCTCTCTTCTTCTGGCACCCCCACAATTCTGATGTTGGTCCGCTTGAAGCTGTCCCAGAGGCTCCTTACATTATCTTCACATTTTTGGATTCTTTTCTCTTCTTGCTTTTCCAGTTGAGTGTTTTCTGCTTCTTTATATTTCAAATTTTTGACTTGATTCTTGCCTTTCTATAGTCTGCTGTTAGGACTCTGTATAATATTTTTTATTTCAGTCAGTGTATGTTTAATTTCTAGTTGGTCTTTTATCATCTTTAGTTGGACCTTTTCCATCTCTAGTTGGTCCTTTTTCATCTCCTCTTGGCTCTCGCTAAATTTATCCAACTTTTCTAGCATATTCTTGAAAAACCTTACAAGCATGGTTTTGAACTCTATATCCAGTCGTTTTTTTTCCTCCATTTCTTTTTTTTGTGATCCCTTCCCTTGTCTTGGCATTTTCACTATGCCAGGGAAACTTCTGTGTTGAATTCAGCCTTGTGAAACCAGACTTGCAAAGCCACAGAAGCCTCTGTTGAGCTTGGGAGGAGTGGAGTCTCAGGGCTTAAGGGACAGCCTTGCCTTCCAGTCAGCCCCACCTTCCACGGCCCCTGACTCTCACGTGACTGGGTAATGGCTGGAGTGGTCCTTGTGCGTGCGCGCACCCGCAGTGCCTCCAACCGCTGCCTTTCCGGCTCCCCTGCTCACCAGGACCACACTAGTCTAGGTCTCCAGGGTTTCGCCCAAAACAGGGGCCCAGTGGACTCAGAAGTGGCACAGTTGGGAGGGTCTGTTTCCCGCCCACTCGCGAAAGCCAGCGGCACAATCAGCAGTCTGTCCTTCACGCAAGCGCCGTGCGCGACCAGACCTCCGATCCTTTGCGACTCCCCTAAATTTCCGTGCACCTCTCCCTTTTCACAGTCCAAACTCCGCCCGTATGAGTTTCGGCTGGATCTGGGGTTTAGTGTCGTAAGATAAGGCGTTCAATGGCGTTGGGAGTCTCCGTTTCCCTTCCGCCAGAGAAAGCCAGCCAGGTACTCCGGCACCCGCTCTCTCAGCTAGCGCGTCTCCGTACCTTGGCTTTTTGCAGCTCCTTTGGGTTTCTGTGAGCCCCTCTCTTTCCTTCTAGCTGTAGAACTTACACTCGGCCAGCTTTCCTGTGGTTCTGGATGATGTCTGTTCTTTTAGTTGTAGTTTTGAAATTGTTGTGCGAGGCAGCAGTGTAGGTGTTTACCTATGCTGCCATCTTGGATTCTCACTTACTGCAAGGTTTTGAAAATATTATGCTAGCTCTAGCAAGTTTGGCTCAGTGGATAGATTATTGGCCTACGGACTGAGGGTCCAAGGCTTGATTCTGGCCAAGGGCACATGCCTGGGTTGTGGGCTTGATCCCCAGTAGGGAGCATTCAGAGGCAGCTGATCAGTGATTCTCTCATCATTGATGTTTCTATCTTTCCTTCTCCCTTCCTCTCTGAAATCAATAAAAATATTTTTAAAAGAAAATATTATGCTATGGTTAATTTTATGTCAACTTGATTGGGCCACGGAGTGCCTACATATTTGGTCAAACATTATTTTGAGATTAATATTTTTAAAAAATATATCTTTATTGATTTCAGAGAGGAGGGAAGAGAGAGAGATAGAGAAACATCAGTGAAAGAGAATTATTGATTGGCAGCCTCCCGCATGTCCCCTACTGGAGATCAAGCCGCAACCCAGGTATGTGCCCTTGATCAGAATCAAACCTGGAACCCTTCAGTCCACAGGGCAACACTCTATCCACTGAGCTAAACTGGCTAGGGTGAGATTAACATTTGAATCAGTAGAATGAGTAAAGCAGATTGTCCTTCTTAATGTGGGTTGCTCTCATCCAATTATTTGAAGGTCTGAATAGAACAAAAAGACTGACTCTCCTGTGATTAAGAGGGAACTTCTACCTAATTGCTTGAGATGGGACATCAGTCTCTGCCTTTTGCTTGGAATTGAAATATTGGCTCTTCTTTGGCCTTGAGCCTATCATCTTTTGAACTAGAACTTATACCATTGGCTCTCTTGGTTCTCAGGCCTTTGGACTCAGATTGAAACTTCACCTTTGGTTTCCTGGGTTTCCAGCTTATTAACTGCAGATCTTGGGACTTCTCAGCATCCGTAATTATGTAACCTATTTTCTGATAATAAATCTCTTTCTATCTGTATATATCCCTTTGGTTCTATTTCTCTGGAGGAATTCTAATACATATGGTGATAAAAGTATTTTTCTTTTTTGATATTTTATTAAAGTGAATTATATTAGTAGGTATTCTAATAATGAGCTATCCTTGCATTCTTGGTGTATTAGTCTTTAATGTGCTACTAACTTCTTTTTGCTGGGGTGTTTTTGCCTTGATATTTGTGAGATTGGTGTGTGGTTTTCTTTTACTATTTTTTCTTTTTAACTTTATGTTTAAGTTATTATTATTTTTTTGTTAATCCTCACCCGAGGATATTTTTCCATTGATTTTTAGGGAGAGTGGAAGAGAGAGGGAAAGATAGAAACGTCAATGTAAGAGAAGCACATTGATTGGTTGACAACTGCATGAGTCCCAATCAGGGCCCGGACAAGGGAGGAGCTTGCAACCAAGATACGTACCCTTGACTGGAATCGAACCCAGGACCCTTTGGTCCACAGGCTGATGCTCTATCCATTGGACCACACCAAACTGGTCTCCACAATACATTTTATATTTTTTTAATAAATCTTTATTGTTCAGATTATTATAATTGTTCCTCTTTTTCCCCACCATAGCTCCCCTCCACCTGGTTCCCACCCTCTGCCCTTACCTTCCTACGGTCCTCATTCATAGGTGTATGAGTTTTATCCAGTCTCTTCCTGCACCCCTCATTCTCTTTTCCCCCCAAGAATTGTTAGTCCACTCCCTTTCTATGTCCCTGATTCTATTATATTCACCAGTTTATTCTGTTCATCAGATTTTTTATTCACTTGATTTTTAGATTCACTTAGTGATAGATATATATTTGTTGTTCATAATTTTTATATTTACCTTTTTCTTCTTCCTCTTCTTAAAGAATATCTTTCAGCATTTCTTATAATACTGGTTTGTTGATGAATCCTTAGCTTTTTCTTATCTGTGAAGCTCTTTATCTGCCCTTCAGTTTTGAATGATAGCTTTGCTGAGTAGAGTAATCTTGGTTGTAGGTTCTTGCTATTCATCACTTTGAACATTTCTTGCCACTCACGATTGGCCTGCATAGTTTCTGTTGAGAAATCAGCTGACAATCATATGGGTACTCCCTTGTAGGTAACTGTTTTTCTCTTCTTTTAATATTCTCTTTTTTTCTTTTGCTCTTGGCATTTTAATTAAGATGTGCCTTGGTGTGGTTCTCTTTGGATTCCTTTTGTTTGGGGTTCTGTGTGCTTCCTGGACTTGTAAGTCTATTTCTTTCACCAGGTAGGGGAAGTTTTCTGTCATTATTTCTTCAAATAGGTTTTCAGTCTCTTGCTCTCTCTTTTCTTCTGGTACCCTCGTAATTTGGATGTTGATACGCTTGAAGTTGTCCCAGAGATTCTTTACACTATCCTCATATTTTTGGATTCTTTTTTCTTTTTTCTTTTCTGGTTGGGAGTTTTTTGCTTCTTTGTATTTCAAATCTTTGACTGATTCTTGTGATCCTCTAGTCTGATGTTGGATCTCTGTATGTTATTCATTATTTCAGTCAATGTGTGCTTAATTTCTAGTTGGTCCTTTTTCATATCCTCAAGGGTCTCACTAAATTTATCAGTGATTTCTAGAAAATTCTTGAAAAAACTTATGACTGTGGTTTTGAACTCTATATTCTTCATTTCTTTCATTTGTGACCTATTTCTTTGTCTCTGCATTTTAGTTGCTTCCCTGAGTTGATAGAGTGGCTTTGTGTGATAGGTGTCCTATAGTGCCCAGTGGCTCAGCTTCCCAAGTTACCTAAGGTGGACACTCTTGCTGTACCCCTTTGTGGGCTGTGTGCACAGTCTTGTTGTAGTTAAGCCTTGATTGTTGTTGGTATTACTTGAAGGAATTGACCTCTAGGCTGATTGGCTGTGAGGATCAGCTGTGTCTATGATGGGAGAACTTCTGTGCTGGAGACAACCTTATGAGGCAAGACTTGCTTCAGTGCGGCTTTGGTGCTCACTGAGTCTTCCTCCTGAGTGTGTGCCTTTTGGATCTGAGGAGTTGTAATATGGATGATCCCACTCTGACCATGGGGTACACTGGCTCTTGGATCTCCAAGGAGGTGCTAATTTAGTCTCTGCCTGAGGCCACCCAGCAGAAGGTATGGAGAGATCTGCAGATTCCTCCTCTTTGTTGTGTTTTGGAGGTGCCCTGATGAGGCCCAGCTGTGAAGCAATGCAAGCTGCTGGGGGGGGTCTTCTCCTTCTTTCGGATGTTCTGGTTCTCAGTGACTCAGCTGCAGTTTGTTAGGTAATTTTAGATTTCCAAAGACGAGGCCATTCATATGCAAAAGCCTCTGTGCAGAGCTTGGCTGGGGCGGGGTCTCAGGACGGAGCAAACAGTTATGGCTTCCCCTCTGCCCTGCCCTAAGAGGCCACCGGATCTCAGTGTCTCTTGGTTATCCCTGCAAGCACCTCTAAGAGAAAGCCGCCCTTGAGTTCCGCCTGATGCCAGACCAGTTTCTCCCTGTATGAGTCTGGGTTCCCAGAGTCTTGCCCGGAACTCGAGTTCAGAGCAGTTGGGAGCTTATGTCTCCCTCCAGATTGAAAAAGACAGTCATGTTCTCAGTTGCTAGCCCTCTCCAAGCATGCCTTCATACCTCTGCACTTTACTTCCACAGCTCCTCTGAGTCTCAGTGTGCTTTTCTCTTTTCTTCTAGTTGTAGAATTTCCACTCAGTCAGCCTTCCTGTGGTTCTGGATGATGTCCATTTTTCTTTTAGTTGTAGTTTTGAAGTGATTGTGCAAGGCAACTGTTCAGGTGTTTACCTATGCTGCCAGCTTGGTTTCTCCTGGTTATTTTTTATTTAAAAAAATATTTTTATTGATTTCAGAGAGGAAGGGAGAGGGAGCGAGAGAAGCATCAATCAGGTATTTTCTGCAACACCCTAACTGGGGATCAAGCCCACAACCCAGAATCAAACTGTGACCTGTTGGTTCATGGGTTAACATTCAACCACCAAGCACACCAGCTGGGCTTAACTTTATTTTTATTGTTGATACTATTATAGATTCCTCCACAACCCAGCTTTGGCCACCCTCACCTATCTCCTGTTCCCTTTTTCCCTCTGGCCATCACCACACTGTTGACTGTCTATAGGTAATGCATAGATTTTCTTTGGTTAATTTTCTTCACCTTATTTCATTCAGTCCCCCCTCAGACCTCCCCGCTGTCATTTGTCAGTCTGTTCTATGTATTCATACTGCTGGTTCTATTTTTTGGTCAGTTTATTTTGTTCATTAGATTCCACATATAAGTGAGATTATGTGGTATTTGTGTTTCTCTGACTAGCTTATTTCATTTAGCATAATACTCTCCACGTCCATTTATGCTGTGGTGTGTGGTTTTCTCTTTCGTGCTTTGATTGGTAAGCATGTTAGGTTTTGATAACAATGTTATGCTTGCCTCATAAAAAGAATTTGGAAGACTTTCACCTCCCTGTGTCTTGGAACAGTTTAACTAATATGTAATAATTTATTCCTTAAATATTTGATAGAATTCCCTTGTGAAATGCTTAGCCAATTGCTTGAAAACTTTTCCTATTTTTCTAGGGTAATTGGTTTATTTAAACTTTTGTTTCTTCTGAGTCAATTTTGGTAAATTATTTTTACTAGAAAAATATTTCTTCTAGATTTCTAATATGCTTGCATAGAGATGAATAAGTTTTGACCATTAACATTTTTTGTTTAAGTCCCTTTCAGATTAGTTGTAATTCTTAAGAGTTTGGATACTGCCACTATTTGTTCTGCTGGTTCTTTTTCATGGTTTTTCATTTCTCCTGTGATTTATAATTAAAAAAAAATATATATATATTTTTAAAAAATATATTTTATTGATTTTTTACAGAGAGGAAGGGAGAGGGATACAAAGTCAGAAACATCGATGAGAGAGACATTGATCATCTGCTTCCTGCACGCCCTCTACTGGAGTTGTGCCCGCAAGCAAGGTACATGCCCCCGACCAGAATCGAACCTGGGACCTTTCAGTCCGCAGGCCGATGCTCTATCCACTGAGCCAAACTGGTCTTGGCTAAATATATATTTTATTGATTTTTTACAGAGAGGAAGGGAGACAAATAGAGAGTCAGAAACATTGATGAGAGAGAAACATTGATCAGCTGCCTCCTGCATACCCCCTACTGGGGATGTGCCTGCAACCAAGGTACATGCCCTTGACCGGAATCGAACCTGGGACCCTTCAGTCCACAGGCTGATGCTCTATCCACTGAGCCAAACCTGTTAGGGCGATTTATAATTTTTTAAAAAATTTAATCTTTATTGTTCAGGCTATTAAAATTGTTCCTCTTTTTTCTCCCCATAGCTCCCCTCCACCTGGTTCCCACCCTCTGCCCTTATACCTCTACTGTCCTCATCCATAGGTGTACGATTTTTATCCAGTCTCTTCCCGCACCCCTCATTCTCTTTCCCCACCAAGAATTGTCAGTCCACTCCCTTTCTATACCCTTGATTCTATTATATTCACCAGTTTATTCTGTTCATCAAATTTTCAGTTCACTTAATTTTTGGATTCACTTCTGATAGATATGTATTTGTTGTTCATAATTTTTATCTTTACCTTTTTCTTATTCCTCTTCTTAAAGAGTACCTTTCAGCATTTCTTATAATACTGGTTTGGTGCTGATGAACTCCTTTAGCTTTTTCTTCTCTGTGAAGCTCTTTATCTGCCCTTCAATTCTGAATGATAGCTTTGCTGGGTAGAGTATTCTTGGTTGTAGGTTCTTGCTATTCATCACTTAGAATATTTCTTGCTCCTCCCATCTGGCCTGCATAGTTTCTGTTGAGAAATCAGCTGACAATTGTATGGGTGTTCCCTTGTAGGTAATTAACTGTTTTCTCTTGCTGCTTTTAATATTTTCTCTTTGTCTTTTGCTCTTGGTATTTTAATTATGATGTGTCTTGGTCTGGTCCTCTTTGGATTCCTTTTATTTGGGATTCCCTGAGGTTCCTGGACTTGTAAGTCTATTTCTTTCACCAGGTGGGGGAAGTTTTCAGTCATTATTTCTTCAAATAGGTTTTCATTATCTTGCTCTCTCTCTTCTTCTGGCACCCCTATATTTCTGATGTTGGTATGCTTGAAGTTGCCCAGAGGCTCCTTACACTGTCTTCCAATTTTTGGATTACTTTTTCTTTTTGCTTTTCTAGTTGAGTGTTTTTTCTTCTTTGTATTTCAAATCTTTGACTTGATTCTTGCGTTTCTCTAGTCAGCTCTAGGGTCTCTGTATAATATTTTTTTATTTCATTCATTGTATATTTAATTTCTAGTTGGTCCTTTGTCATCTCCTCTTAGGGTCTCGCTAAATTTATCCATCTTTTCTAGGAAATTCTTGAAAATCCTTATAACTGTGGTTTTGAAGTCTATATCCAATTGTTAGTTTTCCTTCATTTATTTTGTTTGTGATCTGTTCCTTTGTCTCCTCATTTTCACTATGCCGGGAGAACTTCTGTGCTGGAGTCAGCCTTATGATAGAAGACTTGCAAAAATGCAAAAGCCTCTTTGTTGAGCTAGGTTGGGGTTGAGTGTCAGGGCTGAGCAAACAGTCTTGGCTTCCAGTCAACCCCACCCTACGTGGTCCCTGGGTCTCAAGTGTCTCTCGGTAATTGCTGCAACCCTCTCTGTGCGCATGCGCGTGCCTCTAGATCTCTGCCTTTCTGGTTCCCTTGTGCTCCGGGACCCATATGAGTCTGGGTCCTCAGGATCTTGCCCGAAACTGGGGTTTAGTGCAGGCAAAAGTGGCGCAGTTGGGAGGCTCTGTCTCCTGCCCACTAGAGAAAGCCAGCGGCACAATCAGTAGTCTGTCCTTTCTGCGTGCTCCAGACTTTTGCCCTTTCACGGCTCCCCTAAATTTCCATACACTCCTCCCTTTTTACAGTCCAGACTCCTCCTGAATGAGTCTCGCCCAGAACTGGGGTTCAGTACAGTAGGATAAGGGGTTCAGTGCAGTCGGGAGTTTCTGTCTCCCTCCTGCCAGCGGAAGCAAGCCAGGCACTCCGCTGCCCCACTCTCTCCACGTGCGTGTCTCTGTACCTCAGCTTTTTGCAGCTCTTCTGAGTCTTTGTAAGCCCCTCCTTTTCTTCTAGTTGTAGAATTTTCACTCAGCCAGCTTTCCTGTGGTTCTGGATGATGTCTGTTCTGTCTTTTAGTTGTAGTTTTGAAATTGTTATGTGAGGCAGCAATTTAGGTGTTCACCTATGCTGCCATCTTGGTTTCTGCTCTTGCTGTCGTTATGTCTTGATTGTTGTTGGTATCACTAGGGGGAATTGACCTCCAATCCAATTGCTTTTGAGTATCAGCTATGTCCAAGGCAGGAAAACTTCTGTGCTGGAGTCAGCCTCATGATACAAGACTTGCAAAATTGCAAAAGCTTCTGTGTTCAGGTTGGATGGGGCGGAGTCTCAAGGCTGAGCAGACAGCTGTGGATTCCCGTCAGTCCTGCCTTATGCAGCCCCTGGGTCTCAGTGTCCCTCGGTAATCACTGCAGCTCTCTCTGCACACTCGTGCACTTCCAGACCTTTGCCTTTCCAGTTCCCCCGAGTTTCCATGAGCTCTGGGGACCCTGGGTCCCCTGGGTCATTCCTGGAACTGGGGTTCAGTGCAGTTGGAGCTGGGATTTAGTGCAGTCAAGAGTTTCCGTCTCCCTCTCTCTAGAGGAAGCCAGCCAGGCACTCTACCGCCCGTCCTTTCCATACACGTGTCTCCGTATCTCAGCTTTTTGCAGCTCCTGAGAGTCTTTGTGAGCCTCTGTCTTTCCTTCTAGTTGTAGAATTTCCACTCAGCCAGCTTTCCTGTGTTTCTGGATGCTGTCTGTTCTGTCTTTTAGCTGTAGTTTTGAAATTGTTGTGCGAGGCAGCAGTTTAGGTGTTCACTTATGCCGCCATCTTGGTTTCTCCTCCGATTTATAATTTTTTATTGAAAGCCTATCAATAGTGGGAAATGTTTTTCCTTGGAGTTCTTGTGTTCTAAATTGTGGATGATATGTCCCAATACATTGGTCTCACAGTTGTTTCTGCTGGGATCATATAGATTCTGGATCTGAACTTAAAGGCTTTATTTTTATTTTTGGCCCAGGTTTCTATACAGTGTTTAATAGTTCTTTCATTGAGATTTATTTTATGCTGAATTTACTTCAGGGCCATATTTTTTGTTTCTTTAGTTTCTTCTGAGATAATCTTTCTCTTCTGTGGAAACTCTTCTTGTGGGTAGGAACAATCTGCTCCTTTTCAGTAAGATCATCTCTATGTGGCAGGGAGAGCTCATGTATGGGTTAATATACCCAGGAGCTCTATAAGTTCTATGCCACATCTTGGGAGCTATGTTTACCTGAATGTGCTCAATGACCAGAGAGTCTACATCTAAACCCCTAAGTTCAACATTGCTCTTGGCATTTTTAAGCATGTGCAGCAAAAATTCAGCACTCTTTTTGGGCCACCATCCCTGTGTCCAGCCCCACTGTTTTGCCTGGGCACACCTACCAACTCCACCTTTGTAACGATGGAATGACACATATTGCTTCTTTAAAGTGACGTTCTTCAGATACTTGGTGGCTTTTTGAATATGCATACCCTTGATGGCCTGGGCAGTTTCACGAGTGTTCTTAAAGTGAACACAAAGAACTGAGCCTCTTGATATGCATGATTTTGTGGGGTTTTCTGGGTCTAGTTAATAGCGAACCATTTTCAGAGGTCACATAACTTCACAAGGGCTGTAATACAAATCTTAATCCTGAACCTGATTCTCATAGTTGGTTCTTATTCCTCATTTAAGGCAATAGGGTCTAGCATTATTCCATTGTGAATGTCCATTAAAAAATAAGAGAAAGCTAGTTAATTGTATTTTGTAGTATTTTAGGAAGTAATTAGTTAATATTATGTTGAGAACATTATCATTGAGAGAGAGGAATAGGTCTATTTATTTCTTCACTTATGCAATAGTTTGATTTAAGGTTTGGCAAACTATAGTCCTTGTACCAAATCCAGTCTGCTGCTTTTTTTTTGGTAAGGTTTTATTGGAACATGTCCACACCTATTTGTAAGTGTATGTTCTGTGTCTGATTCTGTGTTACAATGACAGTGACTATAAGCTCTCAGTGGCTATAGGCTCTCATAGCCTATGAGATATTTACTATCTAGCTCCTTTACAGAAAAAGTTACCTAACCTCTAGTCTAGTAACTAATTATAGTGCATAGCTAGGTGATGGTTAGTTTTTATCTTTGATTACAAAGTACAAATGATTACAGAGCTTTAAAGATCAGGTTAAATAAAAAGTGTATTCATGGCAATAAAAGGAAATAGTTGACTTCTGATGTGGGAGATTATGCAGATATCTTAAGGCCTTTTAGTTACCTTAGTTAAAAAAAAAAAAAGACTGGTTGATTGATGATTTCACATTAAGAAATGTGGATTTAGCCGGGACTGGTTTGGCTCAGTGGATAGAGCGTTGGCCTGCGGACTGAAAGGTCCCAAGTTCGATTCCGGTTGGGGGCACGTACCTTGCTTGCGGGCACATCTCCACTGTGGGGCATGCAGGAGGCGGCTGATCGATGTCTCTCTCTCATTGATATTTCTGACTTTCTGTCTCTCTCCTTTCCTCTCTGTAAAAAAAAAAAAATCAATAAAATATATTTAAAAAAAAAGAAAAGAAAAAAGAAATGTGGATTTATGCTACTGCTTACTTGTATTTCTTTAAAATAATTCACTTTAGAATTTAGGACCTCTGGTCATTCATCCTTAAAATATACCTTACTTATGTCATCTGTTTAATTTACACTATTTATTTAGTTTTGAAGCCTGGCTTTACATAATTAACGACTATTAGAGTGTACTTTATGAAGGATGAAAAACTACAACTTGCAAAATTCTCATGATCTTTGTTTTACAATGTATGGATCAGTAGCCCTGTGAATTACAATTAGGATAATTTGTTCTTTTCTTTACCAAAAATTATTTTTAAAAATTATTTTGTCTTAAGTAACCTTATTTAGTTGTATAGTTGTAAAAATATCTGTTTGAGCAGTTGGTTTGGAAGAAACTTGGGCTCCTTTAGATTGTGACTGACAGAGGTAGCGCACATTTTTATTTTATTTTATTTTAAATATTTTTAGATATATTTTATTGATTTTTTACAGAAAGGAAGGGAGAAGGATAGAGAGTTAGGAACATTAATGAGAGAGAAACATTGATCAGCTGCTTCCTGCACACCTCCTACTGAGGATATGCTCACAATCAAGGTACATGCCCATGACCGGAATTGAACCTGGGATCTTTCAGTTCTCAGGCCAATGCTCTATCCACTGAGCCAAACCTGTTAGGACAGTAGCACATATTTTAAAATTAATCAACCTGGTAATTTTGTTGGTTAAACTTGGGCTATGTTTATGGATTGTAAATGTCTTTGGATCTCAAAAACAATTAAGTTGTTATTAGAAAACATGTATTTTAGGTTGCAATTAATTTATCATTGTTCTGTAGATTAGCATGGTAGAAGGAGAAAGTTTTGAACATAAAGTTCTCTTTCAATGCCTACATAATTATTGATTATGAGTAGAGATTATTATTATTTTTTAAAATATATTTTAAGGTTGATTTCAGAGAGCAAGGGAGAGGGAGAGAGAGCTAGAAACATTAATGATTAGAGAGAATCATTGATCGGCTGTCTCCTGCATGCCCCACACTGGGGAGCGAGCCTGCAACCCGGGCATATGCCCTGATAGGGAATGGAACTCTAACCTTCTGGTTCAAAGATTGATGCTCAGCCACTGAGCCACCCTGGCCGGACAATGAGTAGTGATTATTAATATTGATTATAAGAAGAGAAAAAGAGAGACAGAGATAGATAAGCTGGTACTTTTTTTTAATTCTGGGAAATGTATGTGTAGAAGAAAACCTAAATTTATTAGTTTGAAGAGTAGTTCTATTTTCCCACGCTGTACAGTATATTTGGGAATATACGTTAATACTTTAAAAATGTATTTAAAAGATTGATTTTATAATCATTCCAGGTATTGATTTATTAAACAACAACAGAAATACAAAGATATCTCTTTTAGGTGTATTCAACTACTGTATTTCACAAAAATATGTGCAGCTAATTTGCTCTGTCAGTAAATAATTAAGACTGATGAACTAGGGCAGTAGTTCTCAACCCTGGGCAGTTCTCTTTGCAAGGGATATTTGGCAATGTCTGGAGATATTTTTGGATGTCACAGTTGGGTAGGGGTGTTACTGGCATCTTGAGTAGGGGGTGTTACTGGTATCTAGTGCGTGGAGGCCAGGGTTGCTACTAAATATCCTACAACTGACTGGAGAATTCTCCACAACAAAGTATGTATTATCTGGTTTAAACTATCAATAGTGGTAAGGTTATAAATTCCTAGTCTACAAGCACTAGAAAAGTTAAAAGTATTTTGTGACTTCTATTACTGAATTTGGGAAAATTTACTTTTAAAAACAAAATGAGTTGGATTTATATACATTTAAAATTGTGAACCAAAACGGCTTAATGGATAGAGCGTCAGTCTGCGGACTGGAAAGGTCCTAGGTTTGATTACGGTCAGGGGTATGTATCTTGGTTGCGGGTGCATCCCCGAGTTGGGGCCGTGCAGGAGGCCGCTGATGTTTCTAACTCTCTGTCCCTCTCCCTTCCTCTCTGTAAACAACCAATAAAATATATTAAAAACAACAACAACAACAACAACAAAACAACAACTGTGAGCCAAAGCCAGTTTGGCTCCTTTGATAGAGCATCCGCCTGTGGACTGATCAGCCGCCTCCTGCACGCCCCCTACTGGGGATGTGCCCGCAACCAATGTACATGCCCTTGACCGGAATCGAACTTGGGACCCTTCAGTCCGCAGGTCGATGCTCTATCCACTGAGCCAAACCGGTTTCGGCTATTTAAATATATCTTATTGATTTTTTACAGAGAGGAAGGGAGAGGGATAGAGAGTTAGAAACATCCATGAGAAACATCGATCAGCTGCCTCCTGCACGCCCCCTATTGGGGATGTGCCCACAACCAAGGTACATGCCCTTAACTGGAATCGAACCTGGGACCTTTCAGTCTGCAGGCCGACGCTCTATCCACTGAGCCAAACCGGTTTCTGCTTGCTTTTTCTTTCTTTCTTTCTTTCTTTTTAATATATTTTATTGATTTCTTACAGAGAAGAAGGGAGAGGGACAGAGAGCCAGGAACATCGATGAGAGAGAGACATCAATCAGCTGCCTCCTGCACGTCCCACACTGGAGATGTGCCCGCAACCAAGGTACATGCCCTTGACCGGAATCAAACCTGGGACCTTTCAGTCCCCAGGCCGACGCTCTATCCACTGAGCCAAACCGGTTTCGGCATCTGCTTGCTTTCTTTTTATATTAGTGTTTATTATATTTGGGAGTATAATTGGAAGGAGACTTTCTAGGAAGATGATTGTTCCAGTCTCTTGAGATAACTCAACTACGCTTTATTACCCCATAAGATAACTCTGTATTTTAGTATGTATTGTGAAAACTATAAAACCTGGAATTGCATTCCAGAACAAAGTATCATTATATTTTTTCTTTATAATAACTTTACTGAGAAGTAATTCACATATCATAAAATAAAAATTACAATCCATGATTTTTAGTATACAAGGTTCTGTAGACTCTAATTTAAAAATATTTTTATCATCCTAAAAAGAAATCCTGTGCTTATTAATTTCTCTATAACCTTTCCAACACTTGCTACTTTCTTTTACTCTCTTTCTTTATTACATCATTGTAACCATACTATTGGTGAAATAGTATCTCACTGTATTTTTTTTTTAATAAATATTGTTCAGATTATTAACAATAGTTACTCTTTTTTCCCACCATAGCTGCCCTCCACCTGGTTCCCATCCTACTCTCTGTTCTTACCTATCCCCCCACTGTCCTCATCCATAGGTGTATGGTTTTTGCAGTCTCTTCCCGCATCCTCCTTTCTCCCCTGAGAATTGTCAGTCCACTCCATTTCTATGCCCCTGATTCTATGATATTCACCAGTTTATTCTGTTCATCAGATTTTTTATTCACTTAATTTTTAGATTCGCTTGTTGAGAGATACGTATTTGTTGTTCATAATTTTTATCTTTACCTTTTTCTTCTTCTTCCTCTTAAAGAATACCTTTCAGCATTTCATATAATACTGGTTTGTCAGTGATGAACTTTTCCTTATCTGTGAAGCTCTTTATCTGACCTTCAATTCTGAATGATAGCTTTGGTTGTAGGTTCTTACTATTCATCACTTTGAATAGTGGTACCTCGAGATACGAGTTTAATTCCTTCCGTATCTCAACTGTTGCTCGTATTTCAAAGCAAAAATCGCTCTCTCGACGGCTCGTATCTCAAAAATCTTGTATGTTAGGGCACTCGTATCTCGAGGTACCACTGTATTTCTTGCCACTCCTGTCTGGCCTGTATAGTTTCTGTGTAGAAATCAGCTGACAATCGTATGAGTGCTCCCTTGTAGGTAATTAACTGTTTTTCTCTTGCTGCTTTTAATATTGTCTCTTTGTCTTTTGCTCTTGGTATTTTAATTATGATGTGTCTTGGTGTGGTCCTTTCTGGATTCCTTTTGTTTGAGGTTCTCTGCGGTTCCTGGACTTGTAAGTCTATTTCTTTCACCAGGTGGGGGAAGTTTTCAGTCATTATTTCTTCAAATAGGTTTTCTCTCTTCTGGCACCCCCATAATTCTGATGTTGGTATGCTTGAAGTTGTCCCAGAGACTCCTTACACTATCTTTATATTTCTGGATTTTCTTTTTTTTTTTTCTTTTCTGTTTGGGTGTTTTTTGCTTCTTTGTATTTTAGATCTATTACTTGATTCTTGTGATCCTCTATTCTGCTGTTAGATCTCTATATATTATTCTTTACTTCAGTCATTGTGTACTTAATTACCAGTTGGTCCTTTTTTATTTCCTCAAGGGTCTCTCTAAATTTATTGGCCTTTTCTAGAAAATTCTTGAGAAACCTTTTAAGCCTGGTTTTGAGCTCTATATTCAGTCGTTTGTTTTCTTCCATTTCTTTCATTTGTGATCTCTTTCTTTGTTTCCACATTTTGGCTGCTTCCCTGAGTTGATAGAATGGCTTTGTGGACTAGTTCTATAGGGCCCAGTGGTTCAGCCTTCCCAGTTACCTAAAGTGGACACTTTAAAAAAAAATTTAATAAGTCTTTATTGTTCAGATTATTACAATTGTTCCTCTTTTTTACCCCCATAGCTCCGCTCCACCTGGTTCTCACCCCACCTTCTACCCTTACCTCCCTGCCATTGTCCTCATCCATAGGTGTATGATTTTTGTCCAATCTCTTCCTGCACCCTCCTCATCCCTTTTCTGAGTTGATAGAGTTGCTTTGTGTGCTAGTTGTCCTATATGTCCCAGTAGCTCCGCCCTCCAGTTACCTGAAGTAGACACTCTTGGTGCACCCCTTTGTGGACTGTGTGTACAGCCTTGTTGCAGTTAAGTCTTGATTGTTGTTATCACTGGGGGGAATTGACCTCCAGGCCAATTGGCTGTGAGGATCAGCTGTGACTACTATGGGAGAACTTCTGTGCTGAAGATAGCCTTATGAGACAAGACTTGCTTCAGTGGGGCTTTGGTACTCACTGAGTCTGCCCCCTGAGTGTATCCCTTATGGATCTGAGGAGTTGTTATATGACGGTTTAACTCTGACCACAGGGTACACTGGCTCTTGGATCTATAAGGAGGTGCTAATTTACTCTCTGCCTGAGTCCTCCCAGCAGGAGGTATGGAGAGATCTGCAGATTCCTCTTCTTTGTTTGTGTTTTGGAGGTGCCCAGATGAGGCCCAGCTGTGAAGCAATGCAAGTTGCTGTGGAGCCTTGGGCCTTCTTTTGGATATTCTGGGTCTCACTGACTCAGCTGCAGTTTTTTAGGTAAGTTTAGATATCATAGAACCAGGGATTTATATGCAAAAGCCTCTGTGCTCAGCTTGGATGGGGCTTAGTCTCAGGATGGAGCAATCAGCTATGGCTTCCTGTCAGCCCTGCCTTAAGAGACACCTGCTTCTCAGTGTCCCTCAATAATTGCTATAAGCGCTTCTGAGAAAAAGCTGCTCTCAAGTTCCTTCTGATGCCCAACAGTCTAGTTTCTCCCCATATGAGTTTGGGTCCCCAGTGTCTTGCCTGGAATTGGAGTTCAGAGCAGTTAGGAGCTTTTTTCTCCCTCCCACTTGACAAAGCCAGGCGTGTACTCAGTTGCCAGTCCTCTTCTCGTGTGCACCTCTACACCTCTGCCCATGGTAGCTCCTGTAAGTCTCAGTGTGCTTTCCTCTTTCCTTCTACTTGTAGAATTTCCACTCAGCCAGCCTTCCTGTGGTTCTGGATGATGTCCGTTTTGTCTTTAGTTATAGTTTTGAAGTTGTGCGAGGCAGCAGTTTAGGTGTTTACCTATGCCGCCATCTTGGTTTCTCGGTTTTACTGTTGTTTTGATTTACATTTTTCTAATGACTAGTGATGTTGATTATTTTTTCAGTTGCTTATTGAACATTTGTATATCTTCTTTTGAGAAATGTGTATTTAAGTTCTTTGTCCATATTTGAATTTGATTGTTTGTTTTTATTTCTAACTAGAGGTCCAGTGCATGACATGTGTGCAGTGGAGGGAGTCCCTCAGCCCGGCCTGCACCTCCTCATAGTTGGACATCTCCTGAGGGGTCCTTAGTGCTGCTGTGGAGGCAGGAGTAGCTCATGCCACTGCCACCATTGCTGCGCTTGCCAGCTGTGAGCCCAGCTTCTGGCTGAGTAGCGCTCCCCCTGTTGGGAGTGCACTGACCACCAGGGAGAAGCTCCTGCGTTGAAAGTCTGCCCCTAAGTGGCCAGTGTGTGTCATAACGACCGATTGTTCCACTGTTCGGTTGATTAGAGTTTTATTACATAGGATTGTAGAAATTCTTTATATAGTATCCTTTGGTGCATAGAAGTTCTTAATTTTGATGAGATCCAATTTATCTATTTTTTCTATTGTTGTTTGTGTTTTTGGTATCATATCCATGATATTGTGGACAAATTCATTGTTGTGAAGATTTTTACCAATGTTTTCTTCTAAGAGTTCTATAGATTAACTATTACGTTTTGATACTATTGTAAATGGGATAGTTTTCTTTGTTCTCTTTTTTAGATTTTACAAAAGGAAATTTTTATTAAAACAAAAAGGATTATAATTAAAGGGGTTGTACAAAAAAAACTACGAGTGATCTTTGGTTTGGAAGGATTCTTATATATACTCATGCAATGAGGACCCTCCCTTTAACTTTAGCAGTGGGATTATTGGTAGAATGCAGTGGCTTAAATCAAGCGAGGAAAAGAATCTAATGGTATGCCAAAGTCAGTTGGTGCTCTCCAAAGTGACAGCCAGGGCATACTGTTTGGAAAAACATATGCAGAAGGAGAACTGTATGTAAGGAGAATGCCCCTGCTAATCTGAGTGCTAGAGATAGGAAGTTGTTGGTAGCAGTTTTGTTATAGGTGGAATTATTTTCTTAATTTATAAATCTATATAATAAAAAGGTAATATGCAAATTGACTGCCACTCCAACACATAAGATGGCTGCCCCCTTGTGTACACAATATGACCGCCATAGATGGTTGGCAAGGGAGTGCAATTGGGGGTGATGAGGCTGGCAGGGGAGGGCAGTTAGGGCTGTCTGTGCCAGCAGGGGAGGGAAGTTGGGGGTGACCAGGCCTGTAGGGGAGGACAGTTAGGAGCAACCAGACCATCAGAAGAGGGCAGTTAAGGGTGACCTGGCCAGCAGGGGAGGGGAGTTAGGGACAGTCAGGCTGGCAGAAGAGCAGTTAGGCTTCAATCAGACTAACGGGAGTCGTTAGGGTTGATCAGGCTGGCAGGCAGAAGCAGTTAGGAGCAATCAGGCAGGCAGACAAGTGAGTGGTTGGGACCCAGCAGTCCTGGATTGTGAGAGGGATGTCCAACTGCCCATTTAGGCCTCGTGGGATCAGGCCTAAATGGGTAGTCAGCCATCCCTCAAGGGGTCCAAGATGGAGAGGGTGCAGGCTGGGCTGAGGGATAAACTCCCCCCTCCCCCAACACACGAATTTCATGCATCGGGCCTCTAGTCCTATATATAAAAGACTAATATACAAATCGACCAAATAGTGGAATTACTGGTTGCTATGAGGCATACTGACCACCAGGGGGAAGATGCTCAATGCAGATCTTACCCCTGGTGGTCATTGTGCTCCCACAGAGGGAACACCTCTCAGCCAGAAGCTGGGCTCACAGCTGGTGAGCACAGCAGTGGTGGCAGGATCCTCTCCTGCCTCTATGGCAGTGCTAAGGATGCCCGACTGCTGGCTTAGGCCCACTCCCCCCGAGGGTTCCCAGACTGTGAGAGGGCGCAGGCCGGGCTGAGGGACTTCCTCCCCAAGTGCACGAATTTTGTGCACTTGGCGCCTCTAGTCTAATGATAAATATTTATATTAAGTAATCAAAAGAGTAATGTAACACAAGGGAAGCATAGTATATTAGTTACCTATTGCTGCATAACAGTATTCACACAAATGCAGTGGCTTAAAAGAACACGTTCATTATATCTGTTTCTGTGGTTCAGGAGTCCAGGTATTATTTACGTGGGCTCCCTGCTTCAGGTTTCACAAAGCTGCAATAGGTATCATCTGAGATTGCCATCTTATCCAGGCTCAACTGGGGAAGGATATGCTACTAAGCTCAAAAGGTTGTTGGCAGCATTCATTTTCTTGCAGCCTGCTGAACTGAGGGCATCAAGGCTTTTTTCAAAAAAATACATTTTAATTTTAGAGAGAGAGGGAGAGGAAGGGAGTGATAGAAACATTGATGAGAGAGAATTATTGATTGGCTGCCTTCTGCACGCCCCCTACTGGTGATAGAGCTCGAAACCTGGCCATATGCCCTGACCAAGAATCCAACTGTGTCCTCCTGGTTTATAGGTCAATGCTCAACCACTGAGCCACATTGACTGGGCAGGCTTCAGGTTCTTGCCGGAGGCTGCCTTCAGTTCCTTGCCATGTGCCCCTTTCCATATGACATCTTGATTCGTCAAAGCCAGGAAGTGAGAGTTTCCTAGCAAGATAGGTTATAATCTTGTATAACCTCATTATATTTAAGTTGAAGGCAATTCTTTTTGATGCTTTAAATTTAGATTAAAGTTACCTTTGCCATATTGTATTGCTTAGATGTTAGTCACAAATCCTGCCAGGCTTAAGCGAAGACCACACAATGACACCAGGAAGCAGGATCATGGAGGGCAACCTAAAGTCTGTTGGCTCATACAAGTTGCAGTGGAAGTATGAAAAGACCATAATCTAATTTGGAGAGGGAAGATGATCTTCTTGAGAAAGTGAAGTTTAAGTTGAGAACTGAAGGGTGAGTAGGAACTAGCTAAGTGAAGGAGTAGATTGGAAATGAGCATTC
>JAAGEH010000030.1:10577383-10596323 GCA_011751065.1 Lasiurus cinereus
TTTTGGAATTTATCTTAAGAGATTTGCTTTTAAACAAGGATTTAATATATTTCGTTATGCAGTATACAAAAAGATTACTTGACTATAGTTATCAGATGAATTGGAGAGAGTAAGAATAAATTCAGTTTGGCAATGTGATTTGTGGTGGAAGCAAGTGTGGTGGAAATGGGGATGGAGAAGAGTGAAATGATTTGAAGTGCTAAATATACTTTTTATTTTATTTATTTCTTTTTGAATATATTTTATATTGATTTCAAAGAGGAAGGAAGAGGGAGAGAGAGATAGAAACATCAATGATGAGAGAGAATCATTTGATTGGCTGCCTCCTGCATGCCCCACACTAGGGATCAAGCCTGCAACCCAGGCATATGCCCTAACCAAGAATTGAGCCATGACCTCCTGGTTTATAGGTTGATGCTCAACCACTGAGCCATGCTGGCTGAGCAAGATACTTCATTTTGCCGAGACGGGTTTGGCTCAGTGGATAGAGCGTCGGCCTGTGAACTGAAAGGTCCCAGGTTTGATTCTGGTCGGGGGCATGTACCTTGCTTGCGGGCACATCTCCACTGTGTGGTGTGCAGGAGGCAGCTGATCAATGTATCTCTCTCATCGATGTTTCTGACTTTCTATCCCTCTCCCTTCCTCTCTGTAAAAAGTCAATAAAATATATTTAAAAAAAAAAGATACTTCATTTTTTTAAACCAGTGATTTATTGTACTTGGCAATATCAGGAACATTTTTTATTTTTTATTTGTTAATCTTCACCCGAGGATATTTTCCCATTGGCTTTTAGAGAGAGTGGAAAGGAAAGGGAGAGATACAGGGAGAGAAACATCAATGAGAGAGACAAGTTGATTTGTTGCCTCCCAAATGAGCACCGACCAGGGCCGGTGATTGAGCAACTGAGGCACTTGCCCTTGACCAGAATCAAACCCAGGACCCTTCAATCTGCAGGATGATGCTGTATCTATCCACTGAGCCAAACTGGCTAGGGTTCAATAGACCTTTCTTTCATTTAGGATTTAACCCATTGGAATTAATAATATATATTTGTATATATTTTTGGGGACTGCCTATATATTCCAAAAATACTTTCTTATAGAGTTTAACCTGATTCAGTTTGTGTGGTAAGTATATAACTAGTTATATAAGATAGAGACTTAACTTCCTACTTTTTCCCCCTGGAATATTTTCCTAAATTTACAGCACTATGTTTGGAAATGCCAAGCTATAAGAAAGTAGTAAACTTATAAAACAAAGAGCCAGATATCTGCCATCTGCTTGGTCCTGAAAAATTGATTTATTTGCATTCATGGTTATACATTTATTATTTAGTACCATGGAGTTTGTCATGCAAACTCTAAATCTAACATTATTAACAGTTGTGGTATAAGAAAGTAAGGGGCACATTTCAGTATGAATATTATTTTGTTCTGGGATGTTTTATGTTTGTGCTTGGGAAGGTAAAGGCTTTGTGTTCTTTGGTAGCCTTGTCTGCTTTGAGAAGTAATAAGCTCCCGGGTCTCAAAATGCTAGTGTTACTACAGTGATCTGTGTCCCAACTGACTATAATTTTTTAGCCTATCAAATTACAACTTGGGAAATTTGCAAGAGAGTAAAACTTTTCTCTTTTAAGTGTGATCATGTTGCAGCCTGATTCCACAGATAACTCATAGATTTTTCTCAAATTGTCTGTTTTTACTTGATGGTTATGTTTGTCCATCTCTATATGCTTCTTTGAGACCTTACTGTAAGAAGTGTTTTCATCAACACCAGGTGGTCCTGTTCTCACAAGATGTAATTAATGCCTACATTTTTAAAATAACTACTGTGTCAGAAAAGAGTTAATTTAAGCTCTATGTCTTGAGGTGTATAGGAAGCTTTTGTAAGATGACTAAGAACTGGCAGTGAGGATGATGTGAGGTAGTACATATTTTATTTGAGGATGAGGGTTAGGAGAAAGCCTATTAGGCATTTCTGACATACCAGTTTTCAGTTGTTGCTTTGACTAGAAATCAGTTTATACCAAGGCCATTTGGGAAACTAAATAGTGGTCTGAACCACCCCCAACACCAAAACATCCATGATAAGGTGGGTGGTATATGTGCGTCTTTCTGCTTGTCTTTCTCCTTATATCAAATCAACCATTTCAGAATTAAACTACCACAGCTAGTCAGAGAATAAAGATAACCTTCAAAATCAAGAATGACATTAAGGAAAAATAAATATAGAGAAAACCCTTAATTGTACAGAATTACTCTGGCATGAAAGCCGTGCTAAGTAGGAACTGAGCATATTTTTATCCATCAGGGAATTGTTTTCAATGTCAGAAAGAGCATGAGAGCAGAGAAGACTAGGGTAGCAGGGATTAAGCCTTGAGAAGTACCTTTATTTGGGAAGAATGTAGAGAAAAAGAAAAAGACAAGCAGCAGTCAGAGATAGGTTCCTAATGATCAGAGAAGCTGCCACATTTACCAAACACAAATTCCAAGGGGCTGATACAATATTAGAGATTACAAAGAAAGAATAAAGAGGAAAAAGAGCTTCCTTCCTCACTTCCCACCCCCCTTTTCAAGGAGTTTAGCATTGAAAAGCCTGGCAGAAAGAGGATGATAGCAGTCCAATGCTAGAACTCTGCTTCTTGGAAATGGTCTTTGTTGCATATCCTTATTGTCTGTCAAAACAGTTGTTTCCTAAATTTCCTATTGGTTTTTCTTGTTGCATTTATCTGGTTTTGCAAACTCTGAGTTACAGTGGGTTTCAGAGAGGGAGAACTCCCATGGAAGATTCAGTGTTTTGGGATGAAATGTGTTTTAAAGGAGACTCTGTATTTGTGTATATGTATACCTAAGGTTCACACACAACAGTGTATGATTGTAGCTTTTGGCCATGTTCAGGACACTTAATATTTCCTCTAGAGCTGATGTGGAAAGTTGGACTGCTAATTAGTAAAATATTTTGCAGATTCTCTGTGGGCTGAGCTCAGCACTAGGTGACATCAAGGGATAATTAATCAGGTAGCAAATTTTACTATGTGTGTATTGCTATGCAGAAATATCTCCTAAGATCCTTTACTTGAGTTGATAATCCAGCTGGAAAAAAAAAAGTAACTGGAAGCACAGAAGTTGTATGGACAACTTGGATTCACTCAGTATGTAGAAGTACTTCTGTAAATATGATACATGTGAAGGCATGTGAAAGCTATTACAAAAAGATAATTCTAGAGTGTATTATTTTGCAGTGAGGAGTAACAGGGTTGCTTGCTTCCCCTTTGTGATCTCATAGCTCTCTGCTTTTATTTCAGCATGTAATAAACACTGGGACTACTTGCTATCTTATTCATTTATTTAATTACTCAACTGATAATTATTTAGTGAATTCTCATTAGGTGTAGGACTTTGAGCTAAATTCTAGGGATAGAGAAATAAAATCCTGCCCTAAAAGAGTTTTTTGCTTAGGGCAGAAGATAGGAAATGTATTTAAATACATCATTTGCCAAAGTTGAGCCTTTAGCAAGAGCCTAAAATTGCTTAATACATAACTATTAAATGTGTGAAAGTATGCATAAAGTGCTAAAGAATATAATACTGGGCACTAGTATAAACCTGTCAACATAAGAAACATTCAAACCTGCAAGAATTTTTATGAGTTTATTTGAACCAAACTAATGACACTTGTCGGGAAGCAAAGTTTCAATGTGTTAATTGTGGAAGTGGGGGATTGATCCCTTTCCCCACTAGGTGTTAGGGGTCAGATTCTTACAATACCTTGAAAAAAAGATTTTTCTAAGACTTGTGTGGAAGGAAAAGTGATCTTTTTTGTGTGTGTGTGAAATTATATCCAGTTCTGGAAGATGTGCAGCTGGGGATTCAGCAGAACAAAAAACAAAGCCAGCGTCCAAAATTTCCATTATATGGTGGAGTTGTGTCCAGTACAACATTAGACTAGTTGCAGTCCATTAGTCCTTCATGTGTGGAGTGTGCATGGCATGGGACATGTGGGCAACTGCTGGGGAGTCAGGATTCCAGTGTGCAAGAGAGAGGGAACTCTTTTTGTTTAGGAGCTTATGTATCTCAAATCTTCCCATACTTATTCTGTCCTCTGGCCTATTCCCAGGTATGACTGACTGACAAGTACCTTCCCTATGTCATCCATACTTTTACTATTTGGCCTTTTCTTTACTCGTTGCTAGTTATTCATAACTAGTTAATTACAACAGTACCAAATGGATTGAGAAAATGCTCCAGAGAATGGCAGATTTGCACTTTATTATATACATTACAATCATAAAGGGGTGACATGAAATTCATTGGTGATAGATTAGGAAGAGAGGAGAAAGCGAACAAAGAAACTTCTGAGCTTGGATACAAAGCAAAAAAGGAATAGATACACACGTCCTTTACACCTGTGGGTATGGGATAGTTAATAGTCAGTAACATGATAATAACAATAAGAGGATTTGTGGTCTGCCTATCTGATTTGGCTCAGCGGAGAGAGCGCTGGCCTGTGGACTGAAGAATTCAGGGTTTGATTCCAGCCAAGGGCACATGCCTGGGTAGCAGGCTCAATCCCCATGCAGGAAACAGCCAATCAATGATTCTCTCTCATTATTAATGTTTCTCTCTCCCTCTCCTTTACTCTCTGAAATCAATAAAAATAGATTTTTTTTTTAAAGAGGATTTGTGACCTATGTCCTGGTGGTTGTGCCTGGAAGGATGTGGAAAGAGGGAAGTTACCTTGACATTCCAAAAGTATGCTATTTTAGATGCAAAAAAAAAAAATATAGACCAGCTCAGTTAAGGTAAACATTGACCTTTTGTCAAAGGAGATCCAATTTAGGACATGACTACCCACCATGATTCACTTTTAGTTTAAAAGTTTTAGTTTCAGACCATCCTATATGCTTGCTTACAGTCTCTAAGTTTGTAAGACTGCTATGCAGACCTCCCCTGAGCTTCTCAGGTTTAGTATGTGAACCCTTTTTTGTCCACAGACCCTATGTGAAGGGGTCATAGAAGACGGTCACTCTTGAGTTTTCTTGAAGGAGAGGAGAGCTTTTCTGGTGAACAAGCAGGGAAGGCATTTCAACCAGGAGGAAAAGCATGTGTGGATGCAAAGAGGAATGTGAGGATGGAATATTCTAGGAATGGTGAGAAATTGGATTTGTTTTAAGTCTAGTGGGTACAGGTAAAAGAAAGGTAAGCAGTGAAGACTAAATAGTAGGGACCAGAAAATTAAACATTTTTTTTTTCTTGATTTAGAGTCACTGGGCTTTGTTTCTTCATTTTATTAGTCTCCCCCAACCCCCCTACCAAATCAGCTTTTGGTTTGTTAAACCTCTCTGTTGTTTCTTTGTTTTCTATTTCATTAATTTTTGTTTTTATCTTTATTATGCTTTCTTATTTTCCAGCATTTTTAGTTGAACTCTAGCTCATTTATGTTTTAACCTTTTGGAAATCAGTTAGAATTGTCTAGGGCAGTATGTTACAGAAACCTGAAGACAATGGCTTATTCAAATAAGAGATTACATTTTCTCAAGAAATTGTGATAAATTCCTATGCTGTGCATTTGCTTGAGGATGTATCAACAATTCAGTCTTCTAGCTTCTTATATGTAGTGTGTAACTTTTGTTCTTTTGGTTATATGATGCAAGCACCACAGATTTTTTTAAAAAAATAAATCTTTATTGTTCAGCTTATTACAGTTCCTCTTTTTTCCTCTTCACAGCTCCCTTTCACCCAGTTCCCACCCCACCCCATGCCCTTACCCCTCTAACCCCCACTGTCCTCATCCATAGGTGTATGGTTTTTCTTCAGTCTCTTCCCCTAGGATTGTCAGTCCACTCCCTTTCTATGCCCCTGATTCTATTATATTCACCAGTTTATTCTGTTCATCAGATTTTTTATTCACTTGATTTTTAGATTCACTTGTTGATAGATATGTACTTGTTGTTCATAAATTTTTATCTTTATCTTTTTCTTCCTCCTCCTCTTCTGAAAGAATACCTTTCAGCATTTCATATAATACTGGTTTGTCAGTGATGAACTCCTTTAGCTTTTTCTTATCTGTGAAGTTCTTTATCTGACTTTCAAATCTGAATGATAACTGCTGGGTAGAGTAATCTGGTTGTAGGTTCTTGCTATTCATCACTTTGAATATTTCTTGTCTCTCCCATCTGGCCTGCATGGTTTCTGTTGAGAAATCAGCTGACAATTGTATGGGTACTCCCTTGTAGGTAATTAACTGTTTTTCTCTTGCTTCTTTTAATATTCTCTCTTTGTCTTTTGCTCTTGGCATTTTAATTATGATGTATCTTGGTGTGGTCCTCTTTGGATTCTTCATGTTTGGGATTCTGTGTGCTTCCTGGACTTGTAAGTCTATTTCTTTCATCTGGTAAGGAAAGTTTTCTGTCATTATTTTTTCAAATAGGCTTCCAGTTTCTTGCTCTCGCTCTTCTTCTGGCACCCCATATTCTGATGTTGGTATGCTTGAAGTTGTCTCAGGGGCTCCTTACACTATCTTCATATTTTTGGATTCTTTTTTCTTTTTTCTTTTCTGTTTGGGTGCTTTTTGCTTCTTTGTATTTCAAATCTTTGACTTGATTCTTGCAATCCTCTAGTCTGCTGTTGGATCTCTGTATATTATTCTTTATTTCAGTCAGTGTGTATTTAATTTCTAGTTGGTCGTTTTTCATATCCTTGAGGGTCTCACTAAATTTATCAGTGATTTCTAGAAAATTCTTAAAAAACCTTATAACTGTGGTTTTGAACTCTATATCCTTCGTTTCTTTTATTTGTGACCTGTTTCTTTGTCTCCACATTTTGGCTGCTTCCCTATGTTGATAGAGTGGCTTTGTGTGCTAGGTGGCTATAGGGCCCAGTGGCTCAGCCTCCCCAATTACCTGAGGTGAATACTTTTGGTGTACCCCTTTGTGGGCTGTGTGCACAGTCTTGTTGCAATTAAGCCTTGATTGTTGCTATCACTGGGAGGAAATGACCTCCAGGCCGATTGGCTGTGAGGATAAGCTGCGTCTATGATGGGAGAACTTCTGTTCTGAAGACATCCTTATGAGGCAAGACTTGCTTCATTGGTGCTCACTGAGTCTGCCCTCTGAGTGTATCCCTTATGGATCTGAGGAGTTGTAATATGGATGGTCCCACTCTGACCACTGGGTACACTGGCTTTTGGATCTATAAGGAGGTGCTAATTTAGTCTCTGCCTGAGGCCACCCAGCAAGAGCTACAAAGAGATCTGTAGATTCCTCTTCTTTGATTAGGTTTTGGAGATGCCCTGATGAGGCCCAGCTGTGAAACAATGCAAGCTGCTACAGGGCCTTAGGCCTTCTTTTGGATGTTCTGGTTCTCAGTGACTCAGCTTCAGTTTGTTAGATAATTTTAGATTTCAAAGGACCAGACCATTCATATGCTAAAGCCTCTGAGCACAGCTTGGTTGGGGCGGGGTCTCAGGATGGAGCAAACAGCTATGACTTCCCATCAGCTCTGCCCTAAGAGGCCACTGAGTCTCAGTGTCTCTCAGAATCGCTGTAAGCACCTGTAAGAGAAAGCTGCCTTTGAGTTCTGCCCGATGCCAGACACTCCAATTTCTCCCTATATGAGTCTGGGTTCCCAAAGTCTTGTTCAGAATTGGAGTTCAGAACAATCGGGCGCTTGTGTCTCCCTCACGATTGAAAAAGACAGCCGCATACTCAGTTGCCAGTCCTCTCCGCACACATCAGTCTCAGTACCTCTGCCTCCTGCAGCACCTCTGAGTCTCAGTGTGCTTTTCTCTTTCCTTCTAGTTGTAGAATTTCCACTCAGTCAGCCTTTCTGTGATTCTGGATGATGTTCGTTTTGTCTTTTAGTTGTAGTTTTGAAGCGGTTGTGCGAGGCAGCATGTTCAGGTATTTCCTACGCTGCCATCTTGGTTTCTCAAGCGCTGCACATCTTTGCTCCAGTCTGTGACAAGGGAGAAGGATAAAGGATAGTTTAAGAAAACAGTAGCATTCTCAGAATCCCCATCTATCAATACTTAATCTCCTTTCTAGGGCTCTGCCACCTGACCAACCCAGCTGCAAGGAAGATTGCCAGATTAAATATTTTAACTGAGATCCTAGTCATCTAAGATGTTGGGTAAATAATTAGTATTGTTTATTATTGTTAATTTCTAATTTTATTTTATAGTGGTCTAGGAATGTGGTGGTTTTTTTTTTATTGTACTTCACTTTACTACATTTTGCAAATTTGGGGTTTTTTTAATTGAAAGTTTATGACAGCCTTGTTTTTTTAAAAAAATTTAATAAATCTTTATTGTTCAGATTATTACAATAGTTCCTCTCCCCCCCCCCCCCATAGCTTCCCTTAACCTGGTTACCACCCCACTCTCTGCCCTTACCTCCCCCCTCATTATCCTCATCTATAGGTGTACGGTTTTTATCCAGTCTCTTTCTGCACCCCTCATATCCCTTTCCCCCTGAGAATTGTCAGTCTATTCCTTTTGTATGCCCCTGATTCTATTATATTCACAAGTTTATTCTGTTCTTCAGATTTTTTATTCACTTGATTTTTAGATTCACTTGTTGATAGACATGTATTTGTTGCTCATAATTTTTATCTTTACCATTTTCTTCTTCTTCCTCTTCTTTTTTTTTTAAATCAAATCTTTATTATTCAGATTATTATATTTGTTTCTCTTTTTTCCCCTCCATAGCACCCTCCACCCAGTTCCCACCCTTCCCTCTACCCTTACCTCCCTCCCATTGACCTCATCCATAGGTGTTTGATTTTTGTCCAGTCTCTCCCTGTACACCCCTTACCCTTTTTCCCCCGAGAATTATCAGTCCAATCCCTTTCTGTGCTCCTGATTCTATTTTATTCACCAGTTTATTCTGTTGATCAAATTTTTAATTCACTTAATTTTTAGATTCACTTGTTGATAGATATATATTTGTTCATAATTTTTTGGGTTTTACCTTTTTCTTCTTCCTCTTCTAAAAGAGTACCTTTCAGCATTTCATATAATACTGGTTTGGAGTTGATGAGCTCCTTTAGCTTTTTCTTCTCTGTGAAGCTCTTTATCTGCCCTTCAATTCTGAATGATAGCTTTGCTGGATAGATTATTCTTGGTTGTAGGTTCTTGCTCTTCATCACTTTGAATATTTCTTGCCACTCCCACCTGGCCTGCATCGTTTCTGTTGAGAAATTAGCTGACAGTCGTATGGGTGCTCCCTTGTAGGTAATGAATTGTTTTTCTCTTGCTGCTTTTAATATTGTCTCTTTGTCTTTTGCTCTTGGTATTTTAATGATGATGTGTCTTGGTGTGGTCCTCTTTGGATTCCTTTTATATGGGGTTCTGTGTGCTTCCTGGACTTCTAAGTCTATTTCTTTTACCAGATGTGGGAAGTTTTCTGTCATTATTTCTTTAAATAGGTTTTCAGTATCTTGCTCTCTCTCTTCTTCTGGCACCCCCACAATTCTGATGTTGGTCTGGTTGAAGTTGTCCCAGAGGCTCCTTACATTATCTTCACATTTTTGGATTCTTTTCTCTTCTTGCTTTTCCAGTTGAATGTTTTCTGCTTCTTTATATTTCAAATTTTGACTTGATCCTTGCCTTTCTCTAATCTGCTGTTAGGACTCAGTATAATATTTTTTATTTCAGTCAGTGTCTCTAGTTGGTCCTTTTTCATCTCCTCTAGGCTCTCGCTGATTTTATCCAGCTTTTCTAGCATATTCTTGAAAAACCTTATAAGCGTGGTTTTGAACTCTATATCCAGACCTTTTTTTCCCTCTATTTCTTTTGTTTGTGATCCCTTCCCTTGTCTTGGCATTTTCACTATGCTGGGAGAACTTCTGTGTTGGATTCAGCCTTATGATACCAGACTTGCAAAACTGAAGAAGCCTCTGTTGAGCTTGGGAGGGGTGGAGTCTCAGGGCTTAAGGGAGCGCCTTGCCTTCCAGTCGGCCCCGCCCTTCACAGCCCCTGAGTCTCACTTGACTGGGTAATCGCTGGAGCGGTCCTTGTGCGCGCCCGCGGTGCCACTAGACTGCTGCCTTTCCAGCTACCCTGTGCTGCAGGACCACACGAGTCTAGGTCCCAAAACAGGGGCTTAGTGGAGTCAGAAGTGGCACAGTTGGGAGGGTCTTTCTCCCGCTCACTCGTGAAAGCCAGCGGCACAATCCTCTGCGCAGTGCCATGCGCGCCACTAGAACTCTGATCTTTTGCAACTCCCCTAGATTTCCGTGCACCTCTCCCTTTTCACAGTCCAAACTCCCCCCGTATGAGTTTCGGCTGGATCTGGGGTTTAGTGTCATAAGATAGGGGTTCAATGCCTTTGAGAGTCTCCGTTTCCCTCCTGCCAGAGAAAACTAGCCAGGTATTCCGGCACCTGCTCTCTCCACGTGCGCGTCTCCATACCTCAGCTTTTTCCAGCTCCTCTGGGTCTCCATGAGCCCCTCTCCTTCCCTCTAGCTGTAGAATTTCTCCCCGAATGAGTCTGAGTTTCCAGAAACTTGCCTGGAACTGGAGTTCAGCGCAGTCGGGAGCTTCCGTCTCCCTCCCACTTTCGAAAGCCAGCCACGCACTCAGCTGCTCATGCACTCAGCAGTCAGTCCTCTCTGTGCGCGCACACCTCTGGACCTCTGCCTTCCACAGCTCCCGAGTCTCAGTGTACTTTCTCTTTTCCTGATAGTCCAGATTCCCCTCGAATGGGTCTTATTTCCCAGAGTCTCGCCCGGGAGGAGTTCAGCGCAATAGGGAGCTTCCGTTTTCCTCCCAGTTGAGGAAGCTAGCCATGCAGCTTCCCGTGCACTCAGCCATCTGTCATCTTCACATGTGCGCATCTCCATACCTCAGCCTTTTACAGCTCCTCTGAGTCTCATTGTGCTTTACTCTTTCCTTCTAGTTGTAGAATTTCCACGGCCAGCTTTCCTTGGTTCTGGATAGTGTCCATTTTGTCTTTTAGATGTAGTTTTGATGTTGTTGTGGAAGGTAGCAGTTTAGGTATTTACCTATGCTGCCATCTTGGTTTCTCCTTTTAGGAATGTTGTTTTGAGCTACATTAATTCTCTGAAATTTTTGGAGAACTCATTTATATGCATTTTGGTAAATGTTTTATGTATACTTTAAAAAACACACCACACCTATCTTGTTGGAACAGAATTAGATAAAGTATGTCAAATTTATTAATACAGTAGGTCCTCAGGTTACGTTGGAGATTTGTTCCTATGGCATGACGTAACGTGATTTTCGCCGTAATTTGGAACCCACCTACATAAGCACCTACGTCACTCACATGGAACACATACATAACAGTAATGAAATGAAACAGTAAAAAAAATGAAAAGAAAGATAACAATTCCTGATCTTTACTTGTGGTAAATAAACAATTAAAAACATAAAGCACATATGAACATATGTCAAAATGATGCAGCTTGTTTTTTCATAAATAAATGGGAGATGGGACGTAACCACAAAATGATATACGTTGAGTCTGACATAACCCGAGGACTGTCTGTATGTATGTTATATCCATTCTCATTTCTTGTCTGTTTGAGCTTTTACTGTCTAAGAAGTAGGTTAAAGTATGCTATGAAGATTTGTCATTTTCCTTATTTTTGTGTTTTTTTTTTGTCAGTTTTTATTTTGTATGTTACTGTTACTGGACAGGAGACCTGGCCCTGAGCCTAGCACCGACTGGTAGTGTGTGGATTCTTTAATTTATGCAGGAAAGATTTCACATTATGGGTCCAAGTGATTTTTAGAGGACAGCTATTAAATCTGGGGACAGTGAAACAAGGAAGGGCCTAGGATAGAAAAAGCAACAGGAGGGAGACTAGCTAAGAAGTCAGAGAAGCCCTGGCATGTGTGGCTCAGTTGGTTGGGCATCATCCCATGCACTGAAGGGTCACTGGTTTGAGGTGTACAGTAGGCAACCGACCTGTGTTTCACTTTCACATCGATGTTCTCTCTCTGTGTCTCTCTCTCTCCCTCCCGCCCTTTCTCTTCTCCTTTCTCTAAAATGAAAAAATTATTAAAAAAAAAAAACCATTCAGAAAAAAGGGGGCCTTAGGGACAGGATTAGGGGGTTAGCCCGGGATGTTCTGCTCTTGCCCATTGCTCCCAGGTTTAAGTCTTGAGAGGTCCTTTAGATGGGACTTTCATTTTGAGGGTTTGGGGAGGAGGGGTTAGGTAAGTCTTAGGGGAGGACCTGAATAGAATATTCATCAACTTTATGCTGATGTACCAAAATGAGATTTATTCCCTAAACTTCATTTGTCCTTGGGTGTGGTTGGCAAGTGGCATTAATTGGATTTCTGCCATCTATCTCTCTGAGCAGGGTGATTTAAGCTGTAAAATAGGGGATATTAATAATACCTACCTCATAGAATTATTTTGAGGATTCAATTAGTTAATATAAATAAAACAATTACACAGCAGAAGCTAGTATATAGCTAGTGCTATAAATGTTACCTATATTATTGCTATTATAACATTTTTTTTTTATGGTGAAAACATCTTTATATTTAGAATTAGCCAGTTGGACTCAGTTTAGGTGACCCCAGCTTTGTTGACAACATTTAAAGCGTCATAGTCTCAAGTCAGTTGAATATGTTCCTTCTTTTCTCCCTCAGGCCTGATCCGGTTTTGACCTTGGCAACATCATTTTTTTAGTGCTTTGTCACAGCTTGTTTGATCTTGTGCTTGTTGGCCTTGACATCCACAAATGAACAGAACAAATGTGTTGTTGTTTTTTACCTTCTTCATAGATGACTCAGTAGTTAGGAGTCATAATGTTCCATCTTGCTTTACCTGGGGACGTTCTTCAAAGGGTATTTGGGGTGCTGTGGGAAGGTGGATGATATACATATCTTTTTTGTTGTGGCTGTGGACTCCTTTCAGCCCTGCTTTCTTGACCTTGAAAGCCTTTGCTTTGGCTTCTGCTTTGGAGGAACAGGGACTTCTGTTGCTTTTAGTACCATCCTCATGAAAAGCAATGACAATTTTTTTAAAACATAACTCTTAACTACTCTACAATGAAATTAATAGGTAATTAAAGGTTACTATTGCTGGTAAGTATAAAATATCACCACGATACCCTAACCCTATGATAAAAGTAAAAGAAAATTAAATTAGTAAAAATAAAGATTTCAGTACGCAAATTTTGGGGCTTGACCATTCTAGAAGAAATAATGAAGTAGTCAGATACTAGTTTTAGATTTAAGAAGAGACAATCAGAAGCCACTCCATGCAAAAAGAAAAATTAAATATTAGAGATAGCAGTGTATCCTATATAATAAAGGGGTAATATGCAAATTGACCATCATGCCCTCACAAGATGGCTGCCTACGACTAGGTCAGCAGGGGGGTTAGTGAGGGACAACCAAACGACTGAACAAGCAGGCTGTATGGGGCTACCAGGCTGGCAGGGGCATTGTGAGGGGTGATCATACTGGCAGGGGGCAGTTAGGGGCAACCAGACTATGGGGGTGGTGTAGTAAGAGGTGACCAGGCCAGTGGGCAGGGAGAAGTTAGGGGCGACCAGGGCGTCAGGGAGGGGGCAGTTGGGGGCGACCTGGCCAGCAGTGGGGGGGGCGTTAGGGCAACCAGGCCAGGAGGGGGGGCAGTTAGAGGCAATCAGGCTGGCACGCAGAGGCAGTAAGGAGCAATCAGGCCATGGTTGGTCGGTCGGATGGTCTGTCAGATAGATGGTTAGCCTTTTATATATATACATAAATATATATATATTTATTTCAGAGAGGAAGGGAGTGGGAGATAGAAATATCAATGATGATTGCCCTTGCCCTACTGGGGATGGAGCCTGAAACCCAGACATGTACCCTGGCTGGGATCGAACCATGACCTCCTGGTTCATAGATCGATGCTCAACCACTGAGCACACCAGCCAGGCACTCTATTCTATTCTTAAAAAAAAAAAATTCAAACTTATGAATCCTTTGAGATTTCACTGAAGCCTGTGAAGTTTTTTGTAAGTGCTCATTTCATCAACATCTATATAGATACCTCTGTGCTAAATCCAAGGATATGTTTTCATTAAATTTAAAGAGAAAGGAAGGGGAGGTGAGAGAGAGAGAGAGAGAGAGAGAAACATCAATCAGTTGCTTCCCATACATGCCCTGACCTGGGATCAAACCTCTGCAACCTTTTTGGTATGTAGGATGGACGATGCTCCAACCATCTGAGCCACCTGGCCAGAGCCTATATTTGATTCTTTATTCTTTCTCTTATCTGACTAGCCATATAGCTTATTGCTTGTCATTTTCTAGATGATAAAATTGAGAAAAATGTGACCAAAACATATACTACTTTTCTGTTTCTATTCTCCCCCCAACCTGTACCACCAAAATGAAAAAGAAAGAAAAGCACTCTTTGCCCCACTGCCCACCCCAAATAAATAAATGGATAAATAAATGATTTATTGGCCTTTAGAAATTATATTAGAAGTGTAATTTAACTGTTGTTGCTGTTGTTTTCACTATGCTCTTATGATGTGACAGGTCTTCTAGGCACTGTGAGACACAAATGAATATAAAATACTTCCCAGTCTCAAGATCCTTTATAGTCTAATGAGATCTGTAAATTTATAGACAGAACTGTATGATGAATGGAATACTGTTGTTATGAATGTTGTCCTGAGGTAGTATAAATAATTTCCAGAGAGAGTAAAGGAAGGCTTCAGCAAGAATGAGGTATTTGTGTATAGCTTGAAAGATAAATAAAATGTGAGGAGTTAGAAGAAAGGAGAAGAATATTTGATGCAGATGAAAGACAAAATACAATGAGTTATGAACATGTTCATCATCTTGTCCACTTGTGTAAGGAAGTAGGGTTCTTTCTGATTAGTTTGAAACACAGGTTGTTTATCCCTGAATTTCACACATTATTTTAATACCAGATTTTCTTAAAAGCAGACATTTTGTTAAAAACTCATTGTTAGTTTTCAGATGATGGGGGGGAGAAAAGAAGAGGGACTTTCAGAATAGAGAGCTCTTATCAAAACAGATGTCTTCTGTAAATAGAGTTGGAAAAATACTGTCAGTGTGTTCTTTGTATATGAATGTCTCATTTAACTTATCCATGCCGGATCTGAAAAGGAAAGCTAGTTCTCTTTTATCAATCACGAGGTACATGACAACAGAATCATTGATGCACTTGGAAGAGAGTTGAGTTCCAAATCTTACTAAGTGATCTAGAAGAGAGGAGAGACAGTGTTCTAAGTTTTTCTGATAGGGTTCTTATGATTCTTAGTGTTTTCCTTCCTCCTCCCCCTTCTTCTGTCTGGCCACATTGTTTTCTACCATAAGCTGTGATGTCTGTCCTATAGTAATAGATATTCTAAACTTTTGGGCTATTGTCATTACAAGGAATTTCTGTGGAACAATTTTGGTCTTCGATGGAATAAATTCATCAATGGACATGGGACCCTAATGTAATTATAGAGTTTACAGAAAAACATCCCCTTTCAAGTCTATTTTATCTAAACTGGCACTAAAATACGTTGGCATGTTCTACATGTAGAGATTTTGACCTCAAATATTTCTGCTGTCCTTGAGCCTCTTTCCTTTTTCTATTTTATTTTCCAGGTGCGCCACCGAGCTTCTGGTCAGGTGATGGCTCTTAAGATGAACACATTGAGTAGTAACCGGGCAAACATGCTGAAGGAAATCCAGCTTATGAATAGACTCTCGCACCCCAACATCCTTAGGTAATGGCTTATTTTTTTCCTTCCTAGGGGTCAGTGAAAAAGTTAAAACATTATTGGAAGCTTGTTAGAATAGCATTAACAGCTAAAAAAAAGGATTCAAGATTTCTTGCTGAGTCTGTCTTGCTGGGCTTTAGCTGTTGTGTAGGTCTTTTTCTACTATTGAGACTTAATTTTTCTGGTAGTTAACTGCATTCACTAAAGCAACTTCATCTGTTTCTCAAATTGCTTTACTTTTAGTAGCAGCTCAGAACAGTTGTTTCGTACTGCTGAATTAGTAATTTATCAAAGAAAGAGTGATTTTGTTTTATTATAATTATTTAAAATGTTTTTATTGATTTCAAAGAGTAAAGGAGAGGGAGAGAGAAACATCAGTAATGAGAAAGAATCATTGATTGGCTGTCTCCTGCACACCGCCTACTGGGGATCAAGCCTGCAACACAGGCATGTGCCCTTGACCGGAATCGATCCCGCAGGTTGATGCTCTATCCACTGAGCCAAACCAACTAGGACATCACAGAAAAAAATATTTTAGTCTTTATAGTTATTTGATTTTCTTAATTGCTTTATGAGGAATTGTAATTAAATCAGTGAATGAAAATAAAAATTAATTTATGCCCCAGACTGTATACCCTCAACTTTTAGCATTCACTTGAGGTGACATAGTTTACCATTTTATTTATTTTAAAAAATATATATTTTATTGATATTTTACAGAGAGGAAGGGTGAGGGATAGAGAGCTAGAAACATTGATGAGAGAGACATTGATCAACTGCCTCTTGCACATCCCCCACGGGGGATGCGCCTGCAATCAAGGTACATGCCCTTAACCGGAATTGAACCTGGGACCTTTCAGTCTGCAGACTGATGCTCTGTCCACTGAGCCAAACCAGTTTCGGCTAGTTTAGCTTTTTAAAAGAGAATTTTTTTTAATAATAGGGTTATATAATTATTACTTTTTGAAATCCGCTACCTGAATCTTCCTTACTCTAATTATCTTGACTTTTTTTTAGTGAGGTGCGTATATTTCCAAGTTTGGCTCAGTGGGTAGAGTATTGGCTTGCAGTCTAAGGAGTCATGGGTTCGATTCCAATCAAGGCCACATGATTGGGTTGCAGTCTCGATCCCGCCGATCAATGATTCTTCTTCATTGATGTTCCTATCTCTCCATTTTCCTTTCTTTCAGAAATCAATAAAAAATATATATATATAAACTATGGGGGAGGAAGAAATTTTTCTTGTTCTGCCAGTGTGCCTAGTGGTTAAGCATCGACCTATGAACCAGGTCAAGGTTTGATTCCTCGTCAGGGCACCTGCTGGGGTTGCAGGCTCGGTTCCCAGTGTGGGATATACAGGAGGGAGTCGATCAATGATTCTATTTTCTCTCATTTGTGTTTCTCTCTCTCCCCTCTCTGAAATCAGTAAAAATATATATTTTTTAAAAAGAGAAACTTTACTTTCTCAGGTTCTTTTGACTGGTTTAATAATTAAATCTACATGAGAGATTAACAAGAGAAAGTAATTAAATTTAATTACATATATACTTATGGAAACTTCATATACATAAGAGAGTCAAAGGTCCTCACATACATGAGAGGTTTAAAGACAGACAAGGAAAATGACATATATATGACATTTTTGAGTTACGGATGAGATAAGGCACCTTGGGGCTTCAGAAATTCAGCCCTGACCAGTTTGGCTCAGTGGATAGAGCGTCAGCCTGCAGACTCAAGGGTCCCAGGTTGTATTCCGGTCAAGGTCATGTACCTTGGTTGTGGGCACATCCCCAGTAGGGGGTGTGCAGGAGGCAGCTGATTGATGTTTCTCTCTCATCAATGTTTCTAACTCTCTATCCCTCTCCTTTTTTCTCTGTAAAAAAATCAATAAAATATATAAAAAAAAGAAAAAAGGAAATTCATTGCAGGGGCATAAAAAGAACAGATATTCTATAATTAATAGTTTGTCCTGCCATGTAGGTAAGTAAAAAAATAGTTATCTCTGATAATCTCTTATGAGCAAGGCCCCTAATTCAAATTTTTCTAGTTAATTAAAGGTGTCAGAGGCAGAAGTTTCTCCTGAACCTGCAGAGTCTAAATTGCTTTTAGCTCAAAATAATCTGCATACCAAGAGATTATGTGTTGGCTAAGGGCTCTGACTCTGAGGCCTGGACTCTTACCATGCTTCTCTTAGAAGAACTGAGGATTTGGTAGGATAGTATTGGTAGATAAAGATACAAAGGTATAATTAGGCCAAATTATTCAGAAGTATTTTGCATAAAACCAAGATTATATTTTATACTCGGTGTATTGGAGTCAGAACAAAGACTAGCATGACAGAGGGTGACTGATGGCAAACTCAAAATGGTTGTTTAGGGTTGAGGAGACTAATGGCCAAGAGATAAATTAGGGGGCCTCTTCAGTATTTGAGAGTGAGATTTGATGTTCTGCTTAGGAATTTTTAAACTGACCATATTTTTATCTTGCTTAAAAATAATATTTTTATGGTTTTTGCTACTATTTTAGAAGTAATACATCATCACTATGGAATATTTTTTAAAAAGTTAACAAACACAAGAAAAAAGTTGCCCTAATCTCACCACCTAGGGATCAAACTAGTATTAACATTTTATATATTTCCTACCAATATTTTTTTATTTCACCACTTCTTTTAAACAGCAAGACCAGCTTTATTTATTTATTTTTAAGTACATTTCTTTATTGATTTCAGAGAGGAAGGGAGAAGGAGAGAGAGATAGAAACATCAATGATGATCATTGATTGACTGCTTCTTGCATGCCCCCTACTGGGGATCAAGCCGGAAACCCAGGCATGTGCTTTTGGCTGGAATCAAACCTGGGACCCTTCAGTCCACCGGCTGATGCTCTATCCATTGAGCCAAGTCAGCTAGGGCCACTTCTTTTCTTAATGTCTTCACTGTGAACTTGATTTGGGAATGTATGAAAAGACTAACTTTAAATAAATTTTATTCCATCACAGCAAAACTAAAAAATATAATTGTTATGCCCTGGCCAGTGTTGCTCAGTGATTAGACCTTTGGCCTGCCCAGTGAAGGGTTGAGGGTTTGAATCTTGGGGTCATGTACCTGGGTTGTAGGTTTAATCCTTGGCCTGCTCGGAGTGGCTGGTGAGAGACAACTATTTGATGTGTCTTTCTCACATCAGTGTTTCTCTCTCTCTCTCTCTCTCTCTCTCTCTCTCTCTCTCT
>JAAGEH010000030.1:10596423-10609123 GCA_011751065.1 Lasiurus cinereus
CTATCTATCTATCTATCTATCTATCTATCTATCTATCTATATCTATATATAGATATATAATAAAAGGGTAATATACAAATTGACCAAATGGCAGAACAACCAGTAGCTGTGATGTACATTGACCACAAGGGGTCAGACGCTCAATGCAGGAGCTGCCCCCTGGTGGTCAGTGCGCTCCCACAGCTGGCGAACACAGCAGTGGTTGCAGGAGCCTCTCCTGTCTCCTCAGCAGTGCTAAGGATGTCTGACTGCTGGCTTAGGCCTGCTCCCCAGAGAGAGAGGGCCTAAGCTGTCATTTGGACATCTACTGAGGGCTCCTGGACTGTGAGAGAGCTCAGGCTAGGCTGAGGGGACCCCCATCTCCTCCCGCCAGTGCACAAATCTCGTGTACCAGGCCTCTTATTATATATATATAAACTAGAGGCTCAACACATGAAATAGTGCGGGTAGGGTCCCTAGGGCCTAGCCTCCTGCGATCAGGGCCATCTTCTGCCCATTCGCCAGTCTCCAGGCTGAACACTGCCATGAGGCTGTCAGGCCTTTGGGATCACCATCTCAAAGGCCTGTGGGAAAGCAGGCGCCAATGACTTCACCTCCATGTGTGTGTGCTGGGCTGGCTGCTGATGAAACATGCTACTGGCTCAGGGCTACTCATATGGATGGCACTGCCACTGCCACTGGGGCTTGAGGCGCTGATGGAAGCTACAGGATGTACCTACAACCTACCGGTCCCTGCGTGAGTGGCCCCATGTGGGCAGCGCATTCATCAGTGGCTGGCCCGGTGCCTGTGCATGGAGGTGAAGTCACTGGCACCTGCTTTCCTGCAGGCCTGAGCCCCCGAGCAGCCAGGGATGAGCTGGTGATCCAATGGCCTGACTGCCAGCCTGGTCCTCCTGCCATCCACCCCAATTCCCCTGTTCACCGTCGCTTATCCATCAGAGCCTGCGGACCTGGGGCAGGGACCAGGAGGTCAGCTGTTCAGCCCGCTCACCAGTCCCCACTCACAGGCCAGGGGTCAGGGAGTGAGAGGTGTGCAATACACCTCATGGTGACAGGTCCTTTGGTCATCATGATCGTCATGGACAATAGAAGCAGTATAGTATAACGGTTAGAAATAAAGCCTCTAGCCCTAGCTAGTGTGGCTCGGTTTAATCATCATCCTGTGCACCCAAAGGGTCTTGGGTTCAATTCATTGTTAGGGCATATGCCCAGGTTGTGGGTTCCATCCCTTTCCCTCTCCTTCCGCTCCCTCTCAAAAAATATATATATATCCTAAAATATATATATCTCCTGGGGTAGGAAATTTAAAAAAAGTTTAAAAAGAGATGAAAGCTTTAGATTCTAGATCAAACTGCCTGGATTCAAATCCTGGATTTGGGAAAAATTACTCAACCTCTTGGATTCTTGATTTTTCTGTCTGTAAAATGAGGGTTATGACAGTAAATAACTCATAGAGTTGTTATCAAGCATTCATTGAATTAGCACATATAGTACCTGGCATGTGTTAAGTGCCTAGTAAGTGTTAGTTATTATAATGTTTTGATATTCTCTGGGCCTTCTATACGTCACTTTTGAAAAGTGTCTATTTAAGTCCTTTGCCCATTTTTTAAAATGTAAATACCAATCTAGGCATGACTATGTTCCATTCTCAAAATTCTGAGAATTTGCCTGGCTGAGCATTGCTTTATGAACCAGGAGGTCCTGGTTGATTCTAGGTCAGGGCACATAAAAATATATTTAAAATTTTTTTCTTAGAATTTTTATTTTCTAAATGAGTTTCTAGTTGTCTTAAACATTTACTAAAACTATACTTTTTATAATTTAAAATTTTTGTGACAGTATGGCTCATCGTCTGTTTTCAAGCTGTAAATACTATGTTCTCTTTTAAAAAATATACATATATATATATATATTTTTTATTGATTTCAGAGAAGTGTGAGGGATACAGAGATAGAAACATCAGTGATGAGAGAGAATCAGATCAGCTCCCTCTTGTACACTCCCTACTGGGGATTGAGCTCACAACTCAGGCATGTGCCTGACCAGGAATCGAACCATGATCTTCTAGTTCATAGGTCGATGCTGAACCACTGAGCCACATTGGCTGAGCATAAATTTTCTTTTATATGTGCAAAAACTCAGGCAGAAGTATAAATCAGTTTTCCCTCAAATTAAGATGATTAGAATTAAATTGGGAAGAATCTATCTCTTGGAATGTTAGGATTTTCACAGACATGCCTCCTCACAGCCAACCCTACAAGGGAGGTTGCTGAGAAGCTGAGGCTTTCCGTGCTCTTCTCTGTTTCCAGCTAGAGCAGCTCTACTTTTTATCTGTTTTATATTGAACTTCTATATAAGAGTTTTGAAGGTAGGGTTTCCTGCTTAAAAACAGAAACTATTGAAAATAACTGCATTAGTGATTTGGAAAATTCTGCTTGGGAAAGGAGGCTACCTGGGTGATCTGCCAGATGCTAGGCATCTATCTAATCTTCTGGGCATGTCTTGGTCCTCTGCTGGCACAGCTATTTTGTGCCCAGTAGGAGTGAGTGAGCTGAACTTTCACAGTTTTATTTTTCTATTTTTCTTGACTCCCAACCTCACTACTTCCTCTTTTCCTTTCATCTTTCTCCCTCCTAAGATTTCTACTTGGAAGTAAAAGAGTAGGCCTGGTAAGTCATAAAAGCAGTACGTTTACATGTTTTGTTTGTGTGGCTATATATATATATTTTAATATATTGATACAGTTGAGATTGGTTGTTTTATCATGAGTTGCTCTAAGTTATCAGTTAAAAAATGGAACAATAAAGTACTTTGTTGAGTGCAGGGACTCATTGTTTGGCCCTCTTGTGAATAAGGTTGTTTATGCCAGGAAGTCTTGTGCTTAAGATCTGTAATCCAATGCTATGCCCTGCTCACTTCCACTCCCCAATGGCCTTTCTGAGGACCTGAACCAAGATTTGTTGTCATACCTCTTTGTTATTCTTCATGCTATGAGAAATTTAATATTACTTTTAGACGCCTCATTCACATTCTCATGATTACTTTTTTTAAGGCCATGTTGTAAATTTATTTTTCTGTCTACTAATTTTTGTTCAGAATTGTTTTATCTTAAAATTTATTTGATTATAATTTTTCTAAAATGGAGAATATGCTTTCAGTTTTCCAAATATTTATTTGTAACTACTTATACTCAGTCTAGCTCCATGCTAGGTAATAATATCATGGTGAACACAAGAGAAATAGAGAGCTGTTGTCTCCCAGTCTCCTTAGGAAGTAAACTATACATCTAGTGCTATGAGGCTATGGCAGATATTTTCCTAATCTCAGTTATTAAAATTGCTATCCTTCCAGGTATCCATTCTGAAAATCTCCAAATCATTATTAGCCATTTCTTTTATTTCTTGCTTCTATTCAGAAATTAAGCTCTTGATTCTAAATCTTCAAAGCCTTCTGCATCTTTTTCTTCCCTTATACTAATCTGTCAGTTCTTCACTTTTGCCTGAAGTGAATTATTTCCCTTATCTCTTCCTGTCACCCCCCTTTACTCAGAGAGGAAGAGAGAGGGAGAGAGAAACATCAATGATGAGAGAGAATTGTTGTTTGGCCGCCTCCTGCAAACCCATTATTGGGGGTTGAGCCCACAACCTGGGCATGTGCCCTGACTGGGAATTGAATCGTGACCTAGTTCATAAAGTTGACACTCAACCACTGAGCCACATCATTTGGGCTATTTATTTTTTTAATTTAGATATTTTATTTCCGATATGGAGAGGTTCTAGAAAACATCCCATTACATATTTTAGGGAATACAGGAATTGGCTGAAATATGCTCAGCCTCAGCCACTTTTCAGCCTGGGAATATATGGTGAACATTTTATGGTATTCACACCTTAGAGCTGGGAGAGAGTAGTTGTGCTCAGGTGGTAGTATTTTAAGTCTATAGAGATGTTCATCTGAATTCTGCCTCTGTTTTATTTTTTTGTAATATATTTGATTTACTTTAATTATTTTATTGAACTTATTGGGGGGCATTAATTAATAAAACCATACATGTTTCAAGGGTACAACTTAATAAAACATCTTCTGCATACTTCATCATGGGTTCACCATCCAGTTTCTTTCCGTCCCCATTTATCTCCCCTTTGCCCTCCAGCTATCACTGTACTGTTGTTTATGTCTGTGTGTCATGTATTATGTATAATTTCTTTTTGCTTAATACCTTCACCTTTTTCACTCCATCTTCCAACCCCTCTCCCCTCTAACAATTGTCTGTTCTATATATCTATGCTTCTGTTTCTATTTTATTTGTAAAACTTATTTCTTAAAAAACTCACAGTTAAAGCCTGATCTGTTTTTCCAGCCCTATCTCCCACTATTCCTCTTATGCACTTAACTGATTTGCTAATTGTGTTCTCTTGGACAAGTTATTTGACTCTGGGCTGTGGTTTCTTCTTTTTAACTAGGGGAATGGAGCAGGTCAGTGGATAGAAATCACACCGAATTAATGCTGACTAATTTTTAAAATATATTTTATTGATTTTTTACAGAGAGGAAGGGAGAGGGATAGAGAATTAGAAACATCGATGAGAGAAAAACATAGATAAGCTGCCTCCTGCACACCTCCTACTGGGAACGTGTCTGCAACCAAGGTACATGCCCTTGCCCGGAATTGAACCCGGGATCCTTCCGTCTGCAGGCCGACGCTCTATCCACTGAGCCAAACCAATCAGGGCATAATGCTGACTAATTTTTAAATGATCAGGTTAGAAAATATATTATCTCAGAGGTGTATGTGTGTTCCCTAATAAGTAGGAAGTGTTTAAAAATGATGGATTGCTCAGCCGGAGTGGCCAAGTGGTTGAGCGTTGACCTATGAACCAAGAGGTCATGGTTCGATTCCCAGTCAGGGAAAATGCCCCAGATGCAGGCTCAGTCCCTGGTGAGGGGCCAGCAGGAGGCAGCCTGTCAATGATTCTCTCTCATCATTGATGTTCCCATCTCTCCCTCTCCCCTTGCTTTCTGAAATCAATGAAAATATTTTTTAAATGATGAATTATAGTGGATCTTTCTGATTTTATTCGTGTAATCCTAGTAACTAGTGCAAGTCCCATATAGCTCTCAACACAAATTTTATAACACTAGCATAATTGATAAGAAGTCTTAACATTTCTTTCTCTTCTCTGTATGTACCAAGATAGAAGGTCTAATGACTTAGGATTTGAATCTAAGTTCCAATTTCATATAACTAGAAACATTATGTAAAAAAAATATGGAATAAGCTTCAGTAATATTTATGTAATTGTCTGTGGGTAGTACAACCTTAGGAGGTGATTCACTAAAAAATTACTTTTAATTAGATATAATTGAAATGTAATAGAAAATGATTTAAATATAAACATTGGCAACCATTTGTTGAGTACCTGTTATGGACTATTGATAATCATATTTCTTTCTCCTATCTTATCTATTACTTTGTTCAAAAACCTAAGCGTTGTCCTTAATGCCTTTTCTTCACTCTATTTCAAACCATCATGTAGTTCAACAGTATGACCTGAGTTTGACTAGTACTTATCACCTCCATAGCCATGATCCTAGGTCCATCTTCTTAATTGATCTCCTAGATTCCCCTTTTACCCCACAATAGCCAGATTGAACTTTAAGAAGGTAAGTCAGAGGGGAGAAACCAAGATGGCGGCATAGGTAAACACCTGAACTGCTGCCTCGCACAACAATTTCAAAACTACAACTAAAAGATGAATAGGACATCATCCAGAACCACAGAAAGGCTGGCTGAGTGGAAATTCTACAACTAGAAGGAAAGAGAAAAGCACACTGAGACTCAGAGGAGCTGTAGGAGGCAGAGGTACTGAGACTGATGTGTGCGGAGAGGACTGGCAACTGAGTATGCGGCTGTCTTTTTCAATCGTGAGGAAGACACAAACTCCCGACTGTACTGAACTTCAGTTCTGGGCGAGACTCTAGAAACCCAGACTGATACAGGGAGAAACTGGACTATCTGGCATCGGATGGAACTTGAGGGCAGCTTTCTCTCAGAGATGCTTGCAGCGATTACTGCGGGACACTGAGATCCAGGGGCTTCTTAGGGCAGGGATGACAGGAAACTTTTGCTGTTTGCTCCGCCCTGAGATCCCGCCCCATCCAAGCTGAGTGTAGAGGCTTTTGCATATGAATGGTCTGGTCCTTTGAATTCTAAACTTACCTAACAAACTACAGCTGAGTCACTGAGAACCAGAACATCCAAAAGAAGGCCCAAGGCCTCACAGCAGCTTGCATTGCTTCACAGCTGGGCCTCATCAGGGCACCTCCAAAACACAAACAAAGAAGAGGAATCTACAGATCTCTCCATAGATCCTGCTGGGTGGCCTGAGACAGAGGCTAAATTAGCACCTCCTTGGAGATCCAGTGTACCCAGGGGTCAGAGTAGAACCAACTTCTCAGATCCATAAGGGACACACTCAAGGGAGCAGACTTAGTGAGCACCAAAGCCCCACTGAAGCAAGTCTTGTCTCAGAAGGGTGTCTTCAGCACAGAAGTTCTCCCATCATAGACACAGCTGATCCTCACAGCCAATCAGCCTGAAGGTCAATTCCTCCCAGTGATACCAACAACAATCAAGGCTTAATTACAACAAGACTGTGCACACAGCCCACAAAGGGGTGCACTAAGAGTGTCCACCTCAGGTAACTGGGGAGACTGAGCCACTGGTCCTATAGGACACTTAGCACACAACTCCAGTCTAAACTGGGGTTTAGTGGAGTTAGAAGTGGTGCAGTTGGGAGTCTCCCTCTACCTCCCACCAGAGAAAGCCAGCCAGGTACTCCGGCACCTGCTCTCTCCACATGCACGTGTCTGTACCTCAGCTTTTTGCAGCTCCTCTGGGTCTCTGTGAGCCCCTCTCTTTCCTTCTAGTTGTGGAATTTCCACTCAGCCACCTTTCCTGTGGTTCTTGATGATGTCCGTTCTTTTAGTTGTAGTTTTGAAATTGTTGTGCGAGGCACCTATGCTGCCATCTTGGATTCTCCCCTTTCAGCATTTCATATAATACTGGTTTGTCGATGATGAACTCCTTTAGCTTTTTTAAAATTTTTTATCTGTGAAGCTCTTTATCTGACCTTCAATTCTGAATGATAGCTTTGCTGGGTAGAGTAATATTGGTTGTTGGTTCTTGCTATTCAATGCTCAACCACTAAGCCATTCTAACTTTTTAGATTTTTGTATTGTCTCGCACAGACACACACACACACACACACACACACACACACACACACACATTAATTTCAGAGAGGGATGGAAAGGAAGAGAGAGCTAGAAACATCAATGAGCCAAAACATCAATGAGCCTATGGTTCGATTCCTGTCAAGGGCACGTACCTTGGTTGCGGGCACATCTCCAGTAGAGGGCGTGCAGGAGGCGGTGATCGATGTCTCTCTCTCATCTATGTTTCTAACTTTCTATCCCTTTCCCTTCCTCTCTGTAAAAAATCAATAAAATATATTTAAAAAAATAGAAACATCAATGATGGGAGGGAATCATTGATTGGCTGCCTCCTGCACACCCCATACTGGGGACCGAGCTGCAACCTGGGCATGTACCCTTGACTGGAATTGACCCCAGGACCCTTGAGTCCCCAGGCTGATGTTTTATCTACTGGGCCAAAACGGCCAAGGCATATTGTTTAATTTACACACACACATGCACACACACATGCACACACACACACACACATACACACACATATATACATATATGTATATAAAATTGATTTTTTACACAGAGGAAGGGAGAGGGATAGAGAGTTAGAAACATCGATGACAGAGAGACATCGATCAGCTGCCTCCTGCACACCCCACACTGGAGATGTGCCCACAACCAAGGTACATGCCCTTGACCAGAATCGAACCCAGGGACCTTTCAGTCCACAGGCCGACGCTCTATCCACTGAGCCAAACTGGTTTCAGTGTATTGTTTCATTTTTAAAAAAGTAAAATTAGAACATGAGCTTGATTAGTTCTCTTTTTATTATATGTAGTGATATTGACATGATCAGGTGATTGCTGAGCAATGTTTATTCTGCTGTTAGCTGTCTTACTTGGACCATAAAAACCAGGGACAAAAGAAAAAGCCAGACCGAACCAGTTCTATTTAGTGTCACCTGATGTGAGGCTCAGGTGGATAATGTCTGTTCAGCTGAGTTTTCCTTATAAGTCATAATATCTAGAACCTAGCACAACCAGTTTTCCATGATGTAATATCTCTAAAACATGTTTAACTGCAGCAAACCTTACCCAAGGATATTATTGGTTTTTTTTTTATGGGTTTAGATTTATAGCTCTTTTGGGACTTGAGATCTGAGCCATTGCCTTCTCTTCTGCTTTTTAGTTATTAGTTAATTTATTCTTGTCCGAGAGAGTGATGGTATCTTTGCTTTATTTGGAACTAAAATACAAAGCACTTCCTTTTATTGCTGTATGTTAAACCTTAGTGGAATTTGGTAGATATATTACTTGACCTATCCTTCCAAAATTATGGGAGGAAATCAGATAATAATATACCATAACTTCTGGAAATCTTTTTTTAAAGAAAAGTAAACCATTCTAAGTCTCAGATACAGGCCATTTACAAAACATTAATATAAATATCATTTCGATATCTTAATATTTCATTGTGGTTTATTTTAGGCCTCTTAATTGTTTTTATCAGAACTTTGGAGTCAGACATTTTATTTTCCTGGGGAAAAAACCTTATAGTATGTCAAAAGAACTCTTACAATATGTATAGTACTTATTGCTCAAAGTTGGCAGTTGGAAGGCTTATAAAGCAAAGCAGTTAGGCTTATAAAGATCAAATAGGCAATTTTTGTTTTGTTTTGTTTTTAAGTAAAAAATGAAGATATTTTGAACCACTGTCTTTTTTTCTTCCATATTCATTGTCACATAACAAAACATGGTCTCTGGAGCCAAACAGATCCAGATTCTAGTACTCTCTCCAAACTTTGTCAAGTTGCTTAAATGCTCTGAACCTCAGTTTTGATAATAAAATAGGGGTAATTTTATCTCAGGTAAACACTCAGCACAGTTTCCAGGCATATTGTAGGTGAGCAATTAAGTAGTTATTTTCTTGACAGCTTTGATATAATGGCCACAGATCTCTTACTTGGTCCTGTTATATAGTACTAGAGGCCCGGTTCACAAATTCATGCATGGGTGGGGTCCTTGCCAGCCTGCCCTGGTGGGGGCTGATTAGGCCAGGCTGGTGGGAGGGAGGGGTCTTAGGAGATTGGCTGGCCGGCCCCAACCCCCATCAGGGTGTGTGTGTGTGGGGGGTTTGAGGGTGGGCCAGCTGGGGGGAAAGGCTGCAGGTGGTTGTCCAGCCAGCCCCATCCTGATTGGAAGGGGGCGGGGGGACAATCAGAGGCTGGGCCAGCTGGAGGGAGGGGTTTCGGGAGGTTGGGGGGGACATTTGGGGCCCAGATTGGGCTGGTTGGCCTCTGCAGTGCATGTAGTGACCAATCATTCTATCATTCTGGTCGCTTGGCTTTTATATATATAGATTGACGAGGTTTAAGTCTAATAGTAGTGTTAGTATGTGTTTTTTTCCAGAATGAAATAACTAGGTATGTTTTAAACTGCTGTCATACCTCTTCCTCACTTTTCTGTTGAGGTAATTATCTTCTGAGGAAGGACATCATTTAAACTCTTATGTTTAGCTCTGAACTTTATACAGAATTCTGAGTTCAATAAATATTTGACTGACTGATATAAATGATACCAAGAAACATATTATTTTTCTTGTGCTTGTTTAGAAAGTGTCAAAGGTCAAAGTGTATCCTAGATTTGTGAACATTATGATATAGGATAGTGACCCATACATTTTTTGATTATGTATCTATTATTAGTTTCTGTGGCTGCCATATCAAATTACCACAAGCCTACTGGTAATTTTTTTTTGTCTTTTTTTTTATTAAATTTTTATACATATCTCCCCATTGTCCCCCCTCTCTCCCAGGCATACTCCAACCCCCCAGTGTCTGTGATCATTGGTTATGCTTATATGCATGCATACAAGGCCTTTGATTGATCACTTATCTACCTCACCTAACTTTAATCTTTCTGCTGTAATTTCACAGTCTGTTTGATGCTTTATGATTTTTGTCTTCCAGAGAATTATCAGTCTACTCCCTTTCTGTGCTCCTGATTCTATTATATTCACCAGTTTATTCTGTTGATCAAATTTTTAATTCACTTAATTTTTAGATTCACTTGTTGATAGATATGTATTGTTCATAATTTTTTGTCTTTTACCTTTTTCTTCTTCCTCTTTTAAAAGAGTACCTTTCAGCATTTCATATAATACTGGTTTGGAGTTGAACTCCTTTAGCTTTTTCTTCTCTGTGAAGCTCTTTATCTGCCCTTCAATTCTGAATGATAACTTTGCTGGATAGATTATTCTTGGCTGTAGGTTCTTGCTATTCATCACTTTGAATATTTCTTGCCACTCCCGTCTGGCCTGCATCGTTTCTGTTGAGAAATCAGCTGACAGTCGTATGGGTGCTCCCTTGTAGGTAATGATCTGTTTTTCTCTTGCTGCTTTTAATATTCTCTCTTTGTCTTTTGCTCTTGGTATTTTAATTATGATGTGTCTTGGTGTGGTCCTCTTTGGATTCCTTTTATTTGGGGTTCTGTGTGCTTCCTGGACTTGTAAGTCCATTTCTTTTACCAGATGTGGGAAGTTTTCAGTCATTATTTCTTTAAATAGGTTTTCAGTATCTTGCTCTCTCTCTTCTTCTGGCACCCCCACAATTCTGATGTTGGTACACTTGAAGCTGTCCCAGAGGCTCCTTACATTATCTTCACAATTTTGGATTCTTTTCTCTTGCTTTTCCAGTTGAATGTTTTCTGCTTCTTTATATTTCAAATTTTTGACTTGATCCTTGCCTTTCTCTAGTCTGCTGTTAGGACTCTGTATAATATTTTTTATTTCAGTCAGTGTATGTTTAATTTCTATTTGGTCCTTTATCATGTTTAGTTGGACCTTTTTCATCTCCTCTTGGGTCTCACTAAATTTATCCAACTTTTCTAGCATATTCTTGAAAAACCTTAAAAGTGTGGTTTTGAACTCTATATCCAGTCGTTTTTTTTACTCCATTTCTTTTGTTTGTGATCCCTTCCCTTGTCTTGGCATTTTCACTATGCCGGGGAAACTTCTGTGTTGAATTCAGCCTTATGAACCAGACGCAAAGCCGCAGAAGCCTCTGTTGAGCTTGGGAGGGGTGGAGTCTCAGGGCTTAAGGGACCGCCTTGCCTTTCAGTAGGCCCCGCCTCCATGGCCCCTGAGTATCACGTGACTGGGTAATGGCTGGAGCGGTCCTTGTGCGCGCGCCCGCAGTGCCTCTAACTGCTGCCTTTCCAGCTCCCCTGCGAACCAGGACCACATGAGTCTAGGTCTCCAGGGCTTCACCCGAAAAGGGCTTAGCGGAGTCAGAAGTGGCACAGCTGGGAGGGTCTGTCTCCTGCCCACTCGCGAAAGCCAGCGGCACAATCAGCAGTCTGTCCTGCGCGCAGTGCCATGTGCGCCGCCACCCGGCCTTTGATCTTTTGCGACTCCCCTAAATTTCCGTGCACTTCTCCCTTTTCACAGTCCATACTCCCCCGTATGAGTTTCGGCTGGATCTGGGGTTTAGTGTCGTAGGAGAAGGGGTTCAATGCCTTTGAGAGTCTCCGTTTCCCTCCCGCCAGAGAAAGCCAGCCAGGTACTCCTGCACCCGCTCTCTCAGCGCGCGCGTCTCTGTACCTCAGCTTTTTGCAGCTCCTCTGGGTCTCTGTGAGTCCCTCTCTTTCCTTCTAGTTGTAGAACTTCCACTCAGCCAGCTTTCCTGTGGTTCTGGATGATGTCCGTTCTGTCTTTAGTTGTAGTTTTGAAATTGTTGTGCGAGGCAGCAGTGTAGGTGTTTACCTATGCCGCCATCTTGGATTCTCCCTCTGTCTTTTCAACCTACTGGTAATTTGATAAGTTATTTTAAAACAACACAAAATTATAATTTTACAATTCTGTAGGTAAGAAGTCTGACATGGGTCTTATTGGGCTAAAATCAAGGTTTAGGAAGGCTGTATTCCTTTCTAGAGACTCTAGTGGGGAAAATCTGTTATCTTGTTTTCAGCTTCTGGTGCTACTTGCATTCCTTGGCTTGTAGCCCTCTTCCATCTTCAAACCCAGTAGTGACTAATTCAGTCTTTTTTGCATTGTATCTCTGACATTAACTCTTCTGGCTTTCTCTTTCACCTTTGAAGACCATTTGATTACATTGTGTCCACCTTAATAATCCAGGATAATCTCCCTATTTTAAAATCAGCTGAATGCCAAAACAAACAAGAACGAACACACACACATACAAAACAAACACAAAACCTTCCCCAAACAATGCAATTAAAAAATGGGCAAAGGACCTGAATAGGCACCTCTCCAAAAAAGACATAAAGATGGCCAATAGACATATGAAAAGATGCTCAATATCACTAATCATTTGAAATGCAAATTAAAATCACAATGAGATATCACCTCACATCTATCAGAATGGTTATTATCAATAAATCAACAAACAAGTGTTGGTGAGGATCTTGAGAAAAGGGAACCCTCATGCTCTATTGGTGAGAATGCAGACTGGTACAGCCACTGTGGAAAG
>JAAGEH010000030.1:10617749-10665605 GCA_011751065.1 Lasiurus cinereus
CTAAAGTTTCCAGGTCATAAAAACATTCATGCCATTCAACAAATATTTACTGAGAGTTTGCTTACTGTGTGCCAGATGCTGTAATAGGTACTAGAAATGCAGAGATAAATGAAAACTCTGAATCTTCTGCAATAAGGAAAGATACAAAAAAGTGATGGGGGTTATTATCCTAATAGTGGCCCTGTGCACGAATTCATGTACATTGAAAGGAAATTAATTAGAAGAAATATTTTAATATCACTATTCGCCCTTTCTCTATAATAGAAGTGTCAAATTCACAATTGATAATGACTGATCAAAACACACTTATTTAATTGGCACCAGCTACAGCTTTATATGTATCAAGCATGTATGAGTCAACATAGCCTTTTATAAATATATTAGAGGCCCAGTGCATGAAATTCATGCATGGTGGGTGTGTGTCCCTCAGCCCAACCTGCACCCTCTTCACTCTGGAACCTCTTGAAGGATGTCCGACTGCCCATTTAGGCCTGATCCCAGAAGGCCCAACTGCTTGCCTGCCTGCCTTCCTAATTGCCCCTAACCACTTCTGCCTGCCAGCCTTATGACTCCCTAACCACTCCCCTGCCAGCCTGATTGAAGCCTAACTGCTCCCCTGCCAGCCTGTTTACCCCTAACTGCCCTCCTCTGCAGGCGTGCTTACCCCTAACTGCTCTCTCCTGCAGGCCTGGTCCCCCCCCCCCCCACTGCTCTCCCCTGTAGACCTGGGTCACCCCGAATTGCTCTTCCCTGAAGGCCTGGTTGCCCACAACTTCCCTCCTTTGCCGTCCTGGTCACCCCTAACTGCTCTCCCCTGCAGGCTTGATCACTCCAACTCCCCTCCCCTGCTGGCCTGATCACCCACAACTGCCCTCCCCTGCTGGCCACCTTGTGTCTACATGGAGGCAGCCATCTTGTGTTGGAGTTATGATCAATTTGCAGATTACTCTTTGTTTTTTCATACATTTTATTGATTTTTAAAAATTTAATAAATCTTTCTTGTTCAGATTATTACAATTGTTCCTCTTTCTTCCCCCAATAGCTCCCCTCCGCCTGCTTCCCACCCCACCCTCTTCCCTTACCTCCCCCATTGTCCTCATCAATACATGTATTGATTTTTGGCCAGCCTTTTCCCGTACTCCCTTTATTCCTTTCTCTCTGAGAATTGTCAGTCCACTCCCTTTCTATGCTCCTGATTCTATTATATTCACCAGTTTATTCTGTTCATCAGATTTTCAATTCACTTGATTTTTAGATTCACTTGATAGTGAATTTGTTGTTCCTACTTTTTATCTTTACCTTTTTCTTCTTCTTCCTCTTCTTACAGAATACCTTTCAGCATTTCATATAATGCTGGTTTGGTGGTGATGAACTCCTTAATCTTTTTCTTATCTGTGAAGCTCTTTATCTGCCCTTCAATTCTGAATGATAGCTTTCCTGGGTAGAGTAATCTTTTTATATATATATATTTTATTATTTTTTTACAGGGAGGAAGGGAGAGGGATAGAGAGTTAGAAACATCGATGAGAGAGAGACATTGATCAGTTGCCTCTTGCATGCCCCCTACTGGGGATGTGCACGCAACCAAGGTACATGCCCTTGACCGGAATCGAACCTGGGAACTTTCAGTCTGCAGGCTGACGCTCTATCCACTGAGCCAAACCGGTTTTCAGCGGTAGAGTAATCTTGATTGTAGGATCTTGCTATTCATCACTTTGAATATTTCTTGCCATTCCCATCTGGCTTGCATAGTTTCTGTTGAGAAATCAGCTGACAGTCGTGTGGGTGCTCCCTTGTAGGTAATGAACTGTTTTTCTCTTGCTGCTTTTAATATTGTCTCTTTATCTTTTGCTATTGGCATTTTAATTATGATGTGTCTTGGTGTAGTCCTCTTTGGATTCCTTTTATATGGGGTTCTGTGTGCTTCCTGGACTTGTAAGTCTATTTCTTTCACCAGATGTGGGAAGTTTTCAGTCATTTTTTCTTCAAATAGGTTTTCAGTATCTTGCTCTCTCTCTCCTTCTGGCACCCCCACAATTCTGATGTTGGTATGCTTGAAGCTGTTCCAAAGGCTCCTTACACTATCTTCAAATTTTTGGATTCTTTTTTCTTTTTTTCTTTTCCAGTTGAGTGCTTTCTGCTTCTTTGTATTTCTAATCTTTGACTTGATTCTTGCATTCCTTTGGTCTGCTGTTAGGTCTCTGTATAATATTTTTTATTTCAGTCAGTGTATGTTTAATTTCTAGTTGGTCCTTTTTCATATCCTTGATGGACTCGTTAAATTTATCGACCTTTTCTAGGAAATTCTAGAAAAACCATATAACTGTGGTTTTGAAGTCTATATCCAGTCGTTTGTTTTCCTCCATTTCTTTTGTTTGTGATCTGTTTATTTGTCTCCACATTGTTGCTGCTTCCCTAAGTTGATAGAGCAGCTTTGTATGCTAGTTGTCCTATATGACCCAGTAGCTCTGCCTCCCCAGTTACCTGAGGTGGATACTCTTGGAGAACCTCTTTGTGGATTGTGTGTACAGCCTTGTTCTACAACAAGTCTTGATTGTTGTTAGTATCACTGGGGGGAATAGACCTCCAGACCAATTGGCTGTGAAGATCAGCTGTGTCTATGCTAGAGATCTTCTGGAGTCAGCCTTATGAGACAAGACTTGCAAATTTGCAAAAGCCTTTGTGCTCGGCTTGGATGGGGCAGAGTCTCAGGGCTGAGCAGGCAGTTTTGGCTTTCTGTCACCCCTGCCCTATGAGATGCCTGGGTCCCAGTGTCCCTCGATAATTGCTGCAGCCCTCTCTGCACGCGCCTCCAGACCTCTGCCTTTTGTGGCTCCCCTGAGTTCTTTGTGCTCGAAACAGGTCCAGTGCAGTCAGAACTGGTGTTCAGCACAGTTAGGAGGTTCTGTCTTCTCCCCTCTAGGGAAAGCCAGCGGAACAATCAGCAGTCAGTCCTCTCTGTGTGCACTTGTGCATGTTCCTCTAGACCTCTGCCTTTAGTGGCTCCTCTAAGTTTCCATGCACTTTTCCCTTTTCACAACAATCCAGACCCCCTCCATATGAGTCTCGCCCAGAACTGGGGTTCAGTACAGTTGGGAGTTTCCATCTCCCTCCCGACAGAGGGAGCCAACCAGGCACTCTGCCACCCGTTCTCTCCATGTGCGTGTCTCCATACCTTAGCTTTTTACAGCTCCTCTGAGTCTCCATGAGCACCTCTCTTTCCTTCTAGTTGTAGAATTTTCACTCAGCCAGCTTTCCTGTGGTTTTTGATGATGTCCATTCTGTCTTTTAGCTGTAGTTTTGAAATTGTTGTTTGAGGCAGCAGTTTAGGTATTCACCTATGCAGCCATCTTGGTTTCTCCACAGATTACTCTTTTATTAGGATAAAGGCCTGGTGCACGGGTAGGGTCCAGCTAGTTTGCCCTGAAGGGTGTCTGATATCAGGGTGGGGATTCCTTGGGGTGTAGGGTGACCTGGTCAAGGGGCCGGTGGTTGTTTGCAGGCTGGCCAGACCCAAATAGAGGCCCTGATATCTGGGATTTATTTATCTTCTATAATTGAAACTTTGTAGCCTTGAGTGCAGGCCAAGGCAGGCCAGGGCTGTGGGAGCTTGTTTTCCTCAATTGATGGGGGCAACTCAAGCATCCTGCTCTCTCCATCTCTGTGGCTGCTGCCATTTTTGTTGGGATTTATTTATTTTCTATAATTGAAACTTTATAACCTTGAGTGGAGGCCAGGGCCAATCCAGGGTGTGTGGAAAGCTTGGCTTCCTCCATTGCCAGGGGAAACCCAAGCCTCCTGCTTGCTCTGCGGCCACAGCTATCTTGGTTGGGTTAATTTGCATACCTACTCCTGATTGGCTGGTGGGCGTGGTTTGTGGCACAACAGAGTGATGGTTAATTTGCATATTGCTCTTTTATTAGATAATATGAACTTGCTTAATTAGATCTGCTTTCTGATGTAGCTAAACTTTTTTCCAGCCCAGTAAAGCACCCTAACTTCTCTTTCAGGTAATTGTCAACAACACAGTAAATATCAACATGAAGCAGATCATTATTATAGATCATGCTGGGAAAACATAGGGTAAAATATTTAACTGCAGCAGTGTTTGACTATATTCTGTGCAGTGAGAAAACCTGAAGTCAGGTCAAGTTTCTGAGCTTTCTAAATCTCCATTTTCTGGCTAATGAAAGGAAAATAGAATTCCATCAAGTCTCCTATCTTCCTACTCCAGGACTTCTTTGAGGATCAAATGAGATGAGTCACAGGAAAACACTTCACAGACATTTTGGTTAAAGTGTAAAATGTTTCTACCTGGTTATAAAGCAAGTGTGTTCTTGGCTGAATAAACTGCAAGGAGACCTTTCACCAGGGAGAGGAAGCCGGGTATTGCTACCTGACGTCATTACTCGGACAGACACTTAGCATATTAGCCTTTTATATATATAGACTTTATAGAGAGGAAAACTAATACTTGCCAAGTAAAGGGTGGAAGTGAGATTTTGAATCCATACCTTCTAACTTCAGAGCCCTTTTAACCATTCTATTTTGCTTTCCATTTCTTTCCACGCCAGAGGTGAGTTTCTCAGCTAGTTATTGGAGTCTGCATTCTACTTTCAGTACTGCCTAGATCTTTCCTCAGGTTCTTTTCTCAGGTTCCCACCAAGTCTCTGAATGCACTTAGAAAAAAACAGTGGTCAGCTTTGGCTGGATGGCTCAGTTGGTTGGTGCATCATCCCATAAAGCAGGAAGTTGCAGATTTGATTCCCCATTGGGACACATACCTAGGTTGCAGGTTCAATCCCTGGTTGGGATGCCTGAGGGAGACTATGATTGATGTTTCTCTCTCACATTGATGTTTTTTTCTCTCTCCCTTCCTCACTCTCTATAATCAATAAAAAATCCTATCAATAGGTGAGGATTTTTTAAAAGAAGGAAAGAAAGAAAAGATAAAAACAGTGGTCTAAAAATCACCTAGAGAAACTCTGAAATTTCCACATATGTTAATTTTGGTTGAAACAGCATGTCTGGTGCCCTAGCTGGTTTGGCTCTATAGATAAAATGTCAGCCTGCGGATTGAAGGGTTTCAGGTTATATTCCAGTCAAGGGCACATGCCTGGATTGTGGGCTTGATCCCTAGTAGGGGTCATGCAGGAGGCAGCCGATCAATGATTCTCTCTCATCATTGATGTTTCTATCGCTCCCTCTCCCTACCTCTCTGAAACCAATAAAAATATACTTAAAAAAAAAAACACCCCAAAAACCCGCTGTTATATTATATCCAACCAGGCATTCTTTCTCACTCAGTCCTTTTCCCTCAATAATTGTTTACTGATGTGCATACTATTTGTTAGGTGCTATTAAGTGCTGTGATCACAGAGAAGAATATGACCTGGACTTTGCCTTCATGGAACTTTAATGATCCTTTCCAGCATTGTTACTGCTGTGCCAACACTTTCACTATAGATAATCCTCTTCCCCTTTCTTTGTTCTTCTAAACTAGAACTTATTTGAGGCTTGTGGGTATTATTAGTGAGACTTCTTTCTTGGCAATCCAAACCCCGATTGTCACAGGCTTTATGACATTTGACTTCTCCCACTTTATTTTTTATTTATTTATTTTTTTACTTTTCCATTTAATTTATTTATTTATTTTAATTAAATATTATTTAGATTATTACATTTGTTTATCTTTTTTCCCCCTCCATAGTTCCCCTCCACCCGGCTCCCACCCCTTCCTCTACCCTTACCTCCCTCCTGTTGACCTCATCCATAGGTGTATGATTTTTGTCCAGTCTCTCCCTGAACACTCCTCACCCCTTTCCCCCTGAAAATTATCAGTCCACTCCCTTTCTGTGCTCCTGATTCTATTATATTCACCAGTTTATTCTGTTGATCAAATTTTTAATTCACTTAATTTTTAGATTCACTTGTTCGTAGATAATGTATTTATTGTTCATAACTTTTTGTCTTTTATCTTTTTCTTCTTCCTCTTCTAAAAGAGTACCTTTCAGCATTTCATATAATACTGGTTTGGAGTTGATGAACTCCTTTAGCTTTTTCTTCTCTGTGAAGCTCTTTATGTGCCCTTCAATTCTGAATGATAGCTTTGCTGGATAGATTATTCTTGGTTGTAGGTTCTTGCTATTCATCATGTTGAATATTTCTTGCCACTCCCGTCTGGCCTGCATCGTTTCTGTTGAGAAATCAGCTGACAGTAGTATGGGTGCTCTCTTGTAGGTAATGAACTGTTTTTCTCTTGCTGCTTTTAATATTGTCTCTGTCTTTTGCTCTTGGTATTTTAATTATGATGTGTCTTGATGTGGTCCTCTTTGGATTCCTTTTATATGGGGTTCTGTGTGCTTCCTGGACTTGTAAGTCTATTTCTTTTACCAGATGTGGGAAGTTTTCAGTCATTATTTCTTTAAATAGGTTTTCAGTATCTTGCTCTCTCTCTTCTTCTGGCACCCCCATAATTCTGATGTTGGTATGCTTGAAGCTGTCCCAGAGGCTCCTTACATTATCTTCACATTTTTGGATTATTTTCTCTTCTTGCTTTTCCAGTTGCGTGTTTTCTGCTTCTTTATATTTCAAATGTTTGACTTGGTTCTTGCCTTTTTCTAGTCTGCTGTTAGGACTCTGTATAATATTTTTATTTTAGTCAGTGTATATTTAATTTCTAGTTGGTCCTTTTTCATCTCTAGTTGGACCTTTTCCATCTCTAGTTGTTCCTTTTCTATCTCTAGTTGGTCCTTTTCCATCTCTAGTTGGATCTTTTCCATCTCTAGTTGGTTCTTTTTCATTTCTTCTTGGGTCTCACTAACTTTATCCAACTTTTCTAGGATATTCTTAAAAAACCTTATAAGCATGGTTTTGAACTCTATATCCAGTCATTTGTTTTCCTCCATTTCTTTTGTTTCTGATCCCTTCCCTTGTCTCGGCATTTTCACTATGCCAGGAGAATTTCAGCCTTTTGATACCAGACTTGTAAAACTGTAAAAGCCTCTCTATTGAGCTTGGGATGGGTGGAATCTCAGGGCTTAAGGGACCACCTTACCTTCCAGTTGGTCCTGCCCTCCAAGGCCCCTGAGTCTCACATGATTGGGTAATGGCTGGAGTAGTCCCTATGTGTGCGCATGCTCTCTCGCAGTGCTTCTAGACTGCTGCCCCTCCGGCTCCCCTGTACTCCGGGACCATATGAGTCTGGGTCCCCAGGGTTTCGCCAGAAACTGGGGTTTAGTGGAGTTAGAAGTGGCACAGTTGGGAGGGTCTGTCTCCCGCCCACTCGTGAAAGCCAGCGGCACAATCTGCAGACGGTCCTCCGGTCCTCCGTGCGAAATGCCTTGCGCGCCACCAGGCTTCTGATCTTTTGCGACTCCCCCAAATTTCCGTGTACTTCTTCCTTTTCACAGTCCAAACTCCCCCCATATGATTTTCAGCTGGATCTGGGATTTAGTGTCGTAGGATGAGGGGTTCAATGCTTTTGAGAGTCTCCGTTTCCCTCCTGCCAGAGAAAGCCAGCCAGGTTCTCCAGCACCCACTCTCTCCACGCGCGCGTCTCTGTACCTCAACTTTTTGCAGCTCCTCTGGGTTTCTGTAAGCCCCTCTCTTTCCTTCTAGTTGTAGAATTTCCACTTAGCCAGCTTTCCTGTGGTTCTGGATGATGTCCGTTCTGTCTTTTAGTTGTAGTTTTGAAATTGTTGTGCGAGGCAGCAGTGTAGATGTTTACCTATGCCACCATCTTGGATTCTCCCTATACCACAAATATTTAATAAATTTTTGGAGGGTTTTCGATTCAGATTTACTGATGAAATAGATGTCCTTTTACATGTATTTTTGCTCTCAAGCAGTATAATGACAAGATAAATTACTAGAAATGAGATAGTTGGAGCAGTTAAAATTTTTGTTGGATATTAGCAATTACCATTTGAAAAATTGTGCCAAATACTCAACAGTGTTTTCTGTTTATGTTTTCTCACCTCCTTTATATTATGAATTTTAATTTTTGTTCATTTATTAGATTTAAAACAGTATATCGAGAAAAGCAATATCTCCTTGTTTTAATATACGTTTCTTTAATTATGAGTAAATTTGAGCACGTTTTTATATTTTTATTAGTCATTTACATTTAATTTCCTGTGAATTATGTACTTACCATTTACTTTTTTAAAAATTAGGTTCTTTTTTATTACATATTTGGAAGAGTGTTTTATGTTAAGAATGTTAGTTCTTTGTCTTTCAGCAAATGTGGGCTACCCCTTGCCCCCATTTCTTCAGTTTCTTTGTAAAGTACAGACCTTCAGATTGGGTAGTCTAACCTGCTTACTTTCTAGATGAGGAAACTGAGCCCAAAATAGGATTAGGGTTAGTGACTTTTTTTGGTGGTGGTGGAGTGAACGTGTAGTTAGATAGTGGCAAAGCTGAAATCAGCATCCTAGTTTTTTTACTTACATTTTGGTACTTTTTTTCTTTATACCATGCTATTTTTAAGGCTTACCCTCTCCCTCCTGTACTATTGCATTTTACCACTAGGTCTTAACACAACCAGAAGTTCCATGTAAACTTTTTTACTAGCCTGGTATTAAAATTTGAGAAGTTATAGGGCTGTATAGGAGCCCAGGAGACTTCACAGGTATTAGGTTGTTTCTAAAGCATATAACTAAACTAGATTCTCAATATGGCAGTTATGTTTATGTCCTTTTTGTTTGTTTAAAAAAACACTTTTGTTTTATAGGTTCATGGGTGTATGTGTACATCAAGGACAATTGCATGCACTTACAGAGGTAAGACAGACTTCAATAAACATGTTGAAGGTGATTTCTTTGCCTTAGTTTCAGCAATTTATGGTTCCTTTGTGATTACTTGCATAAGTAAGCAAAATGTGTGTGCATTTATGTTCATGCAGGGTTAACAATGGCAAGGTTAACAATGCTTTCTTTACAATGTCAGGGTTAATTCTTTCTTCTGTTGCCTGTGGGCAGTGGCCATATCTCTTAATACTCTTGGATATCCTCAAAATACTTGATAAATACTCTGACACTATGAAGGTTCAAATATTAAATTGATTCTTGCTGCTTGCAACAAATTCCCAGACTACCCGGAAATGTTTGGTGTTCTGATACCACTGTTACTGCTGTAGTTTCCTGGTTGGTCATATTACTCCTTGGAATCAGTTTACACCTCCGTTCTCATTTCATTTTCTGCCTCTTCAAGGCAGATAAATGTGTAATAGTGATTACTGAGCCTCTGAGGACCAGAGAATCCTCTCTAGAGCAAGACTTTCCAATTCAGGTACTGAGTTATCAGCTTCAGAATTTGCTTGGGTGCTTCTTAGAAACACAGATTTAACTCCCCAGATTATTGTAATGAACATCTAGATGACAAGGTTAACAAATTTTAGAATCTGTTCTAGAATATTTTCACATTTCTTCTTGAGAAGTAAGTACCAAAATACAAAGTGAAGAAACTTAGGAAAGAAAATTGTTTAACAGAATTTGCAGGGGTATTGGTATCCTGCTGGCTTAGTGCTTGGTATTAGTCTTATGAAGGAGGGTCCCCTGTGCCTCTCTGTGTGTCTCTTTTCTTACTGAGGGCACCAGAGTGTGGAATGTGTGTAGCTATGTGCTACCTTTTATGTAGAAGGCCGAACAACGTGGAATAGTGAGGTAGTTAAGAGCATGGGCTCTGACCCAGCTTGCATGGCTCAGTGGTTAAGCATTGACCTATGAACTAGGAGGTCATGGTTCGATTCTTGGTCAGGACACATGCCTGGGTTGTGGGCTCAATCACCAGTGTGGGGTGTGCAGGAGGCAGCCAGTCAGTGATTCTCTGTCATCACTCATGTTTCTATCTCTCTCTCCCTCTCCCTTCTCTGAAGTTAATAGAGATATATATTTAAAAAGAGAGAGAGAGAGAGCATGGACTCTGAAGTCTTTGATTATCTAGGTTTGAATCTCACTGTGCCTTAATGTTTTCATCTGGAAATAATAATAATAGTACCTGCCTCAGGGAGTCTAGATAGAGAAGAGGACCTAAGCCCTAGAGTATTTCTTTTTTTTTTAAAATTAAATCTTTATTATTCAGATTATTACATTTGTTTCTCTTTTTTCCCCTCCATAGCACCCCTCCACCCAGCTCCCACCCTTCCCTCTGCCCTTACCTCCCTCCCATTAGCCCTAGAGTATTTCAATTTTAAAAGTCTGGGAGTTTAAGGTGTGGCTAGTGAGGTAGGAAGAAAACCTGGAATGGAAAGGAAGGAGTTTCAAGGAAAACAGAGTATTAATTGTGGCAAAAACTACTGCTGCTAAGATGATGATGATCTCACAGGATGTTGTGAGGAAGAAATGTAAAATGTTTATTTAGCACAGTGCCTGGCATATAGTAATTGCTAAATGCATTTTTACTATTAAAACTTTTATTAATAACAGTGACTAGTCCCTCTTGAACTCCTCGAAATGTCAATATTTTTCATTTGATACTTAGATCCATGCTGTTGATGTCTTAAAAATGTTTTAATCTTTTATTGAAATAAAGCATAGCAGATAAAACACACAGATGAAAAGTGTACAGCTTACTAAATTGTTATAAATGAACACACCCATAACCAGCATTCCAGATCAAGAAACATTTTCTGTGTATTTCTTTTCTTAGAAGTGAGTCTATAAATTCTTCAAAGACAATTCTCTCCTTTCAAGCCTTTTATCCGCCAGAGCTCTGACACTAATAATTGTAAAAGTATTTATTATTCCCTGCTTATATCATTGTTCTCTGAAATGTGAGTTCATTGGGAGGAATTGTATATTGGTTTTGCTGAGATGCTTTAATATTTGTGATCATATCGCAAATTTAGAAGTGGACTCTAATGGGAATGGTAGAAATTAATGACTTTAATACAACATTCCCTTGGCCATGTTGCACTTAAATAATGTTTTCTGTTGCTTTTTAGTTTGTTTATAGCCATACACAACATGCAATGGGTATTTTGTGAAAGAGTGTGTTTTCCTAGTATCATTAATGTGATACTGACATAGCTTATAATATTAATACTTTTTATTATGCTATTAATAGACTGATGGTCATAAAGTCCAAATATCCAAATGGCTTTGGATATTTTCGGGAGGGGATCAACAAAGATCATAATGGCATAGATCTTTGGACTCTTACATTAAATTGCCTTGTAATTTTGGCTTGGCAGCACAGCTCTTGGTTTCATTAGAATCATAAAAATAAATTACTAATAACATCTAGCACAGTACTTGGAACTTAGATGACATTTAGTAAATATTTCCTGATTGGTACTATGTCTGTTCTCCACAGTAATGTGAGTACCATTCCTTATTTCTCTTGGAATAGTTTGTCCATAATTACAGTAGACAAGCATAGTTTTTATTAATGTCTGTGAAGTAGTGATATTAGGAAGAATATTTCTCACATCCAGTAGTGATCTGGACTCTTCTGGGCTTTAATCATTTCCACAAATTTTTTTAAAATATGTTTTTTAAATTGATTTGATGGGGGGGGGAATGAGAGAGAGAGAGAGAGAGAAAGAGAGAAAGACATCCATGTGAGAAACACCTATTGGTTGCTTCCTGTACACCAATTGAATTAAGAATTCATGCCCTAGTTGGTTTGGTCAGAAGATAAAGTGTCTGCCCACAGATTGAAGAGTTGTGGGTTCAGTTCTCGTCACTGGCATATACCTTGGTTGCAAGTTCCGGTTGGGGAGTGTGCGGGAGGCAACCAATCGATATATCTCTCTCACATTGATGTTTCTCTCTGTCTCCCCCGCTTCTTCTACTCTCTCTAAAAACTAATGGAAAAATATCCTTGGGTAAAGATTAATAAAAGGGTGCTGAGAAAATTGGTTACTCCTATGAAAAAAAAATCCATATTGTGTTGAGTAAGAATGCTCCTTAAGTATGTCTTTAACTCAGAAGAACTTGTCTTTCATGCATATCAAGGAAATGCAAGTCTTTGGTTTTTATTTTTAAAAATTATGTTGTTGCTTATGATTTAACCACTACCTCAAACCTATTTTATTTATTTATTTGATTGTTTGTTTGTTTGTTTGTTTTTGAGAGGGCGAAACATCGATTTGTTGTTCCATTTACTTATGCATTTATTGGTTGCTTCTTGTGTGTGCCCTGATCAGAGATCGAACCTGCAATCTTGACATATTGGGATGACACTCTAGCTACCTAGCCAGGGCTGAAATCTTTGTTTTTTAAAGACAGAAAATATAACCCTATATTTCAACTAGCTATTGCTATATAATATCCAATCACAAAACTCATAAGCATACAGCAATAAACTTTTATTTCTCATAAGTCTGCAGGATTTAGCTGAGTTGAGCTGGGCCCAGTTGGGCAATCTGCTGGTCTCACTTGGACTCACTCATGTATTACTGGGTCTGTGGTGGTTTGCTCTAGGCTAAGCTTTACTGGGGCAACTTTGCTTCAACTATTTCTCATATTTCCTTCTGGGACTAGTAGGCTAGATTGGGTATGTTCATTTTAAGATGAAACCATAATAGCAAAAGTATGTCAACCCATTTACATACATGCTTTTCATGATTCTGCTTATGTTCAAATTTGCTTGGCCAACATCCCGTTGGACAAAGCAAGTCACATGCCTTAGTCCACATTGGGGGCAAATTACATATCAAAAGGCATGGATTTAGTAAGGGGTGAAGAATTGGAATAATTGTTGCAATCTTACATACCCTATAAATATCTCAATTATTAAATCATAATTTATTTGTCCTTTTTACCCTACTTGAGGATAAAAGCTTTCTCTTTTTAAAATAAACTTCCTGTTTTAAAAAATATAACTATCAGTTATTAAACGCCACTGTGGTTAAGTGCTATATTTGGTGCTTCTGTATATTAGCATAAGTATCAAAATTCTGTAGTCTAATTTTCTCCATTTTATAGGTGAGAAAACTAAGACTTAGAGAAGTTAAGTAAGTTCCCCTAAGTAGGATTTGGATCCAGGTTCATCTGACTTCAAAGGCTATTCTCTTTCCATTGCAGCATGCTGTCCTTCATTCATCTATGTATTCCCCACATTACTAACTGAGCATGGGTTCTTGAATGTGTAGAATGTGTTTATGAGTCTTACTAATTTGATATACATGTTGGGTTATTTGGAAAAGATATTCCCTGGCTATTGGGTATATTATAATGTATTTGGGTGCAAGTAACAGAAAATAGTTAAATGGACATAAAAAAGAAGGCTCATATGACTGGAATTCCAGCAGCTTATTAGGTTAAGGGTTGGTTTGATTCAGCTGCTAAGTAGATGCTATCCAGAGACCCAACTTCTTTCTGTCTGTGCACCATCTTTACATTGTCAGTTTCATCCTAAGGTTGACTGTCATTCATAATTTAAAAAGTAGCTACCACCAATTTACACGCTATAATTTTTCTTTTCATATATAAGACAGAGGGTGCGGGTCAAAGAAAGAAAGAAGAGAAAGGTACTTCTGGGTAGATTATGTGTTATTTCATAATACTATTCTTTTTTAATCTTAAAGACAGAGAGGGAAATATCTTCCTAACCAGTTTGGGAAACCTCTTTGTGCAGAATCTCTCAGTGACTAGAAGACAGGGAATTTGGAGAATGAGTAGGGTATATGGTTGTGGGGTAGGGGTCCCAAGAAACAATACTTGAGTAAAAGGAGTCAGCAAAAATTGCTTGGCAGGTAGGATTTTGGAGGTCTCTCTTGCTTTTTCTGCCATGGAGAAACTATTGTTTTCCCCCACTGTGGCACTGAGAACCACTAAGATATAAACACAACAATTGCTTGACCAAGTGAGGTGATGTAGTCTCTTTACCACAATTTCTCCTCAGTCTGGCAGATATTTGGTACAGAAAGAAATGCTTTTAGCTCATGAGGGAATGGATCAGCTCTGCAAGGCGACTACAGATAATGTTTTATTCACATAGCCCTCATCCTCTTCTTACTACTGTCACTCCCATTATACACCTTCTTTCTTTATTAAAGAATAGTTGATACATATTGTTTCTGAGTTGTTTTTTGTCAAACCTGTAAGAAGCCTTATATAACCAGAGAGCTTACAATGAAAGGAAACTCCCTGGGTTCAGTGACCAAACTTATGCATTATTTATAAAACTGAGCAGCCAGACCCCGATTCCAGTTTCTTGATGTGCTGTGATATTGCCATTACTTGTGCCTACTTCTTTTCTTGATTCTGTGTGACCCAGTACAGAGAATTCTCCTGGCCTTATTTACCCTGAAGCAGATGTGAAATCGTCTGGTGCCTGCCTTGGGTTAACTTTGGCAGATAGCCATACCTATCTTTTAAGCAAGGGATGGATTTGGGGAGGCCACACTAAATATACTAACAATGATTGCCTCTGTGATTTAGGACTTCTAACAGAATGGTAAGGGTAGGGGAAATGACAAAGATGTGAATTAGCATCTGTGAGGGAAGAAAGATTCACTTTATATATACCATGTCACTTAAAGTAAATCTGCTGTAGGCTAGGTGCTCTGCTAGGCTTACTGGGATAAAAAGAAGACTGTTCCCCAATCTACTACTGCATAACAAACTACCCTTAAACAGTGGCATAAAACAACCATTTTATTTTGCTTGTGATTTTGTAGGTCAGGAATTTGGAAGGGCTTTGCTGAATCTCTGATCCTCATGTGTCAGCCGGGATGGGATGTGTGTAGGGGGGAAAGGGATGGCAGAAACGGGAGTCTGAGCTGGTGGACCTATTTCTAAGATGGCTACTTTATTCACATGTCTGATGCCATGGTGTTTCTGGGCCCTTCTCGTCCTTCCTTTCTTTTTAGTTGAATTTATTGGGTTACAGATTTCAAATGTACAATTAATAAAATACCACCTGCACACTGCATTACACGCCCATTTTCTCCAACAAAGCTTGTCCCCATTTTGCCTCTCTTTGCCCATCTCCACCTATCCCCCAACCCTCTTTCCTTCTGACTGTCACCACACCGTTGTCTATGTCTTTGTGTTAAATATATACTAGAGGCCCGATGCACGAAAATTCATGCAAGAATGGGCCTTCCTTCAACTGGCTGCCAGCACCACTTTCACTCCGGCCGGAGCCGCCTTTCTGCCTTCCCATGCTGTCCAGAGGCCTGCAGTGGCTGGGGTGGTGGGGAACGCCTGCATCCCACCCTGCCCCCAGCTGCTCAGTGCCTGTGTATGCATATTAACCCATTATCTTTGTTGGGTTAATTTGCATACTGACTCCTGATTGACTGGTGGGCATCACAAAGGTATGGTCAATTTGCATCTTACTTTTATTAGGGTGTATATGTGTGTGTGTTCTTTTGCTTAATCCCTTCATCTTCTTTCATCTAGTTCTCCAATCCCTACCTTCTGACAGCTGTCAGTCTGTTTCCTCTGTTTCTGTTTGTTCCCACACATAAATGAGATCATATGGTATTTGTCTTTCTCTGACTGTGGGACTCTCTTTTACTACATGGTGTCTCATTCTTTAAGTCATCTCTTCATGGCTTGAGCTCCCCACAGCTTGGTGATCTCAGGATAGTGTTGGACTTTTTATGGTGACTAATGAGAGGTTCAAGCCACCCAAGTGGAAGCAGCAAGAGCAAGACTTCTCATGACCTAGCTTTGTAAGTTCCATAATGTCACGTAAGCTGCATTTTATTGGTCAGCTTTGATTCAAGGGAAGGTGAATTATTAGACTGTACATCTTAAAGACCATTTTTATTCATGAACTCAGTGTTTAGTGACTGGGATAACAAAACAATTCTTACTATACCCTTCCTTAGAAACTATTTTTCTTTAAATACATTTTTATTGATTTCAGGGAGGAAGGGAGAGGGAGAGAGAGATAGAAACATCAGTGATGAGAAAGAGTCAGTGATTGGCTTGCTCCTGCATGCCCTCTATTGGGGATTGAGCCTGCAACCTGTGTGTGTGTTCTTGACTGAAATTGACCCTGGGACCTTTTAGTCTGCAGGCTGACACTCTATCCACTGAGCCAAACTGGCTAGAGCTGTTTTTCACTGTTTTAAATACAACTTAGCTCAGTTAGGTCATCCTTTTCAACCTTACCATTTGCTATTGTTAGAATCCTTGTTCAGCCAAATAAAAAGATATATTAGTTTTGACTTTTTCCTCATCTTGAATTGAATCAGTTCCCAATCCTACCCTAATATTTTCTCTTTAATGTCTTTCTGGTTATTTTTTTCTCTCTATTCTTGTCACAATCTTATTCCATGGCTGAATTCCTGCAAATACTTTGTGGCTCTGTATTTTGTTTTCCTGACTCTAGTCTTTCTTTGCTTCATTTTGGTATGCTACTACTTAGATAATCTTCATTAGACATACTTTGATAATGTATGCTTTTGTTTAAAAACTTCTTGTTTAGCATTTTAGACTCTCTAACCTGATTTCAGAATATGAATTCCTCCCTTCAGTTAGGTGGGTCTTTTTGCTGTCTTCTATATATGCTGGCTTTAGATGTGCTTTCCAGGACCTAGAATGCTCTTACTTCTCTTTACTTTCCCACTTTCCAAGTTATGTCAAATCCAAGCTTTTCTAATGAAGTCCAGTCTTCTGAATTCCTGATCTACAAAATCACATACGACCTGTAATAATACACTACAGTGGTACCTTGAGATACGAGTTTAATTCGTTCCATAACCTTGCTTGTATATCAAGTTGCTCGTATCTCAAAGCAGATTTCCCCATTGAAATCAATTGAAATGCCATTAATCCGTTCCAGCCCCCAAAATGCCACCCCAGTTGTTCTTGTTACGTGTTTTTGAATAAGAAAAATGTATTTATAAATGACAAATATTGTATAAAAACACAATAAAAGAGAATGTAAAGGAATAAACTGGTTTTATAAAGTGTATTTACCTACTCGTTACACTCTTAATGTACACTTTATCCCTAAACTGAATGTAACTTAACTAATCTTGACTGAACTTAATTGCTACTGGTCTTCGCATTTTTGGCCGATTTAAAAAAAAACACCTCCCTTTCAGAATGTTTCTGAAATGGGTGAGGCAAGTTTCATTGAACAGCTCTGATGCATGACCAGTAGCAACCTTTTCGGGGTGTTTCTTTTCCATGAAGTGTGACACCCTCTCCCACATTCCTAAGATCTCCTTTATCTCACTTGTAGAGATCTCCTCCACCTCTGGCTCCTCCTCGAAACCAATTTCTTGGAGAATCTCCGCATGTTGCTGAGACTGCAACTCTTGTAACTCCTTTGTGGTGAGTTCCAGAGAGTGCTCCTCAACGAGCTCATTCACGTCTCTCTCATCCACCTCCAGGCCCATGGATTTTCCCAGAGACACTATCTCCTCCTCCACTGGCACCTCGGGTTCGAATCCTTCGAAGGTCCTTTCAGCTACGGCCTCAGGCCACAGCTTCTTCCATGCCAGGTCAAAGTCCTCGTTGTAACACCCAGCCAGACCTGATCAATAATTCTGAGGCATATCACGATGTTAAAGTGGTTCTTCCAGAACTCTCGAAGGGTGAGGTTTGTGTTCTCCGTCATCTCAAAGCAGCACCGGAACAGGGGCTTGAAATACAGCTTTTTAAAATTAGAAATCACCTCCTGATCCATGGGCTGCAGAATAGGAGTAGTGTTGGGAGGTAGGTAGACAACTTTTATAAACTTGAACTCTTCGAGGAGTTCATCTTCGAGGTTGGGTGGGTGAGCAGGAGCCTTGTCGAGGACGAGGAGGGCTTGCATGGTTAGGTTGTTTTCCTGTAGATATTTCTTAACAGAAGGGCCGAAAACCAGGTTTACTCACTCCACAAAGAACTGCCTGGTGACCCATGCCTTCGGGTTTGCCCTCCACATAACTTGCAGTTTATCTTTTAAAATCTTATGTGACTTAAAGACTCTGGGTTTTTCCGAATGGTATACGAGCAGAGGCGTGATCTTGCAGTCGCCACTCGCATTGGTGCACAGTGCGAGAGTTAGCCTATCCTTCATGGGTTTGTGGCCTGGCATCGCCTTCTCCTCTGCCGTTATATAAGTCCTATTCGGCATCTTCTTCCAGAAAAGCCGTGTCTCGTCACAGTTGAAGACTTGCTGGGGGATATATCCTTTGGCTTCTATCAGTTTGGAAAAAGTTTGGAGGTAATCCTCAGTTGCCTTCACATCCGAACTTGCTGCCTCACCATGTCTGATGATGGAGTGAATGCCGGACCTTTTCCTGAAGTTATCAAACCAGCCTCTACTGGCTTTAAATGAGTCTTTCGATGCTTTGTCCATGGAAGTGTATGGGGTCTGCTCCAGCAAATCACTGTAAATCACTCGCGCCTTCTCGCATATGATGCCCTGTGTTATTGTATCTCCTTTAAGCTGCTTCTCCGTCACCCACACCATCAGTAGATTCTCCATCTTTTCATGGAGAGAACTACGGAGCTTTGGAATTATTGTAACGCCCTTAGCTGGCGTTATACCCTTTATCGACTCCTTCTATTTAAGCACAGTGCATATCGTTGAAGTACTACGCCCGTATTGCCTCACCAAGTCAGCCACTCGCACACCTTGCTCATATTTTTCTATGATTTCACACTTTAATTCAATAGACATCACCCTCTTCTGAGCACTGACCTTTCCACTCGCTTTCTTTGGACCCATGGTTATAAAAAGAAATGTGATAAAGTATGTAAATGCACAAAAGATGCTTCTACAACAAGGTAAACAAGCACACTGACTGAGACGTGGGAAACTGAGACGCTTGAGTCTCGGTAAACTGGTGGGTCGTGTGCAGACGGCCGATCCACGCGATTACTCGTATCTCAAATGTTGCTCATATTTCAAAGCAAAAAATCGCTCGCTCGACGGCTCATATCTCAAAAATCTCATATGTTAGGGCACTTGTATCTCGAGGTACCACTGTATATGGTTGTGCTGATAGTACAGTTGACCCTTGAATAACATGACTTGAACTGTGAATCCACTTATACACATAATTTTTCTCCCCCCCCCCCCAGAATTTTTTTCAATAAAATCTGTAAAATGTCTTTTCTTTCCCTTTTGATTTTTAAATAACATTTTACTTTCTGTAGCTTATTTTATTGTAAGAGTACAGTATGTAATATATATTACATACAAAATAGATGTTAACCGACAGTGTGTTATCTGTAAGGCTTCTCATTAACAGCTACTAGTAGTTAAGTTTTGGGGGAGTCAAAAGTTATATATGGATTTTTTACTGTACAGAGGGGTCGACTCCCAAGGCTCAACTATATAAGTGTAAGATGTTTATATTTGATTGTTTTTAGTTTAGACCTAGTTTTAAGAAAGCTGAATTAGCCCCAGAGGAAAGAGCCAAAAGTCAAAAGTAGTGTTAAATGTCACATCAAGTTCCTTCACAAATTAGAAGTTTGCTTATTTCATTTATACTTGTAAAAATAGCTAAAAATATTCCTATAAATACATGTTGGCTTGGCATCTTATTTATCTTTGAAAAAACTTTAATTTTTTGATTTGGTTATTTAGCAATAAAAAAAATCTAAATTGTACATGTTTTATGCTCTTATTTTTAGAAACTCCTATGACATTTGAGAAACAAGAATTTGAAGTTGGCAGTCTAACCCACAAATAATAAAAGAGTTCATTTAGATTATTTTATTCTTAAAGCAGTTTTTTCCTGACTTGCTAGTTGCTTCTGGCTCATTTATTTATTAAAAAAAAAATGTATTGGGCTCCTACAATGTGTCTAGCTCTGTTCCAGGTGCTGGGAATATAATAATGAATAAATAATAATGCCTGCCCTTTTGGAATTTATATTGTAAATCAGCAGTGCATGGGCAGAAGAGTTAGACTAAATAAAAAAATAATAATATATGGTGTCAAGTGTTGTGGAGTTTGCAATTTCAGTTATACGGACAGGGAAGGTCTTATAGAAAAGGCAACAATTAAGAAGCTAAGGGAACTAGCTGTGTGAATATCTGGAGAAAGAGTGTTCTAGGCCAGTGGTCAGTAAACTGCAGCTCTGTTGACTAATGAGTTTGCCGACCACTGTTCTAGGCAGTGGGAACAGCAAGTACAAAGACATGGTGGCAGATATGTGCCTGGTGTGGTCAAGGAACTCCAACAAGAGTGATGTGGCTGAAGTGATGAGAGTAAAAAGAATAGTTGTAGATGGCAGTCAGAGAGGAAAGACAGGCCAGGTCACATAGAGTCCTATATGAAATCTGTAGAAGTATGTATGACATGATGTGACTTTTAACGGGATCACTCTGGCTACTGTATGGTGAATTAGAACAAAAAGGAGGCAAGGGTGAAAGTAGGAAGATTAGTTAAGAGACTATTGCAATAGAGTCTGTGCAATAAATAACAACAGTGCAAAAAAGATGAGAGATATGCAAAGGTAACTTGAACCAGAGTGGTAGCAGTGGAGTTGGTAGTTCTGTATCTACTTAGAAAGTAGAGAAAACGGGTTTTCTTGATGCATTCAGTTTGGGATGTGAGAAGATGAAAGAAGTCAAGGATAACTCTGAGATTTGGGGCCTGAATACCTGAAGGATGGAGATGGGCAAGACTATAAGAAATACATGAAGGCGGGCACATCCCAGTGCGGATTGTGCAGGAGGCAGCTGATCGATGTTTCTGACTCTCTCCCTTCCTCTCTATAAAAAAAAAAAATATATATATATATATTTTTTTTTTTAAAAAAAAAAGCCAAAACCTGTTTGGCTCAGTGGATAGAGGGTTGGCCTGGGGACTGAAAGGTCCCAGGTTCGATTCAGGTCAAGGGCATATATCTTGGTTGCGGGTACATCCCAGTGGTGGGCATGGAGGAGGCGGCTGATCCATGTCTCTCTCTCATCGATGTTTCTAACTCTCGATCCCTCTCTCTTCCTCTTTGTAAAATATCAATAAAATATATGTTTTAAAAGATAAATATGTGATGGAAGGTGATCAAGAGGTCAGTTTTGAAATAAGCCAGAGCAAACTAGCAAGATTTAGTTTGAAATATTTATTGGAGATAACTTCATAGAATATCAGCATTCCAAGAAGTACTGAGTGATACCTTCATTGTTCAGATCCTGTTTATCAGCCTTTTCACTAGAAAACATTTCACTGATTTCGAAGGAGCCATTTTAAACTGCTGTATTACTTCCTGAGTAATAATAATAAAAATTAAGTTGTTTTTCAGCAGGTTGGCGTGGCTCAGTGGTTGAGCATCAACCTGTGAACCAGGAGGTCCTAGTTCGATTCCCTGTCAGGGTACATGCCTGGGTTGCAGGCTTGATCCCCAGTGAGAGGTGAGCAGGAGGCAGCCCATCAATGATTCTCTCTCATCATTGAGGTGTCTGTTTCTTTCTTCCTCTCCCTTCCTCTCTGAAATCAATAAAAAGATGTTTTTTAAAAACTATGTTATTTTTCTTTCTAATGCTTTCTATATACCAGAACCTGCTAAACTTCACGCACTCCCATATGTTGTTTAATTATCACACAATCCCTTGAAATAGGTGGTATTTTTTTCTGTTTTACAGATGAGAAATCTGAGGATTCTGAAAGAAATTTCCTAAAACATCTTAGCTAAGTAGTGGAGCTGGGATTTGAATCAAGTTCTGGCTGGGCTCTAATTGTGTTTATTAGACTTTAAGCTCTTTGGGCTTGGCTATTTTGTTACTACCAAGGCTTCATAACTGGCACATAAAGGCATACAGTAAATATTACTTGCATGGATGAATAAATGAATACTGCTTCCTGATACTTGAGCTTCCAGCAGTTAAACTTTTAGCCACAAAGACTTCTAATATACATATGGAACTATCTTAAAAAGGAACCAGAGATACAATTTGGAGCTGCCATTCCAAAGGAACTGCCTTGTGCCTCTTATGCCTTAAACCTTTGGTATGATGTATGCATATGTGCATAACCCATGGACAAATTAGGATGGTGAAGGCCTGGGGTGGGGAACAGGTGGGCTAGAATTGGTCATTGGGGAGGAAAGGGGACATATGTAATACTTTCAACATTAAAGATTTTAAAAAGTGTTAAAAGAGGGCAAAATAACCTTTGGACTAGGCCTAAAGCAACATTGTGTCTTGAAGAACTTTGCAAAGATAACGGGAAAGCAGATATTATGACTACCAACTGATGGCTACTGAACTAAAAATTAGCACTGTTGAGAATTAGCATCACAATGCTAGCTTGTGTATATCAGTAGAAATATTTTTTTAGCCCTACCTGGTTTGACTCAGTGGATAGAGCTTGGCCTGCGGACTGAAGGGTCCCGGGTTTGATTCCAGTCAAAGGTACATACCTTGGCTGCAGGCACTGGGTCCTAATCAAGGGACACATGGGAGGCAACCAATTGATGTGTCTCTCTCACATCAGTGTTTCTGTCTCTCCTTCTCCCTTCCACACTCTCTAAAAATCAATGGAAAAAATATCCTTGGGTGGTGTAGTTGAATTCATAGAACTCTTTTTTAAGTTTAGGCCGCTCCTGTTTCTAATAGAAATTTTGACAACTGTTTTTCCTTAACTTGAAAAGTGGTATTATCATTCACAGGAATTGGTTCTGTGTTGAGAAGAAGAGATAGAAACATCACCTTTTGCTGAAACAGGTTTGACTCAGTGGATAAAGTGTTGGCCTGGGGACTGAAGGGTCCCGGGTTCGATTCTGGTCAGAGGCATGTACCTTGATTGCGGGCACATCCCCAGTAGGGGGTATGCAGGGGGCGGCTGATCGATATTTCTCTCTCATCCATGTTTCTGACTCTCCCTCTCCTTTCCTCTCTGTAAAAAATTCAATAAAATATATTATTATTATTATTTTTAAATTAAATCTTTAATATTCAGATTATTACATTTGTTTCTCTTTTTTCCCCTCCATAGCACCCCTCCACCCAGCTCCCTCCCCTCCCTCTGCCCTTAGCTCCCTCCCATTGATCTCATCCATAGGTGTATAATTTTTGTCCAGTCTCTCCCTGTACACCCCTCACCCCTTCCCCGCTGAGAATTATCAGTCCACTCCCTTTCTGTGCTCCTGATTCTATTATATTCACCAATTTATTCTGTTGATCAAATTTTTAATTCACTTAATTTTTAGATTCACTTGTTGATAGATATGTATTGTTCATAATTTTTTGGGTTTTACCTTTTTCTTCTTCCTCTTCTAAAAGAGTACCTTTCAGCATTTCATATAATACTGGTTTGGAGTTGATGAGCTCCTTTAGCTTTTTCTTCTCTGTGAAGCTCTTTATCTGCCCTTCAATTCTGAATGATAGCTTTGCTGGATAGATTATTCTTGGTTGTAGGTTCTTGCTATTCATCATGTTGAATATTTCTTGCCACTCCCGCCTGGCCTGCATTGTTTCTGTTGAGAAATCAGCTGACAGTCGTATGGGTGCTCCCTTGTAGGTAATAAACTGTTTTTCTCTTGCTGCTTTTAATATTCTCTCTTTGTCTTTTGCTCTTGGTATTTTAATTATGATGTGTCTTGATGTGGTCCTCTTTGGATTCCTTTTATATGGGGTTCTGTGTGCTTCCTGGACTTGTAAGTCTATTTCTTTTACCAGATGTGGGAAGTTTTCAGTCATTATTTCTTTAAATAGGTTTTCAGTATCTTGCTCTCTCTCTTCTTCTGGTACCCCCACAATTCTGATGTTGGTACACTTAAAGCTGTCCCAGAGGCTCCTTACATTATGTTCACATTTTTGGATTCTTTTCTCTTCTTGCTTTTCCAGTTGAATGTTGTCTGCTTCTTTATATTTCAAATTTTTGACTTGATCCTTGCCTTTCTCTAGTCTGCTGTTAGGACTCAGTATAATATTTTTTATTTCAGTCAGTGTATGTTTAATTTCTATTTGGTCCTTTATCATCTTTCGCTGGACCTTTTCCATCTCTTCTTGGGTCTCACTAAATTTATCCAACTTTCCTAGCATATTCTTGAAAAACCTTATAAATGTGGTTTTGAACTCTATATCCAGTCGTTTTTTTTCCTCCATTTCTTTTGTTTGTGATCCCTTCCCTTGTCTCAGCATTTTCACTATGCCGGGGAAACTTATGTGTTGAATTCAGCCTTATGATACCAGACTGCAAGCCGCAGAAGCCTCTATTGAGCTTGTGATGGGTGGAGTCTCAGGGCTTAAGAGACCACCTTGCCTTCCAGTCGGCCCCGCCCTTCACGGCCCCTGAGTCTCACGTGACTGGGTAATCCCTGGAGCAGTCCTTGTGCGTGCTTGCACCCGCAGTGCCTCTAACCGCTGCCTTTCCAGCTCCCCTGCGCACTAGGACCTCACGAGTCTAGGTCCCCAGGGTTTCGCCCGAAACAGGGGCCCAGTGGACTCAGAAGTGGCACAGTTCTAAGGGTCTGTCTCCTGCCCACTCGCGAAAGCCAGCGGCACAATCAGCAATCTGTCCTCCGCGCAGCACCATGCGTGTGCGAGACCGGACCTGATCTTCTGCGACTCCCCTAAATTTCCGTGCACCTCTCCCTTTTCACAGTCCAAACTCCCCCCATATGAGTTTCGGCTGGATCTGGGGTCTAGTGTCGTAAGATAAGGGGTTCAATGCCGTTGGGAGTCTCCATTTCCCTTCTGCCAGAGAAAGCCAGCCAGGTACTCCGGCACCCGCTCTCTCAGCGCGCGCGTGTCTCCATACCTCGGCTTTTTGCAGCTCCTCTGGGTTTCTGTGAGCCCCTCTCTTTCTTTCTAGCTGTAGAACTTACACTCGGCCAGCTTTCCTGTGGTTCTGGATGATGTCTGTTCTGTCTTTTAGTTGTAGTTTTGAAATTGTTGTTCGAGCCAGCAGTGTAGGTGTTTACCTATGCCGCCATCTTGGATTCTCTCTCCAATTCCCAAAATATATTTTTTTAAAAAGAAACATCATCTGGCCAGTTAGCTTCTGATAAATGAATAACTTGCAAAAGTATTTATATAGTGCTTACTTTTTCTACAAATGAAAATAGTGTTGTTTTTTTTTAACTTTAGAGAGGAAGTGAGAGGGAGAGAGAGACAGCAACATCAATAGAGAGAAACATTATTGATTGGCTGCTTTCTGCATGCTCCCTTCTGGGGATTGACCCTGCAGCCTGGGCATGTGCCTTGACCAGGAATCAACCGCTGAACTCTTTTTTTAAAAAATTTTAATGAATCTTCATTGTTCAGATTATTACAATTGTTACTCTCCCCCCTACCCATTGCTCCCCTCTACCTGGTTCCCACCACACTTTCTGCCCTTACCTTCCCCTCATTGTCCTCATCCATAGGTGTATGATTTTTGCCCAGTCTCTACCTGTACCCACCTCACCTCTTTCTCCCTGAGAATTATCAGTCCACTCTGCTTCTCTATCATATTCACCAGTTTATTCTGTTCATCACATTTTCAATTCACTTGACTTTTAGATTCACTTGTTGATAGATATGTATTTGTTGTTCATAATTTTTACCTTTACCGTTTTCTTCTTCTTCCTCTTCTTAAAGAATACCTTACAGCATTTCATATAATACTGGTTTGGTATTGATGAACTCCTTTAGTTTTTTCTTATCTGTGAAGCTCTTTATCTGCCCTTCAATTCTGAATGATAGCTCTGGTTATAAGTTCTTGTTATTCATCACTTTGAATATTTCTTGCCACTCCTGTCTGGCCTGCATAGTTTTTGTGGAGAAATCAGCTGACAATCGTATGTGTGCTCCCTTGTAGGTAATTAACTGTTTTTCTCTTGCTGCTTTTAATATTCTCTCTTTGTCTTTTGCTCTTGGTATTTTAATGATGATTGTCTTGGTGTGGTCCTCTTTGGATTCCTTTATTTGGGGTTCTGTGCGCTTCCTGGACTTGAGAGTCTATTTCTTTCACCAGGTGGGGGAAGTTTTCTAACATTATTTCTTCAAATAGGTTTTCAGTATCTTGTTCTCTCTGTTCTTCTGGCACCTCCATAATTCTGATGTTGGTGCGCTTGAAGTTGTCCCAGAGGCTCCTTACACTATCTTCACATTTTTTTAATCTTTTTTTCTTTTCCAGTGGAATGTTTTTTGCTTCTTTGTATTTCAAATCTTTGACTTGATTCTTGTGATTCTCTAGTCTGCTGTTAGGTTTCTGTATAATATTTTTTATTTTAGTCAGTATATGTTTAACTTTTTCATCTCCTCTTGGGTCTCACTAAATTTATCCATTTTTTTCTAGGAAATTCTTAAAATACCTTATAACCGTGGTTTTGAACTCTATATCCAGTCATTTGTTTTCCCCCATTTCTTTAGTTTGTGATCTGTTCTTTTGTGTTCCGCATATTTCGCTGCATCCCTGAGTTGGTAGAGTAGCTTTGTGTGCTATATGCTCTGCTTCCCCAGTCACCTGCTTCCCCAGTCACCTGAGGTGTACACTCTTGGTGCACCGCTTTGTGAATTGTGTGTACAGTCTTGTTGTAGTTAATTCTTGATTGTTGTTGGTATCACTGGGGGGAATTGACCTCCAAACCAATTGATTGTGAGGATCAGCTGTGTCTGTTCATGCGTACTTGCCTCCAGACCTCTGCTTTTCCAGTTCCCCTGAGTTTCTGTGCACTCTAGGGACCCATATGAATCTGGGTTCCCAGGGTCTCACCTGAAACTGGGATTCAGTGCAATTGGACCTCAATTTCAGTGCTGTTGCAAGAGTCTGTTTTCCTCCTGCTAGAGAAAGCCAGCAGCACAATCAGCAGTTAGCGCTCTGAGTGTGCACTTTTGCACACACTTTCATGCGCCCCCAGACCTGTTTCCCTTAAGTTTCCCTGCACTCTTCCTTTTCACAACAATCCAGACTCCCCTGTATGAGTCTCACCTGGAGCTGGGGTTCAGTGCAGTTGGGATTTTCCATCTCCCTCCCGCTAGAGGAAGCCAACCAGACCCTCCTCTGTCTGTCCTCTCCATGAGCATGTTTCCGTACCTCAGCTTTTTACAGCTCCTCTGAGTCTTCGTGAGTCCCTCTCTTTACTTCTAGTTGTAGAGTTTTCAGCTTTTCTGTGGTTCTGGATGGTATCCGTTCTGTCTTTTAGTAGTAATTTTGAAATTGTTGTGCGAGGCAGCAGCTTAGGTGTTCACCTATGCCACCATCTTGGTTTCTCCTCCATTAATTTTTTAGAGAGAGGGGAAAGGAATGAGATAATGGAAGTAAGAGAATCACTGACATGAGAGAGACACATCGATTAGCTGCCAACCTGCACATGCCATAAAAGGGGCCAGGACAAATCTGCAGCTGAGGTACACAACTAAGGTTATAAACTACACTGTAATCAATGAGGATATCACTAAAGGTTTTAAGCCAGAAAATGCCACTGTTTATTCCATCAACTGTAATAAGCAGCTATTGTTTGTCAGGCACTGTGCTAAGAATCAATAGATATCAATATAAACAAAATAGTCAAGGAGTTTTAGTAACCAACTTGAAGGGGAATATTGACCAATCAGAGGGGATATCAAGGCACCAGGATCTGCAGCTTATATAAGCCATAGGGATAGGGAACCTAGTGGGTCTCTTCCCCCTACCCATGTGGGAGTCAGTTCAGGTACTTCTCCCCTCCCTATTCAGGAGTCAGTTCTCAGGGACTCTTTCCTCTCCCCAAGTCAGAGTCAGTTCAAGGACCCTTCTCCTCCTCCCTACTTGGGGGTGAGTTCTGTGGGACTCTTCCCCCTCCCTACGTAGGAGTTTGTACTTTTCTTCAATAAATCTCCATTTTTGCTATAAAAAAAGTCAAGGAATTTATAATCTGCATAACAGATACAGAGTGAATCAAAATCAATCCTATATAATAAAAGCCTAATATGCAAATTGACCAAATGGCAGAACGACTGGTTGCTATTACACATACCAGGGGGCAAACGCTCAACACAGGAGCTGCCCCCAGCCCACAGGCCCGAGACCAGCCAAGGCAGGTGCTAGCAGGGGCCCTCCAGTTACCCCACTGATCACCCCACAGATTTGGCCCTTGTTGCTGGCCAGCCCTAAGGGACCCTACTAGTGTATGAATTTTGTGCACCAGGCCTCTAGTAATAAATATTATGACAAATACTATTGTATTATGGGAGCATACAGAAGACTTACCTAACTAATCTTAGGAGACCATCAAAGGCTTCCCAGAGTGACATCTAACTAAGCTGGGTCCTGATGGTTAAGTAGGACTGGCTAAGCCAGTGGGAGATGGAGTGGTTGTGTTTTAGACAGAGGGAAGAGTTGGCATAAAGGCTCAAAAGTAGAAAGGGTCATGTCCCCTTTGTGGAACTTAAAGAGGTTTAGTACAGCTATAGAGCTCACCTGAGACAGGAGCAAAGAGGTCAGAGAGGTGAGCAGTGAAGCCACACATATCAAAAGCAGCAGAATCAGATGTTTTTACTTTATTCTGAAGGCAATGAGGAGTCAAAAAGGTTTTGCAGAGTAAAACAAAATTATATTTGTATTAAACACTGTGGTGCTGGTATAAGACAAACAGACAAATGGAATAGAAGAGAAAGCCCAGAAACAAACCCTCATGTATCATATCAATGGGGAAAGGACAGTCTCTGTAACAAATGAGAAATGCAAATAAAAACCACAGTGAGATATCATCTAACACCAATTAGGTTCACTATTATAAAAAAAAAAAACACCACAAAATAGGAAATAGCTATAGTTGATGAGGATGTGGAGAAACTTGAACCCTTGTACACTATTTGTGGGATTGTAAAATGGTACAACTACTACAGAAAACAGTATGGGAGTTCTTCAAAAAATTAAAAATAGAACTACCATATCATCCACCAATTCCACTTCTGGGTATATATCTAAAAATAATTAAAAAATAAAATAAAATAAAAAGAATTGCAAGCAGAGTCTCAAAGAGATCTATGCATGCTCATGTTCAACTCAAATGCCCATCAACAGATGACTGGATAGAGTCAAATGTGTATAATATTATTCCAGTGCAGGCAGAGCCCAGTACTGAGAGGGTCTCTGCCACATCCCCCCACTGATCTGGAAGTGAAGGCACAAGGGATATGGAGGGAGGAGGGTGTTGGTTGGAAAGAGCAAGTTCCTTGGGTGGGAGAACCCAGGACTCATGATGGAGGGACAGAAAGGGGCTATGACAGCCCTACCACATCTGCAGGAACCTGAGGGCCCAACTGGGGGTAAGCTCTCTCTCTACCAGTAGCTCCCCAGATGTTGGGTCAGGATATCTGGCCTCTGTGTCCAGAAGGGACCTTCCTGTGGTCTTTGTCTTAATCTTTCTTTCTTTTTTTCTTTCTTCCTTCCTTCCTTCCTTCCTTCCTTCCTTCCTTCCTTCCTTCCTTCCTTCCCTTCTTTCTTTCTTCCTTCCTTTCTTTCTTTCTTTCTTTCTTTTTTTAGATATATTTTATTGATTTTTTACAGAGAGGAAGGGAGAGGGATAGAGAGTTAGAAACATCAATGAGAGAGAAACATCAATCAGCTGTTTCTTGCACATCCCCTACTGGGGATGTGCCTGCAACCAAGGTACATGCCCTTGACTGGAATCGAACCTGGGACCTTTCAGTCCACAGGCTGATGCTCTATCCACTGAGCCAACCCAGCGAGGGCTTAATCTTTCTTATTAAAAGGTGCTATCCCCGCAAAAAATTATATATATATATATATATATATATATATATATATATATATATCAACATGGATGAACCGCTAGAACATTATCATAACTGAAATAAGCCAGACAGACAAATACTATATAATTCCACTTCTTTGAAGTCATCAAAATCACAGAGTAGAACAGTAGTCATCAGGGCTAGAAGGAGGGGGGAACAGGGAGCTATTTAATGGGTACAGAGTTTCAATTCTACAAGATGAAAAGGATCTACAGATCTATTATACAACAATGTAAACACATTGAATACTATTAAACTGTACACTTAAAATGGCCAAGATGGTTTAAAAAATAGATTTGTATTTTAAAATTACAACATGGATTAAGGCAAGAAATAAGACAATAAAGAGACTAGTTAGAAGTTTGTGGCAAGAGATGATGAAAGCAGAAGGAAATGGCAAAATATGAAAACATTCAAGATAGTAAGGAGGTATCCAGCTGGTGTGGCTCAGTGATTGAATGTTGACCCATGAACCAGGAAGTCATGGTTCAATTCCTGGTCAGGGTACATGTCCAGGTTGCAGGCTCAATCCCCAGTAGGGGGTGTGCAAGAGGCCCAATCAATGATGTTTCTCTCTCATTGATGTTTTTCTTTCTATCCCTCTCCCTTCCTCTCTCTTTAAAAAGCTATAAAAACATACGTTTTTTAAAAAAAGATAGTAAGGAGGTAAAATGGACAGAACATGGTGAGGAGACAGGCTAGTAAGCCAGAAAAAGCGGAATAGGGAAACTGAGATATAGTTAATTAGCCAAGCAATTTACGGCTATCTAGTAAATAAAAAATTCTATCTTCGCTAACCAAGGACACTTAGAGTAAATGGTTTATACTTCTCCCAAATCAGACAGTAAATAACTTAAATCACCCTTCTCAGGATGACAGCAGAAATTCAGTTAGAGCCATTTGCAAACTACACCAAAAGGATAGGTAAAATTATAGTAATAAATCTCATTTTGGCATATCAGCATAAAACTGATGAACAGTCTATTGAGATCCTCCCCAAGACCTCCCCTAAATCTGGAGCCTTTAAAACCTTCAAAATGTAGGTCCCAACTTTCGCTCCCTCACAGGAACACTCCTATACCTTTCCCTCCCTCCTCTCTCTATTTCACCCACAGACATGCATCCTCTAATTTCTAAGGATCCCAATGAGAATTGCAACCAGAAGAGCAATGGGCATTGGTATCTCCTCCTGGGCTAACTCCCTGAACTTCTGTTTCCAAGGTCCCCATTTTTTTCTGACTTTCCAGTGTGTCAAAGTAGCCCTGCCTAGGCTCTCCTGTTGCTCCTTCTATCCTAAGCCCTTCTTTACATACCCCGGCTTTATTAAATGTACCCTCAAAATCACCTGGACTCATTTTGTGAAACCTTTCCTGCATGAAGTCAAGAACTCACACACCCAGCCAGCTCCAGGTAGACCCACTCAGGGGCCAGGTCCCCTTTCCAGTAACAGTGATCAGATTTTAAAAAGGAGAGGTGACCCTGACTGTTTTTGCTCAGTGGATAGAGCATTGGCCTGCAGACTGAAGGGTCCCGTGTTCATTTCCAGTCAAGGGCATGTACCTTGGTTGCAGGCACATCCCTAGTAGGGAGTGTGCAGGAGGCAGCTGATCAATGTTTCTCTATCCCTCTCCCTTCCTCTCTGTAAAAAATCAATAAAAAATATATTTAAAAAATTAAAAAATAAAATAAATAAAAAAGGAGAGGTCAGGAATGAAGGAAAAGAGAACTAACTATCTGCCCAGCTGGTGTGGCTCATTGGTTGAGTAATGACCTAAGAACCAAGAGTTCACTGGTTGGGAGAAACCAAGATAGCGGCATAGGTGAACACCTAAGCTGCTGCCTTGCACAACAATTTCAAAATTACAAATAAAAAACAGAATGGACACCATCCAGAACCACAGGAAAGCTGACTGAGTGAAAATGCTACAACTAGAAGTAAAAAGAGGGACTCACAAAGACTCAGAGGAGCTGTAAAAAGCTGAGGTACGGAGACACACTCGTGGAGAGGAGGGGCAGAGGAGGATCTGGCTGGCTTCCTCTAGCGGGAGGGAGATGGAAAATCCCGACCTCATTGAACCCCACTTCTGCCTGCACTGAACCCCAGTTCCAGGTGAGACTCATAAGGGGGAGTCTGGACTGTTGTGAAAAGGAAGGAGTGCAAGGAAACTGAGGGGAGCTGTGAAAGACAGAGGTCTGAGGGCACACGAAAGTGCACACACAGAGCGCTAACTGCTGATTTTGCCACTGGCTTTCTCTAGTGGGAGAAAAATAGAACCTCGAAACAGCACTGAAATTCAGGTCCAACTGCACTGAACCCCAGTTTCAGGTGAGACCCTGGGGACCCAGACTCATACGGGTCCCTAGAGTGCACGGAAATTCAAGGGAACTGGGGAAACAGAGCTGTTGGGCCACATAGGACACATAGCACACAAAGCTACTCTACCAACTCAGGGATGCAGCGAAATATGCGGAACACAAAAGAACAGATCACAAACGAAAGAAATGGGGGAAAACAAACGACTGGATATAGAGTTCAAAACCACGGTTATAAGGTATTTTAAGAATTTCCTAGAAAAAAATGGATAAATTTAGTGAGACCCAAGAGGAGATGAAAAAGTTAAACATACACTGACTGAAATAAAAAATATTATACAGAAACCTAACAGCAGACTAGAGGATCACAAGAATCAAGTCAAAGATTTGAAATACAAAGAAGCAAAAAACATTCCACTGGAAAAGAAAAAAGAAAAAAAGATTAAAAAAATGTGAAGATAGTGTAAGGAGCCTCTGGGACAACTTCAAGCGCACCAACATCAGAATTATGGGGGTGCCAGAAGAACAGAGAGAGCAAGATACTGAAAACCTATTTGAAGAAATAATGTTAGAAAACTTTCCCCACCTGGTGAAAGAAATAGACTTTCAAGTCCAGGAAGCGCACAGAACCCCAAATAAAGGAATCCAAAGAGGACCACACCAAGACAATCATCATTAAAATACCAAGAGCAAAAGACAAAGAGAGAATATTAAAAGCAGAAAGAGAAAAACAGTTAATTACCTACAAGGGAGCACACATACGATTGTCAGCTGATTTCTCCACAGAAACTATGCAGGCCAGACAGGAGTGGCAAGAAATATTCAAAGTGATGAATAATAAGAACTTATAACCAAAGCTATCATTCAGAATTGAAGGGCAGATAAAGAGCTTCACAGATAAGAAAAAACTAAAGGAGTTCATTAATACCAAACCAGTATTATATGAAATGCTGTAAGGTATTCTTTAAGAAGAGGAAGAAGAAGAAAACGGTAAAGGTAAAAATTATGAACAACAAATACATATCTATCAACAAGTGAATCTAAAAGTCAAGTGAATTGAAAATGTGATGAACAGAATAAACTGGTGAATATGATAGAGAAGCGGAGTGGACTGATAATTCTCAGGGGGAAAGAGGTGAGGTGGGTACAGGTAGAGACTGGGCAAAAATCATACACCTATGGATGAGGACAATGAGGGGGAGGTAAGGGCAGAGGGTGGATGGGAGCCAGGTGGAGGGGAGCAATGGGGGGAAAAAAGAGAAACAATTGTAATAATCTGAACAATAAAGATTTATTTTAAAAAATTAATGGAAAAATATCCTTGGGTGAGGATTAAAAAAAAAAAAGATGACAAGATTGTCTCAAGATGCTACAAAGTTCAAAGAAGTTACTATGAAAGTGCTTTGTAAAACCAACTAGTTTCTGGTTATTCTGTACTAGAGGCCCGGTGCACAAAATTTGTGTCCGGGAGGGTTGTCCCTCAGCTCAGCCTGCACCCTCTCCAATCTGGGACCCTTTGAGGGATGTCCGACTGCCTGTTAAAGGCCAAATCCTGGTAGGAAAAGAAGTGGCAGTCGTACATCCCTCTTACAATCCAGGACTGCTGGCTCTCAAATGCTCACCTGCCTGCCTGCCTGATTGCCCCTAACCACTTCTGTCTGCCAGCCTGATTACCCCCTAACCACTCCCTGCCAGCCTGATTGATGCCTAACTGCTTCCCTGCCAGACTTATTGTCCCTAACTGCCCTCCCCTGCAGGCCTGGGCCCCCCTCAACTGCCCTTCCCTGCAGGCCCGGTCACCCCCAACTTCCCTCCTCTGCCAGCCTGGTTCCCTTACTGCCCTCCCTTGCAGGTCTGTTCCCTCCCAACTGCCCTCCCCTGATGGCCATCTTGTGGTGGCCATCTTTTTGTCCACATGGGGCGGCTATCTTGTGTGTTGGAGTGATAGTCAATCTGCATATTACTATTTATTAGATAGGATAGAGGCCTGATACACAGGTGGTGGCTGGCTGGTTTGTCCTGAAGGGTGTCCCAGATAAGGGTGGAGGTTTCTTTGGGGCATTCGGAGGCCTGGGCGAGGGGTCTGTGGTGGTTTGCAGACTGACTATGCCCCTTGGTGATCCAGGTGGAGGGCCTGGTATCTGGGGTTTATTTATCTTCTATAATTGATACTTTGTAGCCTTGAGTGGATGCCAGGGCCAGCCAGAGCGGGCAGGAAGCTTGGCTTCCTCCATTGTCGAGGAAACCCAAGCCTCCTGCTCACTCCATGGCTGCAGCTCTCTTTGTTGGGTTAATTTGCATACTCGCTCCTGATTGACTTGTGAGCATAGCAGAGGTACAGTCAGTTTGCATGTTTCTCTTTTATTAGTGTAGATGACAGCACGGGTAGTGTCTTACTCATTTGTATACTTCTAATCTTCCAATAGTGCCTTATGTTTGGAAGATACTCTATGGATATTGGCTGATGATTAAATAGGGAGGAAAGGAAGCAAATATTTTATGCCATCTAAAAAGTGAAGTCAAGGTAAATTTTCTAACACATTTTAGCACCTGTAAATGACTAGAACTCTTGCCTCATGAATGTAATAATTTCTGAATGGCCTAATGGCCTTTTGCGCTGTTCAATTGTAAGACTTCTTGTGTAATCATACTTTGATTTTGTAACTAACTTGCTCAACAACTTATTTTCTATTCAGATAGCCAGTCAAACATGTATTTCTGGCATACCCAAAAGGAACAGAACTGAGCAATAGACTTTGTTGTTGTTTTTTTAATATATTTTTATTGATTTCAGAGAGGAAGGAAGTAGGAGAGAGATAGAAACATCAATAATGAGAAAGAATAATTGATTGGCTGTCTCTTGCATGCCCCACACTGGGGATCCAGTCCACAACCTGGGCATGTGCCCTGACCAAGAAATGAACCATGTCCTGGTTTATAGCTTGACATTCAACCACTGAGGCACGCTGGCTGGGCAAAATATTTCTTTCTTTTTTTTTTAACCAAATGATTTATTGTACTTGGAAGTATCAGGGATACTTTTTATTTCATTTTAATTTTTTGTTTTGTTTTATTAATCCTCACCCAAGGATATTTTTTCCATTGAATTTAGAGAGAGTGGAAGGGAGGGAGGGGGGATGGAGAGAGAGAGAGAGAGAGAGAGAGAGAGAGAGAGAGAGAGAAGAGAAGAGAGAAAGAGAGAGAAACATTGATATGAGAGAGACATATCAATTGGTTGCCTCATGCACATGCCCTGACCAGGGCTGGGTATTGAACTTGCAACTCATGTATGTGCCTTTCATGGAGAATTGAACCCGCCACCTTTTGGTGTGTGGGCCGACATTCTAACCACTGAACAACACTGACCTGGGCAGGGAAACTTTTTAAAATACTTTTCTGATGATCAAATCATTACATACTCATTAAAGAAGTAGCTCATATTTTTAGAATGTTAATTGCATTTTCTTTTTTCATCCTTATGACATTCCTCTGAGATATAGCCATCATTATTGCTATTTTATATAAGAAGAAACAGAGACTTAGAGAGATTAAATAATACTTGAAAAGCTGGCCTCCTACTTTTTACCTACTTAGTTCATCAATTTTCAAATCTTAGTTTAAATTTTCACTTCATTGTAGTGACTTTTCCTCATAACCTCCCCCCAACTAGATCATGACTTCACTTATTATTCTCTTAGAAACCACCCTTTTCCTTTTTCATTGTAGCACATCTCATAACATCTCAGAATTCTTCATTTACTTGAATGTTTGTTTATGTCTCTCTCCATATATCAGTTCAGTGAAGACTAGGACCATTTTCTGTTTTGTTTGCCACTCACACTAAATTGGTAGAAGTCACTGAAGAGGTAGGGGTGGGTGGAGAAAGTAGTCAGGCTTCTTCACACATTGCTTTTCCGTCAAGCTAGGGAAGCTAAAGACAAAGTTTTTAGATTTTGGAAGGCTGGAGTGTTGACACAATTGAGGGCATCACAATCAAGGGTAGTTATGGTGAGTGTACTTATTCTATTTACTAACATGTTTCTCCTGAAAAAGCTAAAATATGAATGGCTTTAACTATTTGACAAGGATGTTATAGAAGGAATGTGTATAATATGGGCTTTATAATGGCTTGCCTTTCAGGTCTGCTCTTTCATATTATATTATTACTAGAGGCCTGATGCACGAAGATTTGTGCAAGAATGGGCCTTCCTTCCCCTGGCTGCAGGCACCACCTTCGCTCCAGCCGCAACCTTTTTGCCTTCACTCTGGCATGCTGCCCAGAGGCCTGGCACTGCTGGGGCAGTGCAGAATGCTTTGCACTGCCATCTTTGTTGGGTTAATTTGCATATCCTGATTGGCTTGTGGGTGTCATGGAGGTATGGTCAATTTGCATCTTTCTCTTTTATTAGTGTAGATTTTATGCCCTTGGGCATTGTTTTCCCAATGAACATGTACTTTTGGGAAAAAAATTTTAATGTATTTTTCATTGATTTTTTACAGAGAGGAAGGAAGAGGGATAGAGAATTAGAAACATCGATGAGAGAGAAACATCGATCAGCCACCTCCTGCACATCCCCCACTGGGGATGCGCCCGCAACCAAGGTACATGCCCTTGACTGGAATTGAACCTAGGACCTTCCAGTCCGCAGGCTGATGCTCTATCACTGAGCCAAACCGGTTTTGGCTGAAAAAAATTTTAATCTATCCATGGCAAGTGAGATAAATAAGGGTAATGTATGTTGATATCAACTAACTTATTCTATACATAAGATCATAGAAATACTTTTCTGAGAATACCTAGAAGATAAGGAAAGATTCATGAAGATGAGATAGAAGATTAAAATTTTGAAAGATGTTTTGAAAATGCATTTAATATACCTAACCTGCTGAACATCATAGTTTAGCCTAGCCTGCCTTAAACTTGCTCAGAACACACTATCCAAAAACATTGACATAGTACACTGTAGAGTATCAGTTGTTTGCCCTCATGACTACGTGCCTGACTGGCAGTTGTGGCTCACTGTTGCTGCCCAGCAGCATGAGAGAGTATCGTACTACATTTAAATAGCCCAGAAAAATATCAAAATTCAAAGTGTGATTTCTACTGAATGCATATTGCTTTGCACTATCATATTGTCAAAAAATTGTTAAGTCAAACCGTTGTAAGTTGGGGATCATCTGTAATGTCTTCACTATAGAAGACCAGACAGTCTCTGTCTGAACCTTCCAAGAATAGCACACCGCTGCATCTTTAAGGCCCTTTCTTGGACAAGACTGAATTAACTAATGAGAGCTGATTATAGAGAGTGGGGAAGGGATCCCTAAATGTAAGTTGGGGACATACAATGATTAGGGACACTTAACTTAATTTATATAACAACTATTTATTAAGACCTATTTTGCCAGTCACTGATCTAAGCATGGCATTGCACCTGTTCTCAATGAACTTAGGAAATTGTATGTCAGGACTATCTGAATTTGTTTGGAAAAGGGTTCAGAATTCTGTGCTATTCTGCTTCTAGACATTTAGAACATTTGTTTTACAATTTAGAATCCCCAAAATCCTTCTGAGTGACATTATCCAGATCTGCTGCTTTGCTTGAATTGGGAGTTGGCTGTAAATCAGCATTAGCTGCTTCCCAGAGTCCCAGTGGCCGGCAGAGGAAAGATTCTTTGAACAAGTTGGTAAAATAAATCTAGACTACTTCACTCAAAATTAACCATTTGAATTTTCTCATTTACTCTCTCATTTAAGAGGGCACATCATTCTGGCACTTGAGATGGTCTGAAATGAAGGGGAAAAAAAGGCTCTCTCTTTTTCCTTGAAGATGTAGATACTTAATGTGTACACCAGACCTCAAATCTGTTTTCTCTGCAATAGAAGTATAACTGACTGGTTCCTCTTTCCCCACCCCTTCCTTTGATAGTGCCAAGAAATCTTTGTGAACTTCTGGGTATTTAGTTACTTATCTGACCCTTAGCCTTCAGAGGAGATTTCTGTCTGCAATTGGAGTGACTGCTGTGCCTGGAAGCTATCTTCCACAAAGCAAATTGGAAAGCTCTAAAACCTTTTCTCCCTTTCTACCACCCCCCTGGCAACCTTCTGCCATTAGAAGATACCATTTGAGCTTTTAGTTTGTCTTCTTTAACTTTTGCTTGATTTTTTCCTTATCCAGAGATCAAGCCTGTTCTGATATTGGCAGAAGAGATAAAAGAAATGATTGCATCCTGACTGGTTTGCTTCAGTGGATAGAGTGTTGGCCTGTGTACTGAAGGGTCCCAGATTCAATTCCAGTCAAGGGCATATACCTTGGTTGCAGGCACATACCCAGTAGGGAGTGTGCAGGAAGCAGCTGATCAATGTTTTTTTCTCATCGGTGTTTCTGACTCTCTATCCTTCTGCCTTCCTTTCTGTAAAAAATAAAATAAAATATTTTTTAAAAAAGAGAAGAAATGATTGCTTCATTTGAGGACAGTTTCCTTTAATATAAATCACTCTAATTAGAAATCTAACCTCTTTTGGTTTCCACTTTTATTTTGTTACTGTGAAGCCCCTGTTCCTCAGATCTGGTGGGTAAGCAGGGTGCTTTGTCTTCCTTAACAGATTGCTCTGTACCCCTTTCACTGAGCTCAGTCGCGAAGTGAATGTCAGAGATTCTTGTCTGGGGCTGGAGAGCGCGGGGTTGTAGCAGATGTAGGTAGCAAGCCAGAAGGAAGAATACTTTTAAAACATGGCTCCAATAGCCATGTATTATTCCTGGTAGAGTTATTATGAAATTTGGATAGGAAAGCAGGCTGGATGAATGGTCGGGAGCCTTGGCTTGATCTTAAGTCATGTCTGAGACCATTGATTGCTAGTAGAGCTTCATGGGGTAAAGGGAACAGTTTTCTTATCTTAGTTTATTTATTTGAGACAATTTGTTCTACAGATTTATCTTTTTAATGTTTACTTTAAACAAATTTGAGTTTGATTATGTATTGTTTGATTAAAAGTTAAAAATCTATGGGGGAAGATTTTTTGAATCTGTGGGTAAACAATCCTTTTAATGTTTATAGTAGCTTACATACATAGAAGAATACTTGTACTACTTCAGGTATGTTAAACCTGTGTTCTTCAAAGTGGTGAGTAGGTTTATAGTAAGTGTCTATCTGTTGGAAACATGAAGGAAGTGAGGGAAGATATTTTTATGGCCTCTTCTACTTGGCTTTTAGTGGCTGATAAAAGAACTCTCCTCTATAGTTTCAAAAAAAAGATATCAGTTATATTTTTTAAGTTTATGTGATTTGGACCACTTTAAGGAGTCTGCTGATTATAGTGGTAAAAGGTTTCTCAGAATTTCATATCACTGAGTGGCCAAACACCCTGTTTTGTATTACTCTTTATATTCAATGCTACCATAGTATCTGCCATATAATAGGCATTATTAATATGTGTTTTGCATGGTATTTATCAGAAAAGTGCTCTAAAAGCATTATTTCTCTTTTTGATCCTAAATTATCATAATGACTAAATTGGGAGGGTTGCCAGTAAAAGAGGGAAGCTAAAACCTGCCTCCATTTATTTAAATGTACTTATTCATTCGTTCATTCAACAATTTATTATTCACTTTCCTGGATACTGGGCTGACAAAGTTGAGAAACACTGGTCTCTGCCATCAAGGTTTTAGTACAATGTGATAAGCAATAGTAGAAATACATACAGGAGGCATACATACAAAGTATGGGATGAGGTATCAGGAAATGCTTTCTAAAATAAGAGATTCAGATGGGGTTTCGAAGGATGAATAAAAAGTAGCAAAGCTATGAAGAGGAAGAAGAGTATTCTGGGCAGTAGATGAACATATATGAAAGCAGAAAGTGAAACATTAAATATTCTCAAACACATTTTGGGTTCCCTTTCTCTTTGAGTCAGTTTAATACTACTGATTGTTTAAGTCAGACAGGCCTTGGGTGGACTTCCTGGAGTGGAGGCTGAACTTGGTTGGGCCTTGGCAGATGTACGGATGTGTGCTTGCAGAGGCTTGGAACCTTGAGCTGAGAACAGGAGGCTCCTTTGGAGCACAACCCTCCCACAGGGTACTCTTGGGATGCCTGTCCTGGAATTACCCAGGGCAGTAACAAAGCTCTCTTTTCTTCTTTAAGTCAAGCCAGCAGGATGGGATGTCTGCTAGCCTTTGTGTTTGGAGCCGGCCAACAAACATACAGTGGCCAGCACAATGGCATTGTTGGACTTCAGTGAAAAGTAGGTCGAGGCCCAGTCTTTCCTCTGTCGAGGGCCCATCCAAAGAACAGAGGTTCAACAAGCCGCTGATTTGGCTGTTTGACATTCATGCTGGTTTCTGACTTACTGATAGCACATAAGATTATAGGATCTCTTCCTTCTGCTTCTCTGTACACCTCAATTTGGAATCTCTGAGTTGCCTTTAACTCTCTTTTTCCTCAGTTTTATATCTATCACTCACTTGCTAAATTTTTTCTGCATATTCTAACTCTAGCCCACTTTTTCATGCCTAAAATAGCACTCTAAATTAGGCATTTGGTCATCTCTCATGTGGTGTGTTGCAGTACCCTCCCTTCATCCCTTCTCCCATACTTATACTTTATGCAGGAAAAAAAAGAATAACTACTAATCTCTGTACTTTATATTTGTGTTCCATGAAATGGAAATGAATCCTCAACAGTGAGTGATTAGCCAGACCTCAGTGGGGGGAGGGTAATCCAGGTAAAGGGATCAGCAATGTGTATATATGTGCTGGTACGCAGGGAATGAAATCCTTATAAGCAGTGCATATAAGCATTACCAACGGATGCAAGACACTGGGAGGTGAGGGCATGTATGGGAGAGGGGTGGAGGGGCAATGGGAAGATATGTACACATGTAATGCATTAATAAAAAATGGAAAGAAAAAAACCTTTATAAGCAGGAGTGAAAGGCTTTGTTTGCCATGTTGATTGTGGGTTTTAATCTAAGAGTAATAGGGCATCATTGAATAATTTTAAGAGGAGAGTAGCTTCAGGTTGACATTTTAGAAGGTCTTGGCTGTTTATGTAAAATGGGTGGGAATAAGGGCTAAGCGTGTTCAAGATATGCGAAGGATATCAAAAGACTAGTTAGAAAGCTAATGGAATAACCAGGGGAGAAATAATAATGATGAGATATTGGGGAGAATGCGTTGTGTAGTATGAGATAAGCATTGTGCTGGACATACTTTGTACACATTACAGCGATACCTCGAGATACGAGTGCCCTAACATACGAGATTTTTGAGATACGAGTCGTCAAGCGAGCGATTTTTGCTTTGAAATTCGAGCAACATTTGAGATAGGAGTAATCGCGTGGATCGGCCAGCTGCACATGACCCACCAGTTTACCGAGACTCGAGTGTCTCATAGTTTCCCAAGCCTGAAGGTTACGGAACGAATGAAACTCGTATCTCGAGGTACCACTGTATGTCTTTTTAAACAAAACACGAATTTTTGAAATTTTATTTATCAGTAACATCCCACATCTGACTTAACCCTCAAAAAAGGTTACGGGTCTAAGCTGGTTTGGCTCAGCAGATAGAGCATGGGCCTGTAGACTGAGGGATCCCAGGTTTGATTCTGGTCAAAAGCACATGCCTGGGTGGTGGGCTCCATCCCCAGTAGGGGGTGTGCAGGAGGCAGCCAATCAATGATTCTCTCTCATCATTGATGTTTCTATCTCTTGCTCCCTCTCCGTTCCTCACACACATTATATCTTTTAATTATTACCTGCCTTTGATGAAACATTGCATCCTGTTGATTCTACCTCAAAAAATGTCTTCAGGTATTAACCATCTTTTCATTCTTTGCCATTGTCTTATTCAGACCTTTATTGCTTCCCACTTTGATGATTCTAGAAACCTCATAACTATTCTCCAGCCCTCAATTCCTGATCTTTCCATATAGTTTTTTTGTTTTGTTTTTGGTTTCTAATCCTCACCTAAGGATATTTTTCCATTGACTTTTAGAGAGAGTGGAAGAACCCTCGCTGGTTTGGCTCAGTGGATCAAGCATCAGCCTGTAGACTGAAGACACCTGGTTCAATTCCGATCAAGGGCATATGTCTGGGTTGTGGGCTTGATCCCCAGTGGAGGATGGGGAGAGGGTGTGCAGGAGGCAGCCCATCAATGATTCTCTCATTATTGATGTTTCTCTCTCTCTCCCTCTCCCTTCCTCTCTGAAATAAATAAAAATATATTTCTTTAAAAAGAGAGAGAGAGGGAAAGATAAGTAGAAATATTGATGTGAGAGAAACACATCAATTGGTTGCCTCCTACATAAGCCCTGACCAGGGCCAGGTCAGGGAGGAGCTGCAACCGAGATATGTGCTCTTGACTGGAATTGAACCTGGGACCCTTCCATCTGCAGGCCTACGCTCTGTTCACTGAGCCAGACTGGCTAGGACTCTGTAAGTTTTTATATTACTTTTAAAATATTTCTATGTAGCATATCTGGTCATATTATTGTCCTGTGTGAAAAGACTTTTTAGTTGATTATCTGTCCGCTTCTACTAGACTGTGAACTATAGGTAGAAATTAGCCCCAATTATCTTTGTTTCCACATAGTAGATTTTTAATGTTTGGTGGATGGATCTTCCTTAGGGCAACCCTGCTAATTAGGTGTCAGCAAATGATCTCTGTTAGTTGGATAGCAGCGCATTTATCTGCCTTGGGTAAATGTTCCAGCTTTAGTCCAGTCAGGTGTATTTTTCAAAAAGGAATATTACAGTTGAAATTTTCTTCAGAGCTTCTGACAATATGGGTTTGAACCACTGTACAGAGATAAACTTGTTTGGTTGCAGATATTAGTACATTGATAATTCAAAGTAAACCAAAATAAAAACAACCATTTTGTATTCTTCTTCTTACTGGTTATGATTAGGTGAGACTACTGTAGCTCACTAGAATCAGCAAGAATTGGGAACAGGAGCTTTGGGTGGAGTGAGTGGTAGATATTGCCTAGTGCTGCTCCAGAATATGCTGTGTGGTCACGTTTATGTGTCTATCTGTGCCTGAGTTGGTATCATCAGAGCCAATACCCCTATGGAAAGAACCATACTTTCAGCCTAGACAACTCCTAACTATCTTTTAGGATCTAACTTAGATGTTACTTCCTCTCTGAAATTTTCCAATCTCCTCAGACAGAGTCAGTTTCAACTTTCATATTTATTTCGTTAAAGGCTTATTGGTATTATTTTCTTCCCTAAGTGTCTTTCACTGAACTTTTTAAAGTATAATCTGAGTGGTATTTTTATGTAATTGTGTTTACTATGTGCTAAGCATTCTTCAGGCACTGGGGGATATAATGTTGATGTAAATGGACTGGTTCTTGTTCTCATACTAGAGGCGTGGTGCATGAATTTGTGTATGGGTGGGGTCCGCCTGGCCAGCCGGCCAGGGAGAAGAGACACAGGAGGTTGGCTGACTGGCTCCACCAATAATTGGGGTGAAGGAGGCTTATTGGGGTCAGGCCAGCCGCAGGAGATTGGCTGGCTGGCCCTACCCCAATTGGCCAGTTGGCCAGCCGCAGTGTGTGTCATCATAGCGACTGGTCGTTCTGGTTGCTTGGCTTTTTTTCCCCCAAGTCTTTTCAATCGTTGTTTTTAATCTTAATATTTTTGTTCAGCTGCTTTGGAGAACTACAAAGAAATACAAAATCACCTCAGCCAAGAGTTTTGAGTGGGTAATTTTGTTATTTCACTAAAATAACAAAATTTTGTTATTTCACTAAAATAACAAATTTTGTTATTTTGGCTAAAATCTCCCTTATGTTGACATTGCAAAGACACTATGCACTGACAGGAAAAAATGTCTTCACAGCCCTCTAAAAACTCAGGAAGGCACTGGCCGGTTTGGCTCAGTGGATAAAGTGTCGGCCTGCGGACTCAAGTGTCTCAGGTTCAATTCTGGTCAAGGGCATGTACCTTGTTTGCAGGCACATCCTCAGTAGGGGGTATGCAGGAGGCAGCTGGTTGATGTTTCGCTCTCATCGATGTTTCTAACTCTCCCTCTCCCTTCTTTTCTGTAAAAATCAATAAAATATATATTAAAAAAAAATCAGGAAGGCAAATGACCATTTTCTGTAAAGTACCAAATAGTATAATAGGTAATAGCAATAGAGGACCATGAGGTCCCACATGTACTAAAAAAAAAGCAAGTTTGCAAATATTTAAGTGAGAGTAACATCATATAATAAAGAGTAAACTACTTAAATGTCCAGAATTTAGTCTCCACAGCATACATCCATTTTCATCCATTTCAATGAAGACTTTTCTTATAATAAACAAAAAAATGATGAAAATACTATTTACTATGTTAGAAATGCAAAATAATAAATAAAACTGCTAATTCCATAAAATATTTGGAACTAATTTTGTTTTAATAAAAACATAACATGGTGATGGTGTTTATCTCTTTTTAAAGTTTTAATAGTTATTCATTCTTGCTGTTTAAAAAAAGACATTTAAATTAATGTCAACCTTTAAGAATAAACTTTAGAATATTTAAAGGAATATGTTTGGAAAAATGAACACATTTTTCATTGCCAGAATTATGCTTTGTTCTTTTTTTTTTTTTTAAAAGAGCAAACCTGTATTTTTACTCAGAGTAGGGACTAGAAATGACTGTGTGGCCATATATATATATATAAAGTCAGAAACATCGATGAGAGAGAGACATCAATCAGCCGCCTCCTGCACGACCCACAGTGGAGATGTGCCCGCAAGCAAGGTACATGCCCCCGACCGGAATCGAACCCGGGACCTTTCAGTCCGCAGGTCGACGTTCTATCCTCTGAGCCAAACCGGTCTCGGCTATGCTTTGTTCTTGGTAGAATCATCTTTGTTCCTTCTTTTTACACCCCATTGATAAATCCTGGCCATATTGACTTCAGTGGCAGTCAGTGGATATTGACGAAAGTCAAGGTCTTTCTCAAGAGAATCCAGATTCTTTGTGGCAGTGGTTAAGTTCTTTTCCAATGATCCCCAAGCTTTATCAATATCACACTGAAGCATTATATTAGTCCCCAACCACAGACACTATCGGTAGAAGGAACTGAAGCTTTGCTATACAGGTTATCTGCCAGTAAGAATTGGTGGACTCCTTCTTCTGCATGTATTTCAGAATTTCTAAAGTCTATTTAATTTCAGGAATCTGACCCTTTAGCCTCCTTTTCTTTTGAGCAAGGTTGAGTTTCATAAACTTATACTTCTGGTACTGTTCATCAAACTTCTTTAGCTCTGTATCTGCAATCTCATTCTCAGGCTGTTTCATGTAGGAATCCACATCTTCCACAAACATGGCCTCAGGAATCCCCAGGTGGAGCCACTGCCCGTTCCCTGAAATGATTTCTTCTAAACCTCGGCCATCTCTAGCCTTGCTTGGCTTTTATTATATATATATACATGGGTGTGGTGGGAAGAGAAAAGGTACTCAATAAAGGTTTGTGGATACTCAGTAGTTCTCTTCTCTGTCCTTTTGGCGATTTTTTTTAGGGTGTTGGTGTATTCATTCCTTACATATGTAATGTTGTTTAGTAAACATACATTCATCTATTGAGTGCCTTCTAGGAAAAGGAATCTTTTTAATGAAATCAATATCATATACAAATGAAATGGCAGGAACTCTGTTCTAATATTTTATTAGGTCATGTAAAGAAGAGACAGGTTTTGGTGTAGGTGAAGTTGAGGGTATTGAAGTACCTAAAACATGTGGCTGATATAGTTTTCTGAACTTGAAAGTTTAAAAGAACAGTAAGAAATGGAAAGTGTAAAAACTTCTCTTTCTGGTAAGTTATGTAAATATTGCCAATGCCCTAGGTTGTTTGATAGGGCTGCCCAAGGGAGTGGTCTGGAAGAAAAAGACAGCGAAGCAGCTGTTATTCTCATCCGGGAAAGCTGAATGTACTAGTGCAGTTGCTCTTGCCTCTGCTTCCTGGATTTGCTCAGAGGATATACCAGCTGAGTCTGCACTGGGAGTTGCTATGGGGAAGTAAAAGTTCCAACTAATGGGCACACAGTGTGTAGCAACTTAGAAATCTTCGTTGTTAGCAGATCTCAAACTTCCTTTCCTTATAGATGCAAAAGGTCTTGGAACATTGAGAAGTTGTGGTTTTTGAGACTCAGAGACTTATTAGCCCTATCAGAGTATTCACCAAAGGCCAGCAAGAGAGATTGGTTGTAACAGTAAACTTTGGTTTCCATCTCTGGTACTGGTTTGTACTTTTTCCATTTTGCCTGGAAAATTCAGAGCCTAGCCAGTGTGCTTCCTCATCTTGTCTCACCTTTCTTGTCTGCTCTCCACCCTCTGGCTTGCTCTGTGGATTTCTCAGGCCTTCAGCCACATGGCTAAAGAGAGAGTATATGTGTTTCTCTGAAGCATAATTAAAAGTCCTGGCTTAATCTGGCCTACAGATAGTGTACCTACAGACAGCCTTTACGTCAGTTTTTCTGCATGGCCTCAGATGGGAAACCTGAGTGGCTGCTGAAGTCAGGCCTTCCATATTACAGTGTCACCCTGCCAAACAAGTGAACCACCACCCCTTTAGATCTTTCTGACTTTCAAGAGCTAAAGAAATTTGTCTGCATGGTTAGGTGTCAGCTTTATTGCTCCCATATAGCTTGGAGTTTGCAGGTTGTTTCTTTTTAGTAAGTGAGCACTTGATATGTGAACAACAGAGATTCAACTGTAGTGAATAAATGAAGGAAGGCACTGTGCTAATGCCATCAGTATGTCTCATTTTGAGATTTCCAAAGATGGATTATCAAGCGGGATAAAGCAGATCTGCAGGTTTTCCTTTTGAGAAGTTAGGTGTATTTTTAGCCATTCTTTCTGCCTTGCCAAACCTGATCCGCCTCATCCAAGGATCTGAAGTGCTGCATTGTGCTGCCCCCAACTGGTTCTTTTGGTGCTTATGTTACCACATCAGAAAATCTCAGATTATGTGGCACTTAAATTTTTATTGATTTCAGAGAGGAAGGGAGAGGGAGGGAGGAATAGAAACATCAATGATGAGAGAATCATTGATCGGCTGCCTCGTGCAGGCCCCTTATTGGGGACCAAGCCCACAATCCAGGCATATGCCCTTGATCAGAATCGAACCCAGGACCCTTTAGTCCGCAGGCCGGCACTCTGTCTACTGAGCCAAACCAGCTAGGGCTTAAATTTTTTTAAAGCACTTCCATATATTTTTATTAGATTCTCATAATAACATTGTGAGTTATATGAATCAGAAATTATCACACATACTTTATAGGTGGAAAAACTGAAGGATAACCTTATTAGTTGACTTGTCCAAAGTTAAATGACTATTAAAAGGCAGAATTGGACTAAAATTCAGATCTCTTGCCCTGATCCTATTAGGTACCCTAGTCTTTCATAAATTCAATAATAACCCCCATAATAGGTATTAATTTTAGACTTGGATGAATTTGCCCCCTTTTCTCCCTTGGAAGGAGGAGGGAGATAATACCAATTATGTGAGGTTTGAATAAATTCATTAACCTAATTGGCAAAAAACTTTGAGCTCCTGTTTTGTATGAGGCTATCTGACTTGGGTCTGCAGTCTCCTATCTCTGAGGTGTAATGTAGAGGTAAAGTGCATGGATACTGGAACCAGGTTGCCTGGGTTTGAATGCTAGCTCTGCTCTTTAATAACTGGGTAACCTTGAGCAAGTTTCTTAACTTCTAAATGCCTTTTATCAAATGAGGATAATAGTATACTTCACCTGATAGGGTTATGTGCAGTGAATGAGATAATTTTATTTTTATTTTTTTAAAATTAAATCTTTATTATTCAGATTATTACATTTGTCTCTCTTTTTTCCCCCTCCATAGCTCCCCTCCACCCGGCTCCCACCTCTCCCTCTACCCTTACCTCCCCCCCATTGATGAGTCCATAGGTGTATGATTTTTGTTCAGTCACTCCCTATACCCCCTCACCC
>JAAGEH010000030.1:10666005-10759972 GCA_011751065.1 Lasiurus cinereus
AGATTCACTTGTTGATAGATATGTATTTGTTGTTCATAATTTTTTGGGTTTTATCTTTTTCTTCTTCCTCTGCTAAAAGAGTACCTTTCAGCATTTCATATAATACTGGTTTGGAGTTGATGAACTCCTTTAGCTTTTTCTTATCTGTGAAGCTCTTTATCTGCCCTTCAATTCTGAATGATAGCTTTGCTGGATAGAGTATTCTTGGTTGTAGGTTCTTGCTATTCATCACGTTGAATATTTCTTGCCACTCCCGTCTGGCCTGCATCGTTTCTGTTGAGAAATCAGCTGACAGTCGTATGGGTGCTCCCTTGTATGTAATGAATTGTTTTTCTCTTGCTGCTTTTAATATTGTCTCTTTGACTTTTGCTCTTGGTATTTTAATTATGATGTGTCTTGGTGTGGTCCTCTTTGGATTCCTTTTATATGGGGTTCTGTGTGCTTCCTGGACTTGTAAGTCTATTTGTTTTACCAGATGTGGGAAGTTTTCAGTCATTATTTCTTTAAATAGGTTTTCAGTATCTTGCTCTCTCTCTTCTTCTGGCACCCCCACAATTCTGATGTTGGTACACTTGAAGCTGTCCCAGAGGCTCCTTACGTTATCTTCACATTTTTGGATTCTTTTCTCTTCTTGCTTTTCGAGTGTTTTCTGATTCTTTATATTTCAAATTTTTGACTTGATTCTTGCCTTCCACTAGTCTGCTGTTAGGTCTCTGTATAATATTTTTTATTTCAGTCAGTGTTTATTTAATTTCTATTTGGTCCTTTATCATCTCTAGTTGGTCCTTTTCCATTTCCAGTTGGTCCTTTTGCATCTCTAGTTGGTCCTTTTTCATCTCCTCTTGGGACTCGCTAAATTTATCCATCTTTTCTAGCATATTCTTGAAAAACCTTATGAGTGTGGTTTTGAACGCTATATCCAGTCGTTTGTTTTCCTCCATTTCTTTTGTTTGTGATCCCTTCCCTTGTCTCAGCATTTTCACTATGCTGGGAGAACTTCTGTGTTGGATTCAGCCTTATGATACCAGACTTGAAAAACTGCAGAAGCCTCTCTGTTGAACTTGGGATGGGTGGAGTCTCAGGGCTTAAGGGACCGCCTTGCCTTTCAGTCGGCCCCACCCTCCATGGCCCCTGAGTCTCACATGACTGGGTAATGGCTAGAGCGGTCCCTGTGCACACATGCTCTCTCACAGTGCCTCTAGACTGCTGCCTTTCCTGCTCCCCTGTGCTCCGGGACCACACGAGTCTGGGTCCCCAGGGTTTTGCTCAAAACTGGGGCCCAGTGGAGTCAGAAGTGGCACGGATGGGAGGGTCTGTCTCCTGCCCACTCCCGAAAGCCAGTGGCACAATCAGCAGTCAGTCCTCCGTGCGAAACGCCTTGCGCGCCACCAGACTTCTGATCTTTTGCGACTCCCCTAAACCTTCGTGCACCTCTCCCCCTTTACAGTCCAAACTCCCCCCAAATGAGTTTTGGCTGGATCTGGGGTTCAATGTTGTAGGGCAAGGAGTTCAATGCCTTTGAGAGTCTCCGTCTCCCTCCCACCAGAGAAAGCCAGCTAGGTTCGCCGTCATCTGCTCTCTCCACGTGCGCGCGTCTCCGTACCTCAGCTTTTTACAGCTCCTCTGGGTCTCTGTGAGGCCCTCTCTTTCCTTCTAGTTGTAGAATTTCCACTTAGCCAGCTTTCCTGTAGTTCTGGATGATGTCCGTTCTTTTAGTTGTAGTTTTGAAATTGTTGTGCGAGGCAGCAGTGTAGGTGTTTACCTATGCCACCATCTTGGATTCTCTCTGAATGAGATAATTTTAAGTTCTTAGACTAGTGCCTGGCACAAATAAGCATATATAAATAACCATCAGCTGCTGTTATTATCATATCTCTATATAAATATGCTTATTTGCTTTTAAAAAATATTGTTATTGGTTTCAGAGTGGAAAGGAGAAGGAGAGAAAGAGAGAGAGAGGAACATCAATGATGAGAGAGAATCATTGATCGGCTGCCTCCTGCACTTCCTCCACTGGGGGAATCAAGCCTGCAACCTGTTTGTGCCCTGACTGGGAATCGAACTGTGACCTCCTGGTTTATAAGTCGACACTCAACCACTGAGATGCCAGTCAGACACTTATCTGTTCTTTTAAAAAGATAGGAATGACAAATAGCCAGATTTCTTAAAAGAGTACATCTTTACATAGTTTCTCCATAGTTTTCTCTCCTACTCACTCCTCAGTTCACTTGGGTCTTACTCACTTTACTGAAACTGCTCTGGCGATGGTTGCCAATGACTTCCTAGTTATAATTCTGTAGATACTTTTGGTCTTTTCCTCTTTGGAGTATTATCTTTCTTTGACTTCTAGGATGACACTCTTGATTCTTCTTTTCGTGCCTGCTCCTTTTCTCATTTTACATGTTAACTCCTGGGCAATTTCATTCATTCCTTGGCTTCAGTGATTACTGTAGCTCAATGTTATTGCTTCCTAAATCTTAGTGTCTAGCCTTTGTTCCTTAACAACTCTCTATTTGACACCTCCACTTTGGTTGTCCCACAAGCCTTTAAACTCAACATTGTCTTCAGAGAAGAAGGGTGAGTGAGAGAAAGAAACATCAACGATGAAAGAGAATCATTGACTGGCTGTCTCCTGTGCACCTCCTACTGGGGATTGAGCCTGCAACCCAGGCATGTGCCCTCGATTGGAATCTGAACCTTGGACCCTTCAGTCCACAGGCCGATGCTCTGTCCACTGAGCCATACCTGCTAGGGCTTAAGCTTTTTGTTGTTTTTACTCTGCTATCTAAGTACATCTTTTTTTTTTTTAAGTTTTTATTGATTTTAGAGAGAGAGGAAAGAAGAGAGGGAGAGAGAAAAGCATGCCCCTTACCCACAACCCAGTCTCGATCCCCATTTGCCCCGACTGGGAATTGAATCAGTGACCTCTTGTCACATGGGATGACACTCAACCAACTGAGCCACATCAGCCAGGGCTCTAGTACATCTTGAATTTTGTTCTGTTCCATTGCCTCCACGATTGCCTTAACTCAGACACCTTCTTTCACCAGGAATATTGCAATCCTCTTCTATTTTTCCTTTTCCATATTCTCCACTCTATTCTATCATGCTATTGCTAAAATAATATTTCCTTTAAAGCAAATATAAATATTGTTTAAAAGACATTCTTTTGTTCCCTTTAGACAAGGTAAACCATATATCTTAGCAAAGCATATCAGCCTCACCTGCCTCTTTCTGGCCATATTGATTGGTTTTCTATATGCATCATGCATTTAACCAATATCTTTGCATATCCTGCTCCCTTTGTGTGAAATTTCTTTTCTGTTCCCCCAGGTTATCCTTTTGACTCCTTATTTCTTTTGTGCAGCTTTCTCTGACATGTTCAGATTGAGTTAGTAACTTTATTCTGTATGCTACATAGCACTGTGGTACATGTACAAAGCTCTATTTTATCACCAAATGCTGTTGTTTGTTTGTATCCCTTAATAGATTGTGCTCTCCTTAAAGGAAGGTATCTTTGTGTATAGATGCAGAATAAGCCCTCAGTCACCTAAAAAACAACAATGAACAAAACATCCAGTCTCTATTTTCTAAGTGTTAACTCTTTCATGGTTTCACCACCAGCCTTCTATTCCTGACAAATGGTAGCTGGGTTTTCCTTGTTTTACAGTATATCAACGGTGGAAACCTGGAACAGTTGCTAGACAGTAACCTGTATTTGCCCTGGACTGTGAGGGTGAAACTGGCCTATGACATAGCAGTGGGCCTCAGCTATCTTCACTTCAAGGGCATTTTCCATCGGGACCTCACATCTAAGGTATGAATGAAGGCTTTACTTGCACCACTCAACACTGTCCTCCATTACCAAGAAAGCGGTGTTAAGAAACCAGTATTTAATAAGCTTTGAAATGTAGAGTTCTTTTATAGATTTCACATTTAACCACAGAGGATACAAATTAATACTCTATATAACCAAGACTGGTTTGGCTCAGTGGATAGAGCGTCGGCCTGTGGACTGAAAGGTCCCAGGTTTGATTTCGGTCAAGGGCATGTACCTTGGTTGCAGGCACATCTCCAGTAGGGGGTGTGCAGGAGGCAGCGGATTGATGTTTCTCTCTCATCGATGTTTCTAACTTTCCCTCTCCCTTCCTCTCTGTAAAAAATCAATAAAATATATATTTTTAAAAATACTCTATATAATTAGTCCTTAGAAAGCCAATCTCTGCTCACAGCAGGTACCCTTCAGTGTTGAGCCAGGCAACACATACATCTTGAAAACCTTCATGCTTTACTTTAATCTCCTGAACATGTGCGTTGCAGTAGCAGATGGCGTGAGGACGATTAAGAGGTTCTTGCCCAATAGGATGACAGCAGTCAAGACAATGTGGGAGCCTGTCTTTTATTGTTCTCTCTCATAGCCTCTTTTTTTTTTTTTAAGGAAGTAGCTCTTTTTAAAAATATATATATTTTATAGATTTTTTACAGAGAGGAAGGGAAGAGAGAAATAGAGTTAGAAACATCAATGGGAGAGAAACATCAAACAGTTGCCTCCTGCACACCTCCTACTGGGGATTGCCTGCAACCAAGGTACATACCCTTGACCGGAATCAAACCTAGGACCCTTCAGTCCACAGACCGACACTTTATCCACTGAACCAAACTGGACAGGACAGGAAGTAGCTCTTAACTGAGAGCAAGAGTTTGGAAATTTTTAGTCACTTGAGTGCAGGTTTTGAGGGCCATAATGTACTGACCCATTTTCTATGTGATTGAGTTTCTGCCATTCTGCCAGTTCCTCTTTGGTGTTAGCTGGTCTGTCGTATTTTCTTGCTGTCCAAATTGCTGTGTGACCAGGTTAGAAAACAGTTGCTTTTAGAGGAAATTGGCCATGCTACAGGCAGGCCTCACAGGGCCAAGTGGCCCAGGATACCACTGGGACAAGGCTTATATAAATAGTATTGTTTGATCATTGATGTGGGAAATATAAGTCATCTAATATAACTTATGTCCAAGAGCTGGTTTAAAGTCTTCTAGGGAAGTATAGGGGAGTTTTGTATTTGCCCAAGAATAGCTGTCATTTTATTCTCCATCCTCAACATATACACATGTACAACATACATGCATACATATACTCCCACACCTCTTCTGTCATGGATGAGGGATAAAGGAGACTGTTATAAGAAGAAGATTGTAAAGAGAACAAAGGCAGGCTGTACACGCAGAAAAATAAGTTTCTGACTACCTCACGCTAGTATGATTCTAGTGTTCCAAATAGTAGTACTGTCCCTGAGCGACCCTGGCCATTGGTCGATAAACTACTACACAGAAAATAGCTTTAGGGGAGGTGATGGTAAGGCCCATGGGTGTGGCAGAACTATTTATAGTGTTAATAAAAGAGCACTAAGACCGGCAAATGGAATGTGGTGACCAGCTGAGGCCTAGTTGTGAGGAGGCCTTTGTCTTCCTTGGTACCTGCAAGTACTGGACAGCTGGGACCTATAAGATGGTATCTTTTCCCCTCATCAGCCTTGTCTCATTCCCTAGAATATTTTAGAAAGTCAAGACTAGGGAACTGTACTTGTCCCAGGCAAATGAGTGGGTACATGTCAGCTTAGACACTGCCTTTAGTTGATAGCCTAGTCTCACATTGGGCATACTACCAAAATCAAATCTTTGAAGCATCATTTGCTCCAAGGTGGAGAGAGATCATAACGAGTTGTCCATCAGTCATACAGCTATTTCCCTCACACCTACATGAGTATATATCTATTTAAAAAAAAATATTTTTTTATTGAATTCAGAGAAGGGAGAGGGAGAAACATCAATGATGAGAAAGAATCACTGATTGGCTGCCTTCTGCACACCCCACACTGGGGATGTGCCCCTACTCAGAATTGAACCATGACCTCCTGGTTCACAGGTTGATGCTCAACCACTGAGCCACATGGGCCGGGCATGACTATAACCTTTTTGGAACTGTGGGGTAAGACCACTGTCCTTTGGTTTTCCTAATAGGGAATAGGTATTCTCAGTGCCTGCCAGTGGCTTGAAACGAGAAACTAGGAACTTAGGAGAAAGTACTGAATCTCTCAGAGCTGTTTTCTGGGTCTGAACTTTAAGGAGGTATTGAGGGTACTTCCAGGTGTTAAGAACCAATGACTTTGCAAACTGGAGACAGGCTAGGAAGTACATTTTAGGGAATCTCAAGTTGAAGAAAAACCAAGGAATTTTACAAACCAGATCATCCAATAGGAGAGACTGTCTGTGTTCACTGCCCTTTTTGCAGGATTCACATGCCAGTAGTTACTGTAGTACTGCTTTTAAGAGTGAAAAATCTGTCAGAAATAGCTGTTCAGTATAATTTTGTAATTACTTCTAAGAAATTGTCTGATACAACTTTGTGCAGTAGTGATACTGATAGTTTACTTAGAAGGAAGTGGGAGGTAATGTGGCTTTAAAAATATTCAGTTCAGGCTACTGTGGAGGGCGAGATGACCCCGGCGCTGCCGCCATCATGGGCTGTGAGTTTGGGAAGCTGACCCGAGTGCGGCATGTGATCACCTAAATTTATCACCCTTTGAGCAACATGCCTTCCTGCACTACTTCAGCAAGGGCATCCGCAACGTGCTGCGCCGCATTCAGGCATCCATCCATCGTTTGTTGCATTTTATCTTATCTACACATGGGGGACTGAGGAGTTTGAAAAATCCAGGAAGAAGAATCCAGCCACCTATGAAAATGACCAATGAGCAACTCATCTGGACGATGGTTCCGTCTCTGAAAGACCCTTCTCTGGGAGAGGAGTCTGCATTGTATAGTGTCTTCAAGACATAATAAACTTCTTATGGGCTGCAAAACAAACAAACAAACAAAAAATATTCAGTTCATGAGCCATCAAGAAGTGACAATAACCACATGCTGGCTTTTAACCGTGGCTCTAAGAGAAGTTAGTACAACTGTGCACAAGCCTTGGCTCTCAGAGGCAACTGAGAAAGCAGTTTGTTTCTGACCTGGGTTAGGCAAGAACCACTGTGTTTGGTTACCCCTAGGAGTATGAATTATGAATTGTAGCTCTATTCTTTGTTGTTAGTTTTTGTATATATGTATTACTTCATTGACTCCAGAGGAGTCACTCTGGTGAATCCATACGAGTGAAAAGCCTTTCCCACTATGGTCTTAGGCTGTACTATACAACAGCTAGGAATAGAAAATAGCCATTTTCAGAGACTGAAGAGAGCATGAATTAGGAACAAAGTTGATTGCTGGAGGAAATAAAGTGTTGTCTATTAGGGTACCGTGCCCTGTAGTTGTTTTTATAATGACATTCATCAATAGCTTTTGAAAATCATTTCTACTAGTACTGTGCTATTAGAGGACATAGTATTAGGGACATAGAAATTAGTGGAACACAATCTGTACCATCCTTGGGCTTTTGTTTCATTCTTGGGCTTTTAGGCTAGTTAAGGAGACAGATTATCACAGACAGTCTGAGAGCAGATTAGTACATAAGAGCTATCCTATCTAATAAAAGAGTAATATGCAAATTGACCATCACTCCAACATATAAGATGGCTGCCCCCATGTGGACACAAGATGCACCACAAGATGGCCAAAAGTGGCAGTTGGGAGGGACCAGGCCTGCAAGGGAAGGCAGTTGGGGGCAATCAAGCCTGCAGGGGAGGACAGTTAGGAGTGACCAGGCCAGCAGAGGAGGGAAGTTGGGGGTAACCAGGCCTGCAGGGGAGGGCAGTGAGGGGCAAACAGGCTGGCAGGGGAGCAGTTAGGCATCAATCAGGCTGGCAGGGGAGTGGTTAAGGGGTGATCAGGCTGGCAGGCAGAAGCAGTTAGAGGCAATCAGGAAGGCAGGCAAGTGAGCAGTTGGGAGCCAGCAGTCCTGGATTGTGAGAGGGATGTCTGACTGACCAGGATCGGGGGCCTAAACGGGCAGTCGGACATCCCTTGAGGCATCCCAGATTGAAGAGGGTGCAGGCTGGACTGAGGGACACACACCATCGTGCATGAATTTTTTGCTCCGGGCCTCTAGTGGTAAATATATGGGATCTCATGGTAGGGTGGAGGATAAGGGATGGGACAGCGAACCAGATAATCTTCCAAGAGACTTAAACAGTCCCTGGGACATTTAGGAGGGCAGTTCAGTCTCTAGCCTCACTGTACTGTATTGGTTTTATTCACTGCCAATAGTGACTCTGCAGTTGCTGTTGGAGACCTCAGGAAGTGCTCTCAGGTATCTTCTCTGGCCCAGTTTTTTGTTTTTAAATATATTTTTATTGATTTCAGAGAGAAAGGAAGAGGGAGAGAAATAGAAACATCAACGATGAGAGGGAATCATTGATCAGTTGCCTCCTGCATGCCCCCTACTGGGGATTGAGCCTGCAATCCAGACATGTGTCCTGACTGGGAACCAATTGTGACCTCCTGGTTCATAGGTTGATGCTCAACCACTGAACTACACTGGCCCAGGCATTCAGTGGTTTTTAGTATATTCAACCAACACCAGTATCTAATTTCAGAACTTTTCATCATTCCAAAAAGAAAACCCCCTTATCCTATTCTCCTCTCCCTTCAGCCTTTGGCAACCACTAATCTATATTTAGTTTCTATGATTTCCTTATTCTGGACATTTCATATAAATGGAATCATATGTTATTTGCTGGCTTTTAAATAGGGGAATATCAGTTAGATTTACATTTTATGAAGATCATGCTGGCAGGAATGAGGAAGGTGGATTATGGAGATCAAGCTTGGACCAAGTTAGAAGAGTATTGCAATATTCAGGGGAGGAATGAAGAGGACCTGAACTATGGCAATAGTAATAAGGATGAAGAGGGAGAGAATGATTTGAAAAACATTTTGAAGAGAAAATTACTTGGAGTAAGAGTTAAAAATCTAAGATAAACCCCAGGTTTCTGGTTTAGCAAACTGAATGGAAAAAGGCAGTACCAACCTTTAAAAAAAGTTTTAGTTCTTGGGAGAAAAAGTTGAGTGCATGTTTGCATGTGTGTAGTTCAACATGGCAATGCAGAAGTTGTCCAGAAATAGGCTGTCTAAATCTGTAGCTTGAGGATCAAAGTCAGGGCTGAGGATATACACTTGGGAGCCATGACCACAAAGGTGGTAATTAGAAAAGAAATGTAGGATAACCTCCACAAAAGAGCACAAGAGGTATAGGCCTAAGATAAAACCCTGAAAGCAATCATCCTCATTGAATGGGAAAAAGAGCCTGCAATGGAGTCTGCAGAGTAGCCAAAGATAGAGAAGGAAATCCAGAATTATAGTTGTTATAGAAGCCAGGAGGGCCTGGCCGATATAGCTCAGCTGGTTGAGGCCTGTGCACCAAAAGGTTGCTGGTCGCTAGTGCAATTCCCCATCAGGGTAAATGCTTGAGTTGGGGCTTGATCGCACAGTCAGGGTGCATGCAGAAGGCAACCAATCAATGTTTCTCTCTTCCTCCCTCTCTAAAATCAATAAAAACATATTTTTTAAAAAAGCCAGAAGAGAAGAATAAAAAAGGAATGGGAGTGGCTCAGTGATTGAGTGTTGACCAGGAGGTCACAGTCCAGTTCCTGGTCAGAGCATATGCCCAGGGTTTTGGGCTCAATCTGCAGGAGGCAGCCAATTGCTGATTGTCTCTCGTCACTGATGTTTCTATCTCTGTCCCTCTCCCTCCCCTTCTTTCTGAAATTCAATTAAAAATTTTTTTAAACAAAAGGAATGGGAATAGCCTCTAACAAGCCTCCAGTAGCTAATATATTAGCTCCAGGACCACAACTGATTATTCTCTACATGCCTACTACTAACACAATTCCTGAATGTAACCGGCAATGTCAACAGCAGAAAGAGCGAGTAATGTAAGCCACAGAACTAATTGGGATCTTCCATAATAATATTTCTAGCAGAAATCAGTAAAGAATGAATGGGAGATTCATAGGCATGATGATTGTGTGAGATGTGCTTCCCACAAACCTTATTATGACTATGGCACATTACCCTTTTAATGTGAACTTAGAAGAAAAAGAGTGGGAGATAAGGAAATAAAAACAGCAGGTGTTGCCAGACAAACTTCACTAGTCTGGGCCCTGTTAAGGCCCAGGAGTTTATTGGAAAACCCTTGGGGCTAATTCTGTTCAGGGTTCCTCCCCATTTTGCTTATCACCTCAGATTCAGACTCCTAACATTTGATTCTTTTGGTTTTCAGATCCCATCTTTGTCTTTGGCTCTAATGCCAGGTTATTAGCTGTGAATGAGCTTTAAGAGGGGCAATGGTCACAATGCAGATCGGAGGCAGATGCCACCTTACCCAATTTGTAAGGCTCTGATCATCCCTGCCTTAGCCATTTCTCAGCCACTCAGAGAAGCTACTATGAAGTCACTTACTCCTGAATGGTGATTTGCAGTGAATGAACAGGATGGAGCAGAAACGGAACAGCTTTGACAAGGCAGTAGACTATGGCCAAACTCTGTTCCTTATTTGCTGCTCCCAAGCTGTATTTAACAAGGTTGTTTCTGAGGACTATAAAACAAATAGTAAAAAGGCCTTTAGACAGTCTTGGAGAAAGGAGCCTGAGCTGTTAGTGAAATAGGAAGAGAGAAAAATAGGTGACAGATCTGAGCTACCACTGCCTCACAGACCAGTGCCCTAAGCCTGGGCTTCGGCTATCTAATAGTCAAGCTGGCTTAGGGCCCCAAAGACATTCAAAGTCAATGAGCTAGGAGATGCTGAGCCAGCAGGACTGATGGGAGGGCTAACACCAGAACAGGCACAAGGATGCTCCTGCTTGAAAGCTAGAAATGATGCATGTCTCCCTGGCATCCAGGGTAGAAGAGAATGTGATGAAATCACAAGCTTATTCTGCTTCAGGGAAAAAAAAGAATATAGTGTAATTGCATCAAGGTCAGAGTAAGGAGGTGACTTGGCAATGCCTTGGCAACTAGATGCCATGGCTGGTGAGGAGTGGGAGGGCTGGTTTGGGTCAGATAGGGCCTTGCTGGCCCCAGAAATGTCCCTGTGAGCCAAGGATCCCTACTCTCTGCTGCCTCTGGAGAAAGTGGGGTAGAGCAGAGTGGTGTAGGACTATTTTGAATGCAACTATTTGAGGAGAGTTGGTTGCTTTGTATTTATTTATAAGATGTTTGGGTTTCTCCTTTTTCTGGAGACAGTAGCAGTTGTTTAGTCAGCATGAGCTGAGCCTCTCTTGAGTTGAATACTGTGAGGAACCAAAAAGTGCTCCTGAGGAGCTGACAGCCTGCTAGACTTTAAGAGTAAGTGGCATAGAGGAGGAGTTAAAGGAGTTGAAATGAGAAAGAAAGGTGAGAGCTGGAGAGGACAGAACTGGAAATGTATCTTGCCTTAAAACATATAACATTTTGAGGTGAAAAGGAGAATTGGGAGAATATTCCAAATGGAACAGAACAGTATAAGCATGACCTTGCCACTGGCTAGTATAATGGGATATCTGAACAAGGCTGGAAGGCCCTGTTCAGGCTTCACAAGTCAAGCATGTTTATGAAAGTCTGGATGAAGATGTGTGCAATCGGGCATCAGGGGCAGACGGGAGCTGGTGGAGAGGTAGGCAGTTGGTTAAGAGCCAAATCATAGACTTTTAATACCAGAGAAGAGGTTATTTGTGATCCTGTGGGCAGTGAAAGTTAGTTTATGTTTGGGTACTTATTTTATGCTTATATTTCTTGGCAAGGTCAGGCCTGGCCTTTGGTCTGTACATTCTGAAGAGGGAGGCCAGGGCTCTGATAGTCTATCTTCCTCACTAGATTGTTAGCTCCAAGAGGACAGGGGTTTCTGTTTGTTGAGGTGTCTCTGGCACTTAGAGCCTTGCCTGGCAAATAGAAAGTAAAGGTAAATATTTGTGTTTGGAGCATAATACGAATCATAGGGCAGCCACTCAAGATCCAAGTCTACCTCATCTCACATGGCTGTCATGGTAACTTTTATGGCTGGCTGGTCCCCACTTCTGAGCCACACTGTCTTCTTCTTTGGGAACCCTAGAACTGCCTGATAAAGAGGGATGAAAATGGCTACTCTGCGGTGGTAGCTGACTTTGGCCTGGCTGAGAAGATCCCTGATATCAGGTGAGCAGCCCCAATGGGTACTGGTTACAGAAGCAACTAAGGCAAACAAAGAACACACAAAATACTCCTGCTGCCTCCCCAGAGGCCAGGACTTGGTCACAGCTCAACCTCAGCTCCCTAAATTTGGTCAGTCCTAGTCTATACCCATCCTTGGGGGATAAGAATTCCCAATATTCAAATATCATATTATACCAGCCAGTGGCAAGCTCATTTTTTATATCATCTCACCCTATAGCATGGGGAGGGAGAAGCTGGCTGTGGTGGGCTCGCCCTTCTGGATGGCACCTGAAGTTCTCCGAGATGAGCCCTACAATGAGAAGGTGAGTCTGGGGCTCCCAAGGCTTAGTTGTCCTTAGAATCCACTCTTAGCAGTGTCCAGGATCACCCTTTATGTTCAGGGGAGGATCCACAACTAAGAGCAGAGCTGGTACCTGGCAGTTACTCAGTGAATTTAATAGAATGAAATATGGGCAGTAGAATCTAGGCCTGGGCTGTGGACATGAGAAGCAGAAACCTCACTTCTCAGCCCACTGGAAGGGAAACTGAGGTCTCACTACCCACCAGGCGGACGTATTCTCCTATGGTATCGTCCTCTGTGAGGTCATCGCCCGTATCCAGGCTGATCCGGATTACCTTCCCCGCACAGAGGTGAGCTGCAGGCATGGGGATCAGTGCTACTGGGGGGTGGGGGGGGGGCAGGGGCGGGAGAGGGGCGGGGGAAGGGGTCCTACTTTTGAGGCTGTGGAACCATTTTGTTCTTGGGGTGGAGTTGCTGGAACTTAGTATGTGTAGCTAGTTCTTAGGGGCAATTCCCAGCCTTCCTTCTGAGCAAGCCAGGATGGATGGAGGGATTAATGACCTGTCTACTCATGTCCTCTGTTCCCTCCCCACTACACCCATCACAGAACTTCGGGCTGGACTATGATGCTTTCCAGCACATGGTGGGAGACTGTCCCCCCGACTTTTTGCAGCTTACCTTCAACTGCTGTAATGTGAGTGTATCCTCCTGCCTCCGGCTTTGGTCAAGGGCTGGGTTCACCTGAACTGTAGAAAGAGCCTAATTAGCCTCATAAGGGGCCTCGTTTTCACTGATGAATGACAATGCTATGGCCTCTCTTCTGGAGGCCTGCCAGATTCAGCAGAGCCCTGGACCAATAAAGGAAAATTGCTTTGTAATATCTGCTCCTCAGCCTGCAGGGTAGACCCACCACCCCTTGCCTTGGGTGTTGGTAGAGCTCTGGTCAGGTTTTAGACTGTGGATCCAGCTGGTCTTAAGGCTAATGGGAAAGGCTCTTGTTAGCTTTCATTTTATACAGCTCTGAGGCTGGACTTACCTGTTATGACCGAGTAGTAGCTGAGCTTTGTCTAGGTAACTTCGAGAAACACATTAGCAGCAGAACTCAGGAAATAACAAACCAATGTGAGCATCACCTTTAGGAGGGTTTTGTGCCAAAAAAAGATAAGGCACAGAAAGGTTGCTGAGACAGAGAAGGGTATTAGATGATAGCATCTTCCTTGACTTTACCTCTGGAAATCATCCTGAAGGTCTGCGGCCTTCAGTAAGGGTCTCTTAGCTGCACATCTGAGTCTTAAAAGATGCTAGAAACAGACTAAAATGTTATCCTTGTGGGTGGAAGGTAGGAGGGCAGGGCTAATGGCTGCTATGGATAACTACAGATGGACCCCAAGCTGCGCCCATCCTTTGTGGAGACTGGGAAGAACTTGGAGGAAATTCTGAACCACCTACGGGAGGAAGAGCTGCAGCCCACCGCTAAGGGTGAGACATTAGAGTTGTAGAGTCTTCCCCTCTAGGGCTGTGAAAGCAGGATCCTATGTCCAAAAGAAAGGTGCAGGGTGGGGGACAATGGGAAAATACTGAACTCCAAGAGTTGTGATTTCGTATACTGCCTTCTTCCAGTCTGTTTTCTTACTGATGAAATGGGGACAACGGTATCTACTTTGTTTTCCCAAGTAAAAACACTTTGTATAGTGCTGCTATTTGTTATGACTAGAGCAGTAATCCTGACTTGATGTACTGTTTTTCAGGACTCCTGGAGAAAGGACCTGGGATTAAGCGACTGAGCTCACTAGATGAGAAGATCCCTCCCAAGTCCCCACGCCCAAGACGTACTATCTGGCTGTCTCGAAGCCAGTCAGACATCTTCTCCCGTAAGCCCCCACATACAGTGAATGTCTTGGACCCCTACTACCAACCACGAGGTGGTGCTGCCAGCACCCCCAAAATCAACCCTTTCAGTGCTCGCCAGGACCTCAAGGGTGGCAAGGTCAAGTTCTTTGACCTACCCAGCAAGTCTGTTATTTCCCTGGTATTTGACCTGGATGCACCAGGGCCTGGAACTTTGCCTGTGGCTGATTGGCAGGAACCCCTGGCCCCACCTGCTCGCCGGTGGCATTCTTTGCCTGGTTCACCAGAGTTCTTGCATCAAGAGGCCTGTCCATTTGTAGGCCGAGAAGAATCACTGTCTGATGGGCCCCCACCACGTCTCAGTAGTCTCAAGTACAAAGTAAGAGAGATCCCGCCATTCCGAGCATCTGCCCTACCAGCTGCTCCAGCCCATGAAGCCATGGACTGCTCCAGCTCCCAGGAAGAAAATGGTTTTGGGCCCAGGCCTCAGGGGGCCAGTCCTTTCCTCGCAGGTGCCTCTGAGGAGATGGAAGTAGAAGAAAGGCCAAGAGACTCGGCTCTAGTCTCCTTCTCTGTCTCAGGCATAGGCCTGAAAACCCAGGGAGAGCAGGATGGTTGAGGGGTTAATCCCTGCCTCACCTTGGGGATGGACCTTCAGCTGAAGCCACAGGGCTCCCTTGGTGCACAGCCTTGACTCTTCCCTGGAGCCCAGAGCAGGCAGGCTAGGCCAAGTCAGGCTCAACTTTGGGGCTCCAAGTGCCCAGTGACTGTGGGAGGGGAGGCAGCAGTGAGAAGCCTTCCTTGTTGGGGCCAAGAGATGATTCCAAGCCTCTGAAGTCCTGCAAGGAGCTCTGGCTCCCAGGTGACCCCCAATGTATTTCTGCAGACAAGACCAGAGGACTCCTAGTTCTAGTTTGAGCTGGCAGACAGCTATTACCCCAGGTTCTTCTTCCACCCCAGGTCTGTCTCTTGCCCTTCCCTGAGGTAGATAAACTATTGGATGGAACCCGGAGCTGACCAGGAGGCTGAAAAGGGCATGGCTGTTTCTCAGACCTAAAGACTGGGGTGCTTCTTGCCAGAATGACTAAGACACTTGAATAATTGCTGTTTGCACTTACTGCACAGTCAGACCATGTCACTACATTTCTATGCAAGGGGAGGACAAGGCAGCGTGGTGGTCATGGCTTTTAGCTAACCTAGTCAAAGATCTTTTCCAGTTCATTAACCTATTTTCATATTTATGAAGGGAGTCTTAATGTTCTGCCTTATTAGACTTTCAACCTTATGGTTGGGAGTGGGGCTGGTTTTGTAAGCCCTAGGGCCTGCTCCATGTATTTGTCAACATGTGATACACCCAATTGGTTAAACGGTTTATACATGGACTGATTTCCTTCCTTCTCTGCTATGGCTGGAGCTATGGGAACAGTCTGTCTTTATAGAGCCGCAATAAGAAATAACCAAAGATAAAGCTGGTCAAACATTTTCATAACTTGTTTCTGCTGATTTTTTGGTAAAACTTTCCCAAGATACTCTCAGACTTAAAAATAAAGTTGCTTACTACAGGGGCTGGTCAGCCTTCTTACTTGTACCATTGTTCCTTAGCCTCTGGGGTAAAGACTGTCCAGAGCAATGCAGCAGTATCTCTGTTAGGAGCCCTCCTCCCCAACTCTGTAGTAGGACATTGATAGGCTAGAGGGACCAGACCCCTCTACCCTACCCTCAGCTTCTCTTCTGGGGCTCTGGGTGCTCAGCAGAAGTTAGGTCAGCTGCTGCCCCAAGCCAACTTCATCTTCTGATTGTGGGCTTTGGAGGAACGGGAGAACTGGCTCTTGGCCACCGTGAGGGGCACAGCTTTGCCACTCAAGTATACCTTGTTGTGGCATTCAGGTAGCCAGGGTCCAGAGCTACAGGGCTGAGGTTCTTGGCCTACTCCCATATAGGCCATCACATAACCTGTCATAAAAGCATCAAAACCAGCCCGATGCAATCCATCTCCAGGCGCTGGGTTAGGACTGGCTTGACTCCCTGGTGCTTCTAAGGCAGCCACGTCAGCTGTTTCAGGCCTTGTTGCTTTAAGTCCCATCTCCAAGTCATTTCTGTGATCTTGCTCAGAGACGGGCTGGTTGCTAGTCTCCTCCTCAGCCACCTCCTGCTCAGTCTCCACAGCCTTGACGCTATCCCCACAGACCTGCTTAGTGGGAGGACCATCCTCGGCTTCCCCAGAGGTCTGTTTCCCAGGCAGGCCCAACAAAGCCCTCTGTCGTTTTTCCTTACGTCGTCGCCGCCGTCGCCGCTTATCCTTTGTGGCAGCTTCATCAGTGTCAATGATCAGGTCTATATCATGGGACCGAGGACACTGTGATCCCAAGGGGCACCAGCCATAGGCCTAGAGGCAGGAAAGAGGCTTAGAGAGGGGTTCCAGGTATCAGAACCTTCCCTCCCCCAGGAAATGGGTGGGAGTTCTCACCGAGAAATTATCACAGATGATGGAATGAGGACGGTGGGTTGCAGGGGGCATACAGCAGCGGTAGTCTATATGGGCCCTCATGCTAGAAGGATAGTTGCAGAATTCCAGGATAAGGTGTGGGCTGCCGGCTGCCTGCTGCTTTCCATTTTCCCGCTCACTGTAATAGTGCAAGAGGGTATTGGTCCATTAGCATATAAGCTCCATGAGAATGGGTTTTTATCTGTTTTGTTTACTGCTGAATCCTCAGCACTAAAACTGATAGTCCTGGCACATGATAGGTGCTCAATAAACATAAAATAGGTTTATACCAGGCCCCACCGCTTCCCCTCAATCAGTCCTCACCATTTCCGGAAGACATATTCTAGGTAGGAGGCCACAAAGCGGGCATGAAACTCAGCAGCATATTTGGTGTCATAAATGCCAGCTGGGAACATTTCACACAGGTCAGCAGTGAAGGTTCCCAAGCTCTCAGGCAGATGTGCATAGAAATTCTGGTACAGGAACACCAAGTCTATGAGACCATTATGCAGTATCAGGGGCCGGCGGGCCCGGATTAGCTCCAGGAACAGTGTCCTCACTGACTGGCTCTGGCTCTCATCGCCCTGGTTGGAAAGAAAGGGGACACCAGGAAGGGCTGAGTCCCATACGGAGCCTCTCACAATACATTTATCCCAAGCTCCCTCACCTGGAAAGCTCTCCCTCCACACCTAACCCAAAGCTCTTCACCCACATATTTGTCTTATTTCCCCAGCCCTGTCACTAGTGACTGCCTAAGAAGCAGATCCTCCCGCATATCCAGCATGTGGTAGGAAGAAGATGAAATCACAGAAGAGGCAGTCTCAAGGCTGGAGACCTACCTTGTCGTTGCCCTTATGGTACGGGATACCCTGGGCATACTGCCTGTTGAAGTTGAAGCCATGCTGTACCAGGAACTGCACAGACTTTGGTTCTATGACATACTCTTCCACGCACAGCAGGGTCAGATTAAACACTTGGGTCAGGTATGAGTGTTCACCCTGGGAGAGAAGGATTCGCTACATCAAAACCTCACATGTTGCCCAGCCAGTGTGGCCCAATGGTTGAGCATGGACCCATGAACCAAAGGTTCATGGTTCAAATCCTGGTTTCAGGCTTGATCCCCAGGAGGGGTGTGCATGAGACAGCTGATCAATGATTCTCATCATTTCATGTTTTGATCTCTCCCTCTCCCTTTCTCTCTCTCAAATCAATAAAAACATTTTAAAAACAACAGAAAAACCTTACACATAATGTTCCCCAGGATCTCAACCCTCCTTTTACCCCAGCCACAATCTGGGAAGGGAATGAAATCAGCACATACCTTGTCTGGCTGCTGCTTGAAGCAGGCGAGGCCCAGGGAGAGGATAGAACGGGTCCTGGCAGCATGACACACGGCTTTATAACGTTCTTCAATGCACCTTGGGATTAAGTTTGGGGGTGGCTGTGGCTAGGAGTTAAGCCTCATGAAGGGCCCAAACCATCCAGGGTGACTTCCATTCCAGGACTAAGGTTTGCCCCACTGCCCCTCGTCAAGGTTGGAACTAAAGAGATCACAGATTGCCCTGGCCGGTTTGGCTCAGTGTATAGAGCATTGACTTCAGATTGAAGGGTCCCAGGTTTGATTCCCTTCAAGGGCATGTACCTTGGTTTCTAGCACATCCCCAGTAGGGGGTGTGCAGGAGGCAGCTGATCAATGTTTCTCATCGATGTTTCTCTCTATCCCTCTCTGAAAAAATTATATATATATATTTTAAATGAAAAATAAAAGAGATCATAGATTATACTTACTGGCTCAGCAAACTCTTCCTGTCCCCAAGCCCACTTAGTTCCTATGGGTGGTTAAAGGGAGAGTTGAATTAGGTCCCCAACATCAGCCCTTTCACACCACCTGCCCTCCTAGTTCCCCAACCCTCACCGTGTCTATAGCCACAAAGCTAGCGGTCTTTATGGCCAGCAGAAGGGATGGCCACATCTCCTTAAAGTTGTCACTTTGCACATCCAGCACTGGAACTTGGACTACCAGCTCTTCCCCAAGTTTTGTGCTTTTGCTGACACTATCTGGGGGTAAGGAGAACAGAAGAATGGAAGTTAATAATCAGGCAAGGGGGACGGGGAGTAGGTACCAAGCTAGGCCATGGCGGGGGGGAGAGGGGGGGCAAGAAATAGCAGCTTTCCTCCTCAAGCCTTTGTATCAGCCTGCTCTACACACAAACTTGGAGTGAATAGTGCCCTGAATTTGGGGAGAAAAAGCCTGGATCTTCCAGGGGCTTAGGTTAGACTTTGGGGAAATCACGTCTCCCTCAACATCACTATCTGTAGAAGGCGACGTTTGGACTACGATGATCTGTGAGGTTCCTTTTTCCCATGTCCTGAGGAACTATTTGTTACAGCTCCAGGAGTTCAGCTCCTTTAATATCCCATCAGGATCCATACCACTGTTCCCTTGGTGCCCTAGCAGCCACAATCACCAGAGCCGCCTAATAATTAGGCCTCAGAGATAAAGCCCTGCATCTGGCTTCCCAATACATCCCACGTCTTTTGGACCACAATTCCCAGTCTGCCCCACTTCGATGTGTTCCAGACTACATTTCCCGACATTCCCTCCAACGATCCCAACTGTGCTCCTAACACTCCAGGCTTTTGCAGCCCGAGCCGCGGTGCACACTGGGACTGGTAGTCTCCTCGTGGCTAGCTAAGAAGGGAGAAGTTAGTCCTCGGAAACTTGAGGTCGGTTTCTAGAACTATGAGCCAGAGGCCTTCCCCTCCCCCAGGGCGCACAGGCTTCTAAGCCGTCCCCTGAAAAGCCACTCACTGTTAGAGATCGCTGGAGCTGCGCCATCGTCACTGTCGCCTGCCATGACACCGCGCGGCCCTTGCCTAACTAGTCGGCGGCAAGAAACGGCAGGACTTCCGCTTTGTCTCCCGGCGCGACTACCGCGTTCTGGGGTCGGGGCAGGCTCTAGCCTCCGGAAGTCGCTGAGGGGCTGGAGTTCCGTTCAGACCTCCGGGCTCTGGTGCGCGAGAAGCGGGTTCGGAGCGTCCTGGGATCCTATTGGCTGTCACGGTTCAGCTCGCCGCCCGGATTGGCCGGAGCCACGCCCCCGGGACCGTGGGGTAGCCGGCCACGTGAAAACGTGAGAGGTAATTCTTCGTGTACGTACTGTGGGGACGTGGGAGGGAGCTTCTCGCTGTCTTCAGGGACACGGCTCCGGGGTAGCGGGGGGTGTTTCCAGAGGAGGGGGCGCTGCCAGAGCTAAGCTTAAAGCCGCCATAGGAGTTAGACAAAGGCCGGGAATGTGGGGGAAGGATGTCTAATCTGGGAAAGAGCAAGTTCCCTGCGAGGATGGAACTCCCTGCGGTGCAGAAGGTGAGAGGCGGCGAGGCTGCGGAGATGTCAGAGCGATCCACCAGCAGGGAAGCTTTTGAAACAATCCAGGCAGCTGACAAGAATGACTTGAATTAGGCTCCAGCAGGAGGGACGATGAGGAAGGAACACATTGTAAGCGACTTGGAGGTACAGGTGATCGAAGGTGATTGGACACGGCTCCTGCTACGGTGAGCGAGGTGTGCCTACCAGAGAGACCGCACTTTCCCTGGAGCTGCAGTTCCCATCCTCTCAGCCCAGCAAGGACTCAACGCTTCCTCCCTGGTTACTCACTCTTCCTTGTTCATTTTCAACCTTCCTACTGAGTCTTTCTTCATCGTTATTCAGAATTGTTTGGGTTTCTCCTACTCTAAAACAAGGAAAACCCTTTCATCTCAAGAATTAATTTAACAAGTATTTACTGTATTCAACTTACCTGGCACTGTGAATATAACCATCACCAAAAGAAACCCAGGACTTGCGTTCATGAAGTTTCACAGTCAAGTTGGGGAAGTGGACACTGATTAAAGAAGCACCAAAAAGAAAAAGTGAAATTGCAATTGATGTAAGAGCAACAATGGAGAAATACACAAGAGGGTAGCCTGGGGGGACCTGATATGGACAGTTAAGTCAAGACCTGAAGAATGAGAGGATGTTAGGTAGAACATAGGAGAAGAGCTGTCCAAGTAGAGGATACAGATTGGGTCAGGCCTCAAGGTAGACAGACACTTAGTGGATTGAAGCATCTATTTCACGCAAACATGGCTGGAGCATAGGGATCTAGGTGATAAGGCAAATGGGGCCCTGAAACTCACAAGGCTTATATTAGGATTGGCTTCTAAGAGCAATGGGTGTGACAGCCAGAGTCTTCCAACATCAGCCCTTTCACAACCTACAAAGTACTTTGTGATCCTGTGCCCCCTTTTTTAGCTCTCTAACCTTATTTCCTATCCTTACCCCCCCTCATTCTATTTTAACCACATTGGCTTCCTTACTGTTCTACAAACACACCAGGCACCATGCTTAGGGCCTTTGCACTAGCTCCTTCTTCATATGCCTTTCCCACAGGTATCCACATGGCTAACTTCTTCAACTGCTCTAAGTCATTGGTCAAATAACACTTTAACAAGGCCCACCATGACCACATTCTTTAAAATTGCAACATTCCACCCCCAGCCCCATTTGTTATCCCCTTCACCTGCTCTATTTTTTTCTCCTTATGCTTATATTTATCACCTACTATCCTATATAGTTTACTTATGTATATTATTTATTGTCTGCCCTCTATTAGAATATAAACCCTGTGAGGACAGGAACCTTGGATGTTTTATTTCATGAAGTACCTAAAACTGCTTCATACATAGTAGGCAGTCCATAAATATTTTTCAGTGAACTAATGGGAGGCAATTGAAGGTTTTAAGTAAGAAAGTGCTACAATCATCTCTTAAAATATTGCTTTATGGAGAATGGATTGTAGAATGAATTATGGAAGGAAGTTTGGCTATGAAGGAAAGTGGGTCTTGTGGAAGGGATTGGAGGAGCAGCACTCTGAGCTCAGATAATTTAGGAAGAAAGACCATTATTTCATAAAAGGTAAGTGAAAATGGAGATAAGTTTATTGCACTCTTTTTTTTTCCCTCGAGAAGGCTCTACAGCAGCAGTTCTCAACTTGTGGGTCGCGACAGATTGAGAACCACTAGCAGGGTCACCTAAGACCATTGGAAAACACAGATATTTACATTATGATTAATTAACAGTAGCAAAATTACAGTTATGAAATAGCAATGAAAATAACTTTATGGTTGGGGGTCACCATAACATGAGGAACTGTATTAAAGGGTCACGGCATTAGAAAGGTTGAGAACCACCGACTTAGGGTCTGGTCTATAGTAAGCACTTACTGTTAGCTACATTAAAATATTTTTAAAAGGCAGCTACAAGTACAGTAAGGGAGAAATGAAGAGCAACCAGATGCATTTTATCTTTGCTAATGGTCAGCTGGCTATGATCTACATCACAAAAGATTAGGCATAAAAATAGCCCCACCCCAACTTGATATCTGCTCTCGGGCAAATCTTTTCTCCTTTCCAATCCTTGGTTTCTCCTTTCTACAGAATGAAGGTTTGGACTAGATGACTGTTGAAGACTGCTTCATTGTAAATGTGCTGCATCTCTAAGCAGATAAACCTCCTACCCATTCCCGTGCTCCTAGACACATCTGAAGAACCCCTACCCACACACATAGTCACCATAAGCATCAGGTATGCACAGGTGCTCCTGCACAGGAAGCTTTTGGTCTTTGACCCAGCCCAGCCCTGGCCTCTTCCTTTGTGTACATCTCCAGAACTATTCTGCTGGTCCCTCTTAGGCCATTTGGAGTAGCTCAGCCCTATTGATTGTACCTCAGTGCCACAGCCAGTCAAGAGCAAGCCCATGAGCATCTAAAGAGTTGTTTGTTTGTTTCAGAAGATAAGTTTTTATTGATTTTTCAGAGAGGAAGGAAAAGGGAGATAGAACCATGGAATGGCTGCCTCCTGCATGCCCCTTATGGCTCCTGTATACCTCTACTGAGAATAGAGCCCACAACTTAACCTGAGCATGTGACCTGACCAGGAATCAAGCTAGTGAGTTCAACTCTTCTCAGAGTTGTTGAGAAAAGCTGGATACTATGTGAATGGTGTAGGGAGGGAGGGCCCCAAGATTCAGCCTAATTTTGACTGACTACTTTGGCTGGGCCTTTGTGTTCTAGATCGTCATGAAGAAGCCACGAGCAGCTGTAGGAAGTCGGCCCAGGAAGCAGACATCAAGCCGGAAGGGAAGGGAGAAACATGCCCTCAACAGCAGCCAGCTCACTATCCCTGATGGTGAGGAACTTGGACCTGGTGAAAAACTCATGGGCTGGTTTCACTGGCTAAGAAAGGGGGCAGATTCAAGCCTGAAGGGACTAATTAAGGATCTAATTCTGACTTTGCAATGTGATTTTGGGATAATTGCTCTGAATGGCTGCTTTCTTGCCAGTGACAGGGAGCAGTAGTCTGTGCATTTTCTTCCTCATGGGGCTTTCACAGGATCAAATGAGTTGATCTGCCTGAAAGTATTTTGTAAATGGGAAATCCCTGCACAGGTGTGTTATGCTTGTCTGAAACTGTTGGGTTTTCATTATGACCCAGAGAAAAGGGAGCCAGCAGTACCACTCTGGGAAGATTAAGGCTAGAAACTTGGCTAAGGCTACTCACAGCTAGATAATTTTGGACTAACTCCAGGTCAAGGGGTCAGGGATAGGGGGAGGCCTAAGTGGAAGCAGACTGCAACCAGGCTGTACTGTCCCGGATCCCTGGTGCTCAGCCTGTGCAGGGACAACTCCTGAGTTTCCTGAGGCCCTAGCAGGCCAGGCCAGGTGTCAGGAGGAGACGGCGTTGCAGGCCTCTGTCTCCCCGTACCATCAATTCAGAGATACAGCCGAGGTCACAGTCTTCCGGGAGAGCCTGCTAAGCTGGTATGACCTAAAGAAGCGGGACCTACCCTGGAGAAGGCTGGTAGGCAGGCGGGGGACAGGGACGGGGGTGGGAGGCTAGTGCCCAGCCCCCTCCACACCAACTCCCTATCTGGAATTGCATTGGCAGGCAGAGGGTGAGGTGGACCTGGACAGGCGGGCATACGCTGGTGAGTACATCTCCTGAGAACAGAGCTGCTTTTTGCCTGGACACCCTCAGTTTGGAATCAGGGTAATGGGCCAGGAGCAGGGCAGGTCAGCAGTGTCCTCATGCCAACCCCTCTTCCCCAGTATGGGTCTCAGAGGTCATGCTGCAGCAGACCCAGGTTGCCACGGTGATCAACTATTATACCAGATGGATGCAGGTGATTTCAGGGAAGGAAGGGGAAGGTGATGGGCTAGACCCCAGATGAGAGCCTGTCTTTGGGCTGGGCGGAAAGAAGGCTCCTTTTTCCTCCCTCACCCTTGACCTCTCTATTTTTGCCTGTCTTCTGGCTATAGAAGTGGCCAACACTGCAGGATCTGTCCAATGCTTCCCTGGAGGTGAGACCCACCCTAGGGGAGGGGGAAATGAGGACAACAGAGGACTGAGTGCTGATTTCTCTGACCTCTGACCTCACCCACAGGAAGTGAACCAGCTCTGGGCTGGCCTGGGGTACTACTCTCGAGGCCGGCGGCTGCAAGAAGGAGCCCGGAAGGTAAGGGGATAGCAGGGAGGGCGGGATACCCAGGCCCTCAGGTGTCTCCTAACATTGAACCTCTCCCACCCAATCAGGTGGTAGAGGAGCTAGGGGGCCATGTACCACGAACAGCAGAGACCTTGCAGCGGCTCCTGCCTGGCGTGGGGCGGTACACAGCTGGAGCCATTGCTTCCATTGCCTTTGGCCAGGTGAGCCCAGAGTCCACCCCCATTTTGTGCGTACCCACTTTCCTCCAGACCAGGCTGACTTCTGGACTCCTGTGTCAGGTGACCGGTGTGGTAGATGGAAATGTAGTGCGGGTGCTATGCCGTGTCCGAGGCATTGGTGCTGATCCCAGCAACACCTTTGTCTCCCAGCAGCTCTGGTAGGATATTGGGGTAATGCAGGACATTGGGAAGGGTGCCTCCACAGGATCTTCGGCTCACAGAAATGTTTCCTTCTGGTAGGAGCTTAGCCCAGCAGCTGGTAGACCCAGCCCGGCCCGGAGACTTTAACCAAGCAGCCATGGAGTTGGGGGCCCTAGTGTGTACCCCGCAACACCCACACTGCAGCCAGTGCCCTGTGCAGAGCCTGTGCCGGGCACACCAGAGGGTGAGCCATCTGGGGAAGGGGCAGCGAGGTCCTAGGGAGTGCCCCGTGCTCTGTGACTTCCTTCCCTGTGCCTGTCAGGTGGAGCGGGAGCAGCTTCCAGCCTCACAGAGCCTGCCAGGCAGTCCTGACGTGGAGGAGTGTGGTGAGTGCCGGTTCTAGGCCCAGCCTCCCCTGCACTGTCACTGAGCTGCCTGGGAAGCCTCATTCTAGTTCGTCCTACAACCTGAGTTAGATTCTCCAGGGCCAAGACCTGCTCTCTGGGCCTGGCACTTAAGCCCACTTGGCCTGAGTGGGGCTTGGGGATTTCTGTCCCCAGCTCCGAACACTGGACAGTGCCAGCTGTGCGCACCTCCTACAGAGCCCTGGGACCAGACCCTGGGAGTGGCCAACTTTCCCAGAAAGGCCAGTCGTAAGCCCCCCAGGGAGGAGTGCTCTGCCACCTGTGTTCTGGAGCAGCCCAGGGCCCCTGGGGGTGCCCAGATTCTGCTGGTGCAGAGGCCCAACTCAGGTACCTGGGTCCTGGGAGTGGAGGGCAATGATGTGAGCAAAAGGGGAGAAATGGAGGAGTCAACAGCTAAGGCCTACTCACACCTGCTGACCGCTGTCTCAGGTCTGCTGGCAGGACTGTGGGAGTTCCCATCTGTGCCTGTGGATCCCTCAGGACGGCATCGCAAGGCCCTGCTGCAGGAACTGCAGAATTGGGCTGGGCCCCTCCCAGCCACCACCCACCTGCATCACCTCGGGCAGGTAAATGAGCAGTGAAGGGTCCAAAAATGATGGCTTTTTCAGCCACACCCATGGGCCTGTTTCAGCCCCTTGGTCCTCCCCCAGGTGGTCCACATCTTCTCTCACATCAAGTTGACCTATCAAGTATATGGTCTGGCCCTGGAAGGGCAGGCCCCAGTGACAGTCACACCTGGCGCTCGCTGGCTGACTCGGGAAGAGTTTCGCACCGCAGCTGTCTCCACCGCCATGAAAAAGGCACTACCTTTATTGTCTTTGTTGTGCTTTCTGCATATTCTGCATGAATCTATTACTATATAAACAGAAAAAATAAAAATAAAAAAGGACAGGGTTCTGGCTCTTTGGAGGAAGATGCCAGTCCTGCACTCCCCCCTCTCTTCTTGGCTAGGTGTTCCGCGTATATGAAGGCCAACAGTCGGGGACCTGCAAGGTGAGTCCCCTGGCCCTCACCCAGCCATCTCTCTCCTTAGGCCTGAATCCACAGGTTTTCAGTGAGTTAGTGACTCATGAGGGTGAACATTGTCCACTCCGAGTTTCACCAGGGGGCGAGGAGTGACCTAGAGACCTTATAGTCTAGGGTCCAGGTGGAGAGGGGACAAAAGAAAATGATGGAGACAGTAGTGTCAGATGTGTGAAATGTTTGTACTAGATTTTGTGGGATTTGAGGTGGAGAGCTCTGTTCTGTCTGGGAGGAAAGGATCAGGGAAAGGGTGCTTGAAAGAAGTGGCTGGTTAGGTGGGTCCTAGAAATGAATCATTTTCTCCAGGTTTGGGAGGGGAATCAGCAATCAGGATGTTCTTCCAGGCCCAAGAAGAGTTTAAGTAGCCCTGGTTTGTGTTGCTCGATGGTTAGGTCTTGGCTGGAGCACTGAAGGATTCTGGTCAAGGGCATGTACCTGGGTTACAGGTTTGATCCCCACCCCAGTCAGGCCTGTACAGGAGATAGCCGTTCAATGTTTTCTCTCCCTCTCTGAAAATCAACGGAAAAAATATCCTTAGGTGAGGATTAAAAATAAATGGAAAAGGCATCCTCAGGTGAGGATTAACAAAATAAAAAGTGTAAGTAATCATGGGCACAATGCAGTCTGCATGTGTGAGGAACTCTGAGCATCTAGTTAGAGCAATCAGCAGAGCTGTGAATACCAGCCCACCGAAGCATTTTAGGTGAAGAGAGGAGTCAGATTTATATTTGAGGAAGATGACCTTGGACTGCCGTTTAGAGAGTTGATGGAAGAAAGATTCTGGAGATAGGTTGGAAGCTTTACTACATTCAGGCTAGATCAGTGGCGTGGGGGTAGGGATGAAAGAATATTCTTCACTGTCCCCTTAATGCATTCTTTGGCTTCTAAACAGAGTTCCAAAAGATCCCAGGTGTCTACTCCATCCAGCCGGAAAAAGCCCAGCCCGGGCCAGCAAGTCCTGGATAGTTTCTTTCGGCCCCATAACCCCACAGATGCACCTAGACCCAGCATTACCGCCCAGTGACACATCTGGAAGGCCCTCCCCCACCCCCCGAGAATCCTGTTTTTAAATAAAGTACTTATTTTTATAGTCATTTTTGGAGACTTTCCATCCTCCTTCCTTTTCACCTCTGAATGTTACAAGAAGTGGTCAAGTCCCCACTTGCTCCTGACTTCCTCTGGCTGAGCTCCCAGCCAGCCCTGGGCAGAGAGAGGAGCATGTTCTACCCAGAGTAATCTGCCCTCCCTCGGCCCCCAGGAAAGAGGGAGAAGGCAGCTGCAGGAAGTCCCTACCAGTGGCTGATACGCCACACCTTCATTCCAGGTCTCTGGTTCTGTAGCAGTGGTATTGCTCTAGTGCAGGTGGTTTGGGTCAGCCCTGACCTAGCCCCTCCCCACTTTTGTGGCTGCTCCTGAGGGAGAAGGGAAGGAAGCACAGAGGAAGATTGGTTCTGTCTTAAATTCCAACCTCAAATAAGAAGTCATTTATTTAGGGATAAATTACACATGTAGTGAATCCATACAGAAAAGCAAGGGGTTAATAATCCTAAAATTGGGAGTGGGTGAAGGGAAATGTGGTCAGAGAAGGATATAAAAGTCTTCAAGAGTATCAGTTATGTTCTATTTCCTAAAGGAGTTACACTCCTTTATTTTTTATAACTCCCATATATATTAGATATAGGCTATAAAAAGTGTTTTATCGTTGGACCCCAGTGAGAGATTCAACTTCTGGCAGGTACTGATGAAATGGAGGCCACACTGGCCCTTAGGACAAACAAAGCCTTACTCCACCAGGTGCTGAACTCCCCGGGCCCCTGGGACAGGTGGCTGCCGGCTCTGGCTTCCTCAGGCTTCCTGGCCCCTGGCAGCTTCCTCCTCCACAGACTGCCACAAGGCCTGGATGTTGCCCTGGCCAAAGCCTGTGGCCCCCTGCCTCTGAATCAGCTCCAGGAAGAAGGTGTCCTCTGCAAAGAGGGACTTGGTGAAGACCTGAAGCAAAAACTTGCCTTTTTCGCCATCTAGCAGAATTCCCTGCAGGGCCAGCCTGCTGGGCTCATGGCCGGCAGCTAGGATCTGACTTTCCTTGCCTGGCTGCTGGTAGTAGGCCTTCGGAGGAGTCAGGAGCTGGCCCCCAGCCAGAGTCACCCCTTCCGTGGCTTCTATGATGTTTGGTGTGTACAGTCCCACGTGCTGCAGGCCTGGTCCTCTGTGCTGGGCCAGGAACTGCTGCACCTGGTCCAGCCCACCAGCGGCCCCGGGCAGGGACTCAGCCAGCACAAGGGTGGGGACAGCACTGCATGGCCCTGTCTGCAGGGCAGTGAGCCTCAGCCCCCCTTGTCTGGAACCCGCTGTCACCTCCAAGCCCCGTTCCGGGACCTCACCTGGGCTCAGTGGCAGGTGGTAAAATCCTAGACAGTCGCGGAACCAGCGCATCAGTGTAGGGGAGCTGCCGCGGGTGCAGGCCAGGGTCAGGTGGTCCACGTGGCTGAACCAGCCAGGGCCGGTTTTGGAGGACAGAGGCCGGAAACCGGGCAGGAAGGGTCCGCGGTAGTCGGTGCGCTCCAGCAGCGTCAGGCTGAGGTTGCCTGCGGGCGAGTCGACCACGGTGTAGGTGGCAGCACCCAGGGCATCCTGCACACTAACCGGGGGCACGAGCACGCAGCAGCCCTTTGCCTCCAGCGCCCGGGCGGCTGCACCCGCGTCCGCCACATCAAAGCACAGGTTGGTGGCGCTGGACACTTGGTGCTGCGGGTCCAGGCCGTAGAGCGGCTCCCGGGCCCCCGCGCCCTCATTCACCAAAAAGACCGCGTCGCCGCTGCGCAGGGCCAGCTGCCGCCAGCCGTCCGCCTCCCGCGCCGCCACGGGCTGGAAGCCGAAGAGGCGCTGCAGATCCCTGGCCAGAGGCTGCCCTGTGGGCACGTGGAAGGCGATATGGCAGAGTCGGCAGGCGGGCGCGGCCATGGCGGTTTGGGTGGTGACCCCGGACTGTCCTTCCCTTCGGCCCGCGCACTTGTCGTTCGGGACTCTGGGACTCTCCGTCGCAAGCTTGTCGTCGGAAGCCGGTGGAGCCCAGTGTTTTGCCCGCAGAGCGCGCTCCTAGCACGTTTTGGGGAGAAGTCACAGTCCGACCCTCTTGGGTGCTTGCGGCGCTTTCTACTGCACCACCCCAACTTGGAGATCCCTTGGGACCGACCACCAGGTCCCCGGGGCGAGTGGGGAAAACCACGTGGAGCCGGTGCTGGGCGGAGCGGGGCGAGGGGGCGGAGCCGGGGACTCGGAGCCTGAACTCTCCACGCGCCCGCCCCGAGGCTAACGCGGAGGGAGCTGCAGGGGCGCGGGCTGCGCCTTCACGGAGCCTCCGGGGCGCACGGAGCGTCCCTCCCCGGCCTCCCGAAATCACAATAGCTGCCTTCACTCGTCAACCTCAGAGCAAAGGGAATCTGCCCCCGTTGGGAGAGGAGCCCAAATTCTCCCCCACAGGCAAGGGAAATTTTGTTTTATCTTGTTTGCAATTTCATGCTTTAGCTTAAAAATTCTGGAGAATTTTGCCATTAACCCTAATATCCCTTTAAGACTTTAAAAATATTTTTAGGATATTTAACTTAAAGCATGTAACTTTGAAACGTTTTAGGTGAGAGCCCTGGCCGGGTAGCTCAGTTTGTTGGAGCATCATCCGGACACACCAAGCTTGCAGGTTCCATGCCTGGGTCAGGGCACATACAAGAGTTAGCCAGTGATTGCATAAGTAAGTGGAACAACAAACTGATCTCTCCCTTTCTCTCTAAAAACAATAAAATTTTTTAAAAAAATGTTTTAGGTTACAGATTTTCATTTCCTGCCCCACATGGACCAGAGAAATGAATGTTATAGGAAGACAGGCCGTCTATATGGCCTCTACACACATCTCCTTTATCCTGGGCAGTCTCTCAGCTCCACCTGTCTCTTTCTTCAGCCCTGTGTTTCTCCCCACATCATTTTAACTCCTTGTCCCAAGCAAGAAACAAACGAGTGGTTCAGAACCTGAAAGAAACAGCTGCACTGGTGTCCTTTCTCCCCTTCTGAGCCTCTAGGAGTAGAACTCCAGCCCTCCTTGTCCTTTGTAGTTTCCTGACTTTGTATTGGGCCAGAGGAGCTTTCTGGGGGTGTTTCTGTCCTTGAGCCCCAGAATTGTGTGGTGTAACTGGATTGAGGAAATTAGGAGTCTGCTGGGACTTCAGCTGGTGCTCTTGAATGGCTTGGGAAGGGTATTCCAAGAAGGGCAAATGGAATAAGCAAAAGGTCAGTGAGGAATGAGCCAAGTCCTCAAAGGAGCAATGGAGCATTCAGGAAGCATTTGGGATGGATGTTTTGGTTCCAGGCATTATAAAAGAGGTTCCTTGTGATGTGGTGCTTACAGTGGAGTCTCATTGCCAAGAAAAAGGATTGATCAGGGGATGGGGCTTGAAAAAGAAAAAGACAAACAAACAAACAAAAAAACCCAGGACTGGCTGGGTGTTCAGGTCTGCAGTCAGGAGGGCAGAACCCAGAAGCGGGTCAATAGTGGTGAAAAGCAAAAGGCAGTTGTTCTGCTCTGCAGACCAGTGAATTTGAGGACATGGGTTCCAAAAGCCAGGCAGGCCTTGGTTTGAAATCTACCTCCAACATTCACTAGCTGTATGACTTGGGCCAAGTTGCTTAACTTCTCTGAGCCTTAATTTTCTCATCTGTAAAAAATGGCAATAATAAATAGTACTTCAATATTTCACTGTGATTAAGTGAAATAGTACGTGCTTCAGCCTGGCCAGAGATTCAGGTTTTAAACCCTGTGAAACTGGGCCTGACTATGATGGGTTAGGGGGTGAGGGGCATGTCACAAGGAGAGGGGCTGTAGTAGGACGCAGAATAACAGGCACAGTAGGGCTATTCCCCAGGCCTGAGCACTGGGAAGGCACTGGCAGGGCCCTACCTTTGGTGATAAATTCTGGGGAAAGAGACCCTGAAAATAGGGCTCTTTAAGGGCTGGGCAGAATAGGCTTTCATGACCAGGGTCTCAAGATAGAAGAGTGCTTTCATGGTCAGGATCCTAAGGGAGCAGCTCTAATGCCTCCAGGTCTTAGTTCCACTCAAGGGTTCTAGACAGAGGGAGCAGAAACGGGACCCCTGACCCTTTTTGGCTGGGATACAGGAGCACCGTTGACCTGCTTAGGCACCATGCTTGATCTTAACGCTGGTCTTCGACTGGCCTCTAAAGGTCATCTAGGGGTGGAAGTGGTCACAATGTTGGTCTCTGTCTCTCTGGTTCAGACTCAACTTCCTGCCTGGCTGGCATCTGGCAGTGACCAATATAGGACCTCTGTCCCCTTGGGGTCAGGACTTTCCAAAGATGGGTCCTTTGAGCCTGGCCACCATCGCTTTCTTGCTAGGGCTATGATATTAAGAGGGTGGGCGTGCAGGTTGAGAGCAAAACAAACCATACAAGGCTACTGGAGGGCACACAGGTGGAAGGGGCGAGGCTGTGACGCTGCGGGCCCTCCTGCAATATCTGCTTCTACAGCGACCAGGTCAGTAGAGATGGTGGCAGGGGTTATGAAGGGGTAAGGAGCTGAGCTACTGGAACTCCATCCATCCTTCCTGCAGGTGTAGGTCCAGGCTAGCTCCTCCGAAATCCTGACCCCCACCTCTACTCAATCTCTCTTCTCCCAGAAAGCAAATCGCCCTGGGAACTCCTGCCTGCCTGCTCCTGCACCTCCCAGATCCTGTCTTTTCCAAACTCCCCCCCCGCCCCCTTTTTTCCCCTTCTCCCAGGGTGTCCCGGAAGTTCCCTGGTTCTGGCCCTGGCCCTGCCCTGCCAAACCAGGATTCCATCCCTCTTCCAGCCTGCCCAGCGGTTGACATTGTATAAAGGGTGGCTCAGAAGACTTTAAGATGAAGGGGACTTTTTTTGTTGTGGTGGTGGTAAAATACGCACAACAATACCATGTTAACCATTTTTAAGTGTAGAGATCAATGGTATTAAGTACATTGTTCTGCAACCAGCACCATCATCCATCCACTGAACTCATCTTCCCAACTGAAACTCCCTACTATCCCCTCCCCAAAGCCCCTGGCAACCTCTATTATCTTTTCTGCCTCTTGTAAAGGTCAAAGTAAGAAATATTCAAACCTATAGAGAATTTTTGTGAGTTTATTTGAGCCAAACTGTCGGCAATTGCTGGGAAGCAGAATCTCAATGGATTAGGATAATGCTCCAGAGAATGGAAGTTTTTTTTTTTTTTTTAACCTATTTGTATAAATTACAATCAAAGGAGGAGATGTAGGTATGTTACATGAAATCCATTGGTGATAGATTAGAGAGGCGGGAGAAAGCAAAGGTGGGGGGACTTCTGGGATTGGATAAAAAGTAATATGATAGACACATACTTCTTAGGATCGTTAACAGTCAACAATTAACATGATAACAATGAAGGAATTTGTGGTATCCGTCCTGGCACTCAGGACTTTTGGTTGTGCCCTGAGGGGTCTGGAAAAAGGGAAGTTACAAGTTACCCTGACATTTCAATGATATGTTATCATAGATGCAAAAAGACTAAGGTAAAGATAAAGGTTAAGGTAAAGATTGACCTTGTCAGGGAAAATACCAGCCTAGGAGGTGACTACCCACCATAACTGCTTTTAATTAAAGTTTAATTTCAGACCATCCTTTGTGGTTACTTTAGGTCTTATGTAGGCCTTCCCTGAGTTTGTCAGGTTAGCATGTGGCCTCTTCTTTCTACACTTAGAATAATTTCACTTAGAATAATTCCTTCAAGTTTTATCCATGTTGTAGCAGATGTCAGATTTCAAGAAGGTGACTTTTGAGTTAATTCCTGAAGGAAGTGGGGGAGCTAGAGGAATAGGAAAAGGCCCTGAGGTAGGAATGGAGCTGGTGTTAGATAAAAAGGCCAGTGCAGCCGAAACCAGTTTGGCTCAGTCGATAGAGCGTCGGTCTGTGGACTGAAAGGTCCCAGGTTCGATTCCGGTCAAGGGCATGTACCTTGGTTGCGGGCATATCCCCAGTAGGGGGCGTGCAAGAGGCAGCTGATAGATGTCTCTCTCTCATCGATGTTTCTAACTCTCTATCGCTCTCCCTTCCTCTCTGTGAAAAATCAATAAAAAAAAAGGCCAGTGCAGCTGGAAGAAGATAGGGGTGGGAGGTGGAGAGGAGAATAATAGTGTTAAGGCAAATTTTGTAGCATGTTAGAGTTTTGGCTTTGTTAAATGAAAGTTAACAAAATAAAATTTGTTTTCAAGATTTAATAGTTTTTTTTTTTTTTAAGTGCCCTTACCTGAAATTGAACCCAGGACCCTTCAATTCCCGGGATGAAGCTCTATCCACTGAGCCAAACCAGCCAGGGTGAGCTCATTGTCTTTATTAAGTGATTCATGAACTGATTGGGTAGCACCTCCTCTAGCAACTAGAAGGGCCACTCTGAGGGGCTGTACAAAATGGGTTTTTATAGGAAGAGGAATAGGGCAAGGGGGTTATTAACAAAAGAAAAGTTGATTTTGGGGCTAATATCTTTTCTTTAGGGGAAGGGTTTTTATCATGCAAATTTCCTATTTTCTCTATGTGTGTGTGGAAGGTGGGAGGTGGGGAGGAGGGATGGAGAAGGCCTCTGTGACAAATTGCCTTACTGGTGCTTGACCAGAAAACTCCAGACCAACTAGTTGATTAATATTATATTACTAGGCCGAAACCGGTTTGGCTCAGTGGATAGAGCGTCCGTCGGTCTGTGGACTGAGGGGTCCCAGAAGGTTCGATTCTGGTCAAGAGCATGTACCTTGGTTTCGGGCACATACCCAGTAGGGGGCGTGCGGGAGGCAGCTGCTCTATGTCTCTCTACGATGTTTCTAACTCTCTATCCCTCTCCCTTCCTCTCTGTAAAAAAATCAATAAAAATATATTTTTAAAAAAGATTATATTACTGGGAGAAGTTGGAACTGTAATTAGATCAGGTATTAAATCTAGGTTTGGTATCATAAGCTTTTTAGCAGAAGTGATGCTACCCTGGTCCTGTGGTTTTTATCTCTAACAACTCTGAGTGAGCTAGGAAGTCACTGGAGAGTTTTGAGTTAATTCTACAGAACATTCCTGTCTGCTGTGTTGATACTAAAAGGATGGGAAGCAAGGGCCAAAACCGGTTTGGCTCAGTGGATAGAGTGTCGGCCTGTGGACTGAAAGGTCCCAGGTTTGATTCTGGTCAAGGGCATGTATCTTGGTTGCCGGCACATCCCCAAATCAATAAAATATATTAAAAAAAAAAAAAGCTTTTGCCAAAACCGGTGTTGCTCAGTGGATAGAGCGTCGGCCTGAGGACTGAAGGGGCCCAGGTTAGATTCCGGTCAAGGGCATGTATCCTGGTTGCGGGCACATCTCCAGTGGGGGGCGTGCAGGAGGCGGCTGATGGATGTCTCTCTCTCATCGATGTCTCTAACTCTCTATCCCTCTTCCTTTCTCACTGTGAAAAATCAATAAAATATATTAAAAAAAATAAAAAATAAAAGGATGGGAAGCAAGGGCAGAATAGGGAAGCCAGTGAGGAAGATGTTGCTTCTAACATTGTCTGGAAGATTCCCTGGGGAGAGAAATTTAATATATATATATTTTTAAGTTGATTTAAGAGGTTAAGGGAGGAAGAGAGAGAAGCATCAATTGGCTGACTCCTACCGACACCCAAACTAACTGACAATTTCACTGGTACATGGGGCAACACTCAACAACTGAGCCACACCGGCCAGGGCTGAGGGGCACTTTTACGTGTTGAAGGATTGGAGTCAAGCCTTGCAGATGGAGGGCACAGTTTATCCAAGGCTCATAGATGAGAGGCGCATTTTCATTTCCAAAGCCCTGGGGCAGGGCTCTCTCTGGTGCTCTGCTGGCCCTTCCTAGCTGTAGAAGGAGAATTGGAACCATTTCTTAGTATTTGCAGTACCCTCACCCTTACATCCCCTCATCTGTGGTTTCATTTTCCACTGTTTCATTTGTCTGCTGTCCACTGAGGTTTGAAAATATTAGATAGAAAATTCTAGAAATAAACAATTCATATGTTTTAAGTTGCATGTCACTCTCAGTAGCATGATGAAATCCTGCACTGTTCTACTCTTCCCCAACCAGCATACAAACCATCCCTTTGTGGAGCGTATCCAAACTATATGTATGTAAGTTAGTCATTTCACTGCCTTCTCCATGATCAGATCCACTGTCTGATAACTCCACCTTAAAAGGATGGCAGGTCACTGCTGATTTTCACCTTGTCCAATGGGCAAGTCTCTGCCTCAGAAACGTTTATACAGTCAACTCTCTCCTTCCTGAGACACACTTTCCTTGAGTTTCATAACACCATATGTCCTCTTTGGAGGTTGTCTCTCTTTCCCCACTTTTAAATGTTGGTGCTGCTTTGGGCTTTGGGTGCTGTTTACATCAGATGATTCCCATATTTATGTCCCCCCTCCCAATCTTTTTCTTCTTCCCCTTCCTAATCTTTATTCAACTGTGGTTTTTTTCATTTTTTTTTGTTTATTGTTTAAAGTATTACAAGTGGTAGTACATAGGTCTCCTTTTTTTCTTTTCCCCTATTGACTGTTTCTCCTCTCGTCTTCCTGGTTGGAGCAGTACTGTCAGTTCCTCTCTATGGCAGGAGTCCACTTGGTCTTGGAGTTGTTTTCTGAAAGTATATAAACATATTCTCGACCGAAAGTTAATAAAGGAATCTTTTCTATAAGATTGACTTGGGGTCCTTTTTGTTTTTGCCCAAACGATTTTCCTTTGGCTTATTTTGACACCAGGTGTTTTTCATGGGTGTCTTGTGCTTTGGAGGTGGAGGTCCCAGGGTCCACGGTCTGCAGCTGTGGCAGCAGGACTCTGGCTGGAGTGGCTGCTGGGTCGCAGAGCAGCTCCAAGGCCTGTCTGGTAGGTGATGATGAGTTCCTAAAGAAAGGCCGTTTTCCCCTTCAAGATGGCATGGGCTCCGTGCCTGAGTCCCGCAGTTCGGGGAGTGCCCACAGCGGTGGCAGTCTCTCCTTGTCCAAGAGAGCCTGTCTGCCAGCCCCTGCTGCTCCTGCGAGATTTAACTGTTCCTTACTCACTCACACACCACACACATCCACACACTCTCCTTTCATCCCCTCACTCACTCCCTCTCCCTCACCTCCGTCCTGCCAGCCGCCATCTTTCCCCCGGAAGCTCTATTCAACTGTTAACTTGCCATTTTGACTTGCATGCCGCACAGCAACCTCAAGTTCAACATGCACATTGTCCTCCTTCTAGTGCTCCCATCTCATCAGTTGTCCCACTGTTCTTCAGCGGTCCTAGCTAGCTACCTGCAAGTCATTTTTCTTTTCTTTTACATTGGACTTATTGGGGTCACACTGGCTAACAAAATTACATAGGTTTCACATGCACAATTCCACAACACATGTGTGCAATGTGTTGTGTGTTCACCACCCAAGTCAAGTCTCTCTCTATCACCATGTATCCCCCATACTCTCCTTGCAAGTAATTTTTGAACCTCCCTGTCCTTCAACCCTTACCTCCAGTTAATCACCATGCCTCTGTCCATTTCTGTATCTCTCAAACACCACTTCTTACTTCATTCCTCCTCCTCAACACCCCACCCCCTCAAGTCCAGGCCCTTATGGTCTCCTCACCACGTAGGCACTGCAAAGACCTTCCAATTGCCTCCCTGGCTTCAGGCTTCCCTCCCTCCAAACCAGTCTCCACCCTATTGCTAGAGTTAGCTTTGAGAAATGCAAATCTCATTATGTTACTGTCAGGCTTCAAAACCTTCTCTAAGTTCTGATTGCAATTGGGATAAAGAAAAAAAAAAATTCCTGTGGCTGATTAGACCCTGCCAACATTTCCAGTCTTTTGGGGTTTTTTGGTTACACTGTCCAACTCCCCTGTACTATAGATCTTGACTGCTCCCTCCCACTCAGAGCTTTTGTCTTTGCTGTCCCCTCCTGTCTTGACCTGGCTACCACCTTCTTCTTCTTCTTCTTCTTCTTCTCCTTCTTCTCCTTCTTCTTCTTCTTCTTCTTCTTCTTCTTCTTCTTCTTCTTCTTCTTCTTCTTCTTCTTCTTCTTCTTCTTTTCTCCTTCTCCTTCTCCTTCTTCTTCTTCTTCTTCTTCTTCTTCTTCTTCTTCTTCTTCTTCTTCCTCTTCTTCTTCTTTTTAAATATATTTTATTGATTTTTTCACAGAGAGGAAGGGAGAAGGGATAGAGAGCCAGAAACAACGATGAGAGAGAGACATTGATCAGATGCCTCCTGCACGCCCCCCAGTGGGGATGTGCCCGCAACCAAGATACATGCCCTGGACCAGAATCGAACCTAGGACCCCTCAGTCCACAGGCTGACGCTCTATCCACTGAGCCAAACTGGCCTCGGTGCTAACATCTTCTTAATCAGTAGTTCTCAGTGTAACTTTAACTTGCTTCAGGATGCCTTCCAAGATCCCCTGTCCCCCATCCCCCTTCCCCCCAAGACTTATTATTAGTGCCTAACACAAGCGTTGGCACAAGTTGAGAGCTCAATACAGTCAACTTAATGAACCAACTCAGGTCTCCAGGGCCAAGTGGGTAACTACCAGACGGTGCAGTTTTTCACATTGCCTCTAGGTGTCAACCTTGGCCTCAGCTTAACCAGGCCTTGTCTGAGAAGAGCCCTAGTAGGAGGGGCACTGGCTGAGTGGGTGCCCCAAACCACAAGCTTTAGGGAAACACAGCTTCTCCCCCATCTGCTCTGGCTCAGCTGCCTTGATAGGATGACCAGTCATCCCAGTTTTCCTCACAATGAACTTTCCTGATCCCAGGATGTGGGACTTTCAGCCCTAAGACTGGGACAATCCCAGGCTAATTGGGGTGAATGGTTACTCAACCATGGACAGAATGGCCAAGACCCCCCTGTCTGCACCAGGTAAAGTCTAAGCCCAGCAGGAGAGCTTAGTTCCAACCTAGACAAGCCCTTCACAGCAACACCACTGGTGAGCTGGCCTGGTAGCCAGATGATTGTAAGAATTTAGGAAGAGAAAATATATACACTTTAAATGACTCTAAAAAGACCTACCTATGTCTGAAAATAGCTACCACTTATTGAGTGCTACTGGGTATAACACACCTATTTACATTGTTTCTCGTCCTCACAGAAACCCTAACAGTACAGATTATTCTCCTTCCAGAGATAAGAAAAATGAGAGCCAGAGAGGTTAAGTGACCAGCCCAAATCACACGACTGTTAAATAACACGGTGAGACTCAAACCCATGTCTGCCCAACTACAGAGCTCCTTTTCTTTTCACTGAATCTGCAGCCTGGCATTTCCCTCCTGCTCCAGGCTTCGTTTGGGAGTCCCAGGGCTGTAAGAGGCAAGAAGCAGGTGTGGGTAGAAGAGGCTGAGGAAGAAGGCCTGTGATAGGGCCTGGGGTGGGGTCCAATAGCATTGCCAGCTTGCCTGTCCACACTTGAGCTGGGACAGAGCCTGGGGCCCTCCTGGAGGCCCCTTCCTGGGCTTTCGTCGTGACACCAGGCTGTGCCCTCATGGCGGAGCCAGGGCTGTGTTTCCCAGAGTCCAAGATGACCCCAGCCAGCTCTTATCTGATTGCAAATGGACATCTGGACATGGGAGAGGCCCAGGGGAAGAGCCATCAGGAGCTAGCCATAAACTAAAGGGACACTAGAGGAGTGGGGGGATGGACGGAGGCTGTGACAAGGGTCACCCTAAGCACAATGCTTTGCCTAAAGTTTGGTCTCATGAGTGGTTGCAATTAATGATGCAGCCAGCTGCTTCTCTTTCACAGAGATATTTAAGACTGAGTTTTGTTTTTGCCCAGGTTGTTGTTTAGGAGCTGAGCTGCTTCTGAATATTAACCAAGAGTGGGCTGTTTAGAAGTGTGAGCAGAGGAGTGACTGTGGTTAGGCAGAGGCCTGATGGGCCGGTCGGAGTCCTGGTGGGCACTCATTGGTCTGACAACCAGATGTTCGTTTCACAGGAGGTATAATAGCCCAGTCTCTGGGATCCTTTACCTTAAAAAACAACATGCAGCCCTGACCAGTTTGGCTCAGTGAATAGAGCATTGGCCTGTGGGCTGAAGGATCCCGGGTTTGATTCCGGTTGGGGATATGTACCTTGGTGGCAGGTACATCCCCAATAGGGGGTGTGCACGAGACAGCTGATTGATGTTTCTCTCTCATCAATGTTTCTGACTCCCTGTCCCTCTCCCTTCCTTTCTGTAAAAAAATCAATAAAATATATTAAACACACACACACACACACACACACACACACACACACAAAACAACATGCAGACATCCCTCAAGAATTTCAAGTTCTCTGGCAGAAAGGTGCTCTGGGCCACACAGTTTCATTTTATTTCCTTGGTGACATCCAAAGACTTTAAGGTACAAGATCTGTCCTGGGCCATCTTGGCCTCAGACCTGCCCAGCCTCAGAACCTGGTGAGGCTGGTGCCCGGTGGCCAGGTTCTGCCCTCTGGCTGTACTCTGCCAGCCAAGTCATCAGGGGGGATGGAACTTGAGTGAATCCTCCCCATCAGGCCATGTTTCTGCTGTACCCTAGCTGGCCTTCCACCTGACGACTGGGCTTTGTACATTCTAGGGCAGGTTGGGGGCCTTGGCATAAAGCCAGGAAGGAGAGGAGAGAAACCATTGATTACGCTGCCTTACATACAGGACTCTTCTGTCCATTCTGAAAATACCTGGTGTGTTCCAATTGGGACTACAGGGAGGAGGAACTTGTGAAGCAGTCACCAACAAAGTACTGTCACAGCTGATGTGAGACCTCTTGCCAGGAGCTCACGGAAGAAGACAGTGAGCTGATGCAGTGAAAAGCGCATGACTTTAGAGTCAGACAGAATTGAGTTCTGCTACTTTCTTGCTGTGGGACTTTGGGAAAATCACATAACCTCTCTGAATCTTGATTTCCTCAACTGATACATAAGGGTAATTCTAACAATGTCCATGTCACAGGTTTGAGGTCTAAATCTGCTGATGATTGCACACAAAGCCCTAAACAAGTGTATAAAAATGATATTTATTGACAGCTTATTACAGGACAGGCCATGTTTAAATGCCTTATAAGCATAGTATGAACTCATATCACCCTTTGAGTTGTGCACTCTCATTGTCTGTGTTTTATTTTTTTTTTCTTAAGATAGTTTACTGATTTTTTATGGAGAGGAAGGGAGGGGGAGAGAGAGTTAGAATCATCGATGAGAGAGAAACATCCATCAGCTGCCTCCTGCTACACCGGCTACTGGGGATGTGCCCACAACCAAGGTACATGCCCTTGATCAGAATCGAACCTGGGACCTTCGAGTCCACAGGCTGACACTCTATCCATTGAGCCAAACTGGTTAGCGCTCATTGTCTGTGCTTTAGATGCAAAACTGAGACATGAGGAATTTGAGTAACCCGAGTAACTTGCTCAGTCACAGGTCTGGTAACTAGCAGAGCCTGGATTTGGAGCCAGGCAGTTAGCTCCAGCTCACACCTACTTGCTACCAAGCCCTGCTGCCATCTGGAGTAAGGCTGAATACCGAAGAGCTATGACGACCATAATAATTCAGTATGAAGTGCTTTTTCTATCCATGGCGCTAAGTGTTAATTATTAGCATATTTGGATGCAACGTTTATCCTTTTTGTTCCTATTTTTTTCCACAGCCATGGCAACAAAGGGCCTTGTACTCACTGCAGCAGTGTCCTGCCTTTGTCGGATCCAGCCCGGTGCAGCACTCTCTGTAAACACCAGCGATGCGTCCACCCAGCTGCCTGTCCCTGCCCCCACCAGAGCACCCAGGGAAGCTGAGGCCTCTATGACGGGAACGAGCTAGGAGAGCAGCAGACAGGTACAAATCTGCAGTCGGGGAGCAGGGCTCACAAAAGAGAGGTCATGCTTAATAAACCTGATTAATTTCTTTGAGTGGCAACACAGCACGCAGGCAGGGGTGAAAGGAGGGACAGTAATTCATTCTGATTCCAAAGCACAGGAGTGGAGCTAAAACCAACAGAGATGCTAGAGAGATGCTGCTGGCGGCTGGGGGGGTATTGCTCACGGTGACCTAGTGAAGGGGAAACCAGAGCAGGGATGGACCCCACGCCAAACCAGAGCAGGGACGGACCCCACGCCATCTAATCAAGACCCAAATCTGACCAGGACACTGGCCTGTTGAGTCCCTTCCAATGGCTTCCCACCACCTAATATGATAACAATGTGGGTGGGTGGTAATAAAGCAATAATAGCTTCGTTTATTTTGATACTTACTGGATGTAGGGTACTTTGCAGAGAAGAAACTGAGTCAGAGAACTTAAAGAACCTGCTCAGTCACACAGTTATTAATGTACAACTGGGTCTCCAACCCAGTCTGCTCTCAGAGGCACTGTGCTGACCCCTGCTGTAGTTCCAGTTCATTTGTAACTGGTTAATGGTGAGCTCATCCATGCTTCACTGCCTACCTCCTGGAGAAAGACTACTAGAGAAGGCACTGAGGAGGACTCCTAACCTCTCTTCCCCCTCCCCAAGAGGATTAGTCTGAGCCCATTGTATCAACTCCACGCTCCTCACCAGTAATTGGTTTAGGAATGGAGATATGCTCTGGTCTTGCCCAGTGAGACGAAGGGGGCATTTGTTGGGGGTAGTTCTGGGAAAGGTTTTCTCCTCTGTGGGAGAACCCTGGGAGATAGTATCTCTTCTTCCTGGAAACATTGTCTAGTCTGGATGTGTCCTGCAACTGTTGCCACTTTTGTGCTGACAGCCAAGGCCGGAGCCTACAGTGAGGCTAACTGGATTTGGGGGCTTTTGTTGACAGAGGCAAAGACGAAGTAGTTGAATAGTTGATGACCTTTAATTTTGGCCTTTTAACCTCAAAGGGCAAACATTTGACCTGGCTGGTGTGGCTCAGTGATTGAGCATCAACCTATGAACCAGGAGGTCATGGTTTGATTTCCGGACAGGGCACATGCCTGGGTTGCAGGCTCGATCCCCAATAGAGGCCATGTAGAAGGGAGATGATCAATGATTCTCTCTCTCTCTGAAATTATATATATATATATATATATATATATATATATATATGTGTGTGTGTGTGTGTGTGTGTATGTGTGTGTGTGTGTATATACATATATATATACATATATAAATAAATATTTAAAAAGGCAAACATTTTGTCAAAGCATGAAATGATATGTAAGTCAACTTTATTGGCTTAAAAACTGGGTAAAAATCTACATATAAGATTTTAAAAATAAAAACAAAACTTCTCTTGACCAAAATCTCACCATGATTTGATTATCCTTAAGAGTTCTTGCCTTGCCTGCTTTACTTTTAAGGCAACTAATCCTTGGCAATGTGCAAAGAGCAACCGTAATTAATCTCTCCTCCTGCTGAAACCGCTTGGCTGAACACAATCTTACAAGAGCTGGTGGGATGCATCATCCATTGTTCCCTGTTGCAGCCACAGCACAGAAGCAATGCCCAGCGCATGCAAGTGTTTAAAAAGTATTTGTGGAGTAAACAAATGAGTGAATAAATCTTTTTACTCATTATAATAATTCAAATGTTAAAAGTTGTCCGAGTTGCCTAAGTAGAAATGAATACATGACTAACACGATCTGCCAAAAACACCCCCCTACAACAGAAATGTCTAAATTATGTAGTATTAGTCTGACAAATGATGTGAACTACTGTGTTATTGTTTGTTTGCTTATGTTTACATTTTTTTCACAAAAATATAATTTTTGTTTTACAACTGTGTGACCAAGCAGGGGTGTGGCAGGCTCTGTGGGTTCACTCAACATCTTTTGGAGTCTCATTACGGTGTTGTCTTCCTGGAATGCAGACACTACAAAGTTTAAAACGGCATTTTCCAGGCTCCTTTGCTGCAACCCTGTTTCCCTGAAAATAAGACATCCCCCGAAAATAAGACCTCCCTGATAATAAGGCCTCCCCCGAACATAAGGCCTCCCTGGAATATAAGGCCCCCGAATCTATTGTAAGGCATCTGACTCCTGATTTAAAGAGACCTCGCACTGCCTGAACAGCTCCGGCTGCGCTGCGGCCAATCAGTGAGCTGGTTTGTGATGATAACCACTACTGTGCCATATACAGGTAATAAATTTCCTTTTCTTTTTTTTTGTACAACAATAAATGTGTACCGTATTCTTCTTCATGGAAAAATAAGACATCCCCTGAAAATAAGACCTAGTGCATCTTTGGGAACAAAAATTAATATAAGACACTGTCTTATTTTCGGGGAAACAGGGTAGGGTTCTGAATGAGACTTACGTTCCTGGAATCAAATGCATTCACCTGAGGCCTGGAAGTGAACTGAGTTGAGTGGGAGAGCTTGAGGCATCTGTCTTGCCGGTCTTGATGATGGTTTAGAGCAGTGGTTCTCAACCTTCCCAATGCTGCGACCCTTTAATACAGTTCCCCATGTTGAGGTGACCCCCAACCATAAAATTATTTTCGTTGCTACTTCCTAACAGTAATTTTGCTACTGTTGTGAATTGTAATGTAAATATCTGTGTTTTCTGATGGTCTTAGGCGACCCCTGTGGTGGGGTCGATGGATCCCCAAAGGGGTCGCGACCCACAGGTTGAGAACCGCTGGTTTAGAGGGAAGCAGTTTGGTCTGGACCTGGAAGTAGCGGTAATGCATCCCTTATTTGGCAGGCAGCTTCCTGAGGTGGAAGAGGTGGCATGATTTCAGAGCTAGAGGCTCCTCGGAGTTACACACTGAGTCAGCAGGTGGACTCCTGTTCTTGACAGGACCAGTAGCCTCTTTCTCAGCCCGGTTCTGCTGTGTGGACTGCAGAGCTTTTCCTGGGAGATCGGCCTCAAGTCTTTTTCTTCAGCCCATCTAACAATATTGTGAGCCATTTAATGCCTTGCAATAAATCCCTTTCTGTCCAAAAGATTAGTTTTTTTTTTTCTCTGCCACTGACCCTAACCAAAGCAAGGGGCTGAAAATTACTATACAACTGACAAAATGATTTATGACTATGTAGACCATTAGAATACAGAGTACTTTAATATTTATGAAATATCACATACTCTATTGTCTGGGAGATCCAGTTTCAAACAAAAATATGTGCTCCTGCAACAATCTGTACATTGATTAAAAAAAAAAAATCCTACCAAATTTGAATTCTATTGAAGTATTCTTCTGTTGTTTGCTAATGCTATTAGGACTGTGGTTTGCACGCCACAGAATGCTACTAGATTTAATAAAAAGAAAAATGAATTTATATAAGAATACAGATCCTCTCAGAGAACCCAAGAGCAAGGATGCATCTGGACCTCAGGAATGGCCTGGAGCAAGGCCCGTAGAGCTAGATAGAACCCAGGAAGCCCTCTCGCCACTTCTCACCCTTGCTTCTCTTGGAATATATGCTTCATTCTTTCTCACTACTAATTTCTTCTGCATCCCAATTGGCAAAGTGAGAAAAAAAGCGGGGCAGGGGGGAGTGTCATTTCCACATATATAGCCTCAGTTTAAAAGGACTGACAGAGAGACTGAATCAGGAATTTCCTAGACTCAATTCCAGAATCTTAAGGAAAGATATGAGTAGCCCATCTCCGTCAAAGTTGTACAGCTCAAAGGATGCTGTACAACTTGTTCTTTTTTTTTTTCCGAACCCCTTTGTTTTTTAAGCAAAGGGCATCCCTGAGTGCAACATTCTGTTATGAGTAATGCCCACTGGAGTTATACCACCATCCTGAACCAATCAGCTGGAGTCTGGAGTCTGCTCCTGGAACCACTGTGGGTAGTGGGTGGTGATCCGTAGGAGGGGAAGGTCACCATATCTGAAGGAATTTTTGGGAGCTCAGGAGACAAGCTCATTGATGTCCATTATAAAAATTAAAATTATATACTGATTTCATTTTTTATTATTTAAAATGTTTTATTGATTTTAAAGAGAGAAAGGAAGGGAGGGAGGGAGAGAGAGAGATAAATTATATACTGATTTTAAACATATCAGACCAGGAGTTGGCAAACTATAGCCCTCAGGCCCAATGCAGTCCGCCCAGTTTTTGCAAATACAGTTTTATTGGAACACAACCACACCCACTTGCTTGTGTTGTCTGTGACTGCTTTGTTCTATGCTGGCAGAGCTGAGCAGTTGCAGCAGAGGGCAGAGAGTTCATAAAGCCTACAATGTTTGCTCTCTGGCCCTTGACCCCAACCCCATAGTAGACCCCTGCTACTCCAAATGAGGTCCACGGGCTAGCAGTCAGCATGACCTGGGAGCTTGTCTGGCCTCCACGCACAGGCCTTGGCAGGGCCGTTTGGATATTTATAATGTTATTCGTGGGCCATACAAAATTATCGACTTTAAAATTAGCCCGCTATCCCAGTATTTGGTCAAACATATAACAAACTCGTGTTTGCTGCCTGGCAGGGCCAGACCAAATGACTTCTCGGGCCATGCAAGGGTGGACTTTCCCCGGCCCCGGTAGAACTTCTGAATCCGAACCTGCATTTTCTGTTCCCCGGCGGCATTTTATGTGTATGTAGGTACTACTGTACTTGTCTAGAAAAAGAATCATAAGCTTTTTTCTTCCTTTGTGTTTTTGTCTTACTTCTTTGAGGTCCCTGATGCTAGTTGAAGCCATCAGTATAATGAAACTAAAGTGATGAGAGAGGAGCAGGTTATTCTGACATTTTTGTAGATCTTCAAGTTGCACATCAAGTCTGGGGCTGATCACTGCACAGCGTGATGTTCACAATAATTTCCCAGCTCTGATCAATGATTTCAAATTCTCCAGTGTAACTGTGCTTCATTATCACAGCTAGAAACCGAGCAATGACTTGGGAACAGGGCCTAGTAAGAATCTAGTGTCCACCTCTCTCATTGGCATTGTTGATGCTCTTCAGAGCATCAGCCAGGACATTCATGCACACCATACATTGGCACGGAGAGATGGCAACAGAACCTGCTTTTGAACAAGGTCCAAGGTGACTTGGAGGCATACTGAAGTTTGAGAAGCACTATATTCAGTTCCTCAATAGGTACAATCAATATTATTGAAACTTCTATTTCACATAAGCCTTTTTGGGGGTGCAATTTCTCAAGCACATTAGACTAGGATGCTACTACCCCTGGGTTTGAGGTAGGGATTTTATTTTATTTTATTTTTTTACCATGTCAGGACAGAGTATCATCACCACCATCCAGAATCAGATCAGACAAAGGAATACTGGCTGAATTGTTAGGTGCCTACTTACTAGTATTCACTCAATTATCACACCTATTTATTGAGGGAAGACTCTGTGCCAAGCATTGGACTACAAATGGTGAGCAAAGGGGCACAGTCTCAGCTCTCATGGTTTGCGGACCTTTCACTCACCATCTCATGTAAATCTTCCTATGACCTATGAGGCGAGCACTTCAGTTCACATCAGGAAACTGAGGCTCAAAATCACATGCCAGGGAGTGGCAGAGCTGAAAATCGAACCTTTGTCTATCACACCACCGTTTATGCTTTCTGCTATGCAGCACTGCTGGACATGATTCTGGGAGATTATCATCTAAATTAGGTTTACAGCCAGAGAGCCAGTGTTTTATAGATAAGAAACTGAGAATTCTTATCTCCTGCTTCCTAGTTACAGCCGAGATGCTGCTGCAGGATTGGGGCTGGCTGGACACTAGAGGATCCGAGCTCCTCTCCTAAGACTTTCTCTTCAGAAGTGACAGACCTGCCGCCTTTCTGTGCGAGAGCGACAGATGATGGCTCTGGTTCAATTATTCCTTCCAGACCCTTGGGATGAGGGGTTCACCTGAGGCCCGAGGATAAGATGTGGAAAGCATTGCCCTGCGGAGAGAAGGGGTCCAATGCTTCTTCCTGCACAGGACTCTCAGGAGGAGGCGCATTCCCTGGGTCACCCTGCCATTCTGGCCTCTCCCACCTGTTCTGTGCATCCCCTCAACTGACGAGCCCTCCTTCCTTGCCTTGATCCTAAATCATTCCATCAGACTTTCTTAAATTTTCATTCTGCAACCTACCAATAGACCTCTTCTCTATATTTAGATTCTGGAGAGAGAGCAGGTGGGGAAACGGAGGAGTGAGAAATGGAAGGTCCAGGACACAAATTGCTTGATGGAGAGACATGTTGGGCTGGACTCCGGTAGAGAGGGTAGAGGATGAGGTTGAGGAAGTCGCTGGTTAGGGGAAGGAGGAAGGACATGCAAGGATGAAAGGCCAGAGGAAGAAGATGAAAGGAATGAGTCAAAAACATCAACACTATCATCCCCATTCCCATCTCAATAACAGCAACCTGAGGAAGTAGGTATTTTATTATCTCCAATTTATGTTTGTGGTAACTGAGAAGTAGAGGGGTTGGGCTCATTATTGCCAGTCACCTGGCTGTAAGTGGCAGAGCCAAGATCAAAACAGAGGCAGGCTGGCTTCAAAGTACATGAAGTCTCATAAGGGCACCTCCCTGAAAACAACAAGACATGCTTCTCTTTAGATACCTCCGGTCCTGGCTGGCCTGCTTTTGTTCATTCAAGCAACACATTTTCATTTTATTAATAAGCAGATATTAACAAGCATTTATCTCAGTTCATCTACACAACCTAAATCAAGTGCATCCAACATAAGCGGGTTTTTTTTTTTAAAAAAAAGAAAAACTGTCAGAATTAATATCTAAATCTTTTTTTAAAGACATATTTTATTGATTTTTTTACAGAGAGGAAGGGGGAGGGATAGAGAGTTAGAAACATCGATGAGAGAGAAACATCGATCAGCTGCCTCCTGCACACCCCCTATTGGGGATGGGCCCGCAACCAAGGTACATGCCCTTGACTGGAATCGAAGGTGGGACCCTTCAGTCCTCAGGCCAACACTCTATCCACTGAGCCAAACTGGTTTGGGCTAATATCTAAATCTAATAAATTGTTGGATTTTTTTTTCCAGATCATTTCTGGTTGGAACTGAGGAAGAATTTAGTCTGGTTTTATTACAGCCTCTGTGTGTTGATTTTAGCCCTTGTAAATAGTTCCAAACCTAAAGGTAGTACAGGCACACCTCATTTAAGTGCACTTGGCTTTATTGCACTTCCCAGATGTTTCTTTGTTTATGAATAGAAGGTAAGATCCTCTCCCAGCAAAAAAGATTACAACTGCCTTTATTGTGAGACTTGCTTTATTGAGGTCAATGGGCACCTAACCGGCAATATCTCCAAGGTATGCCTGTACAAAGTTTCTTGGGAGGTGGTGGGGATTAATCAATTAAAGTGTAAGAAGGACTTGCAATAATTCAGCTCATTCAGTGACATTCAATAAGCAGGTCTGGTGTGTTGCAAGCAAGATGGACAAAGAACAGGGCATCGACTTTGAGCTAATCAAAGTGGGCTTGTCAGACCTGCAATTAGAAAGGCTCCCGGAGAGCGTGACAAAACTAAGAGGAAGCTGGAGCAAAGGGAGTGGAGAGGCGGGAGCATGGACTGTGCCTGGGGCCAGAGGGAAGGCTTTTCGAGGTTGCACAGGAAGGGGCATCTGTCTTAGTTTGGGTCCCTTAAGTGGGCTCTGAGGCAAGTGGGAATAGTTCATTTGAGGGTGATCCCAAGAAGTTTGGGGAGGGAGTATAGGAAAGTGAGAGCCAGTACAGGGTACATTAAGGAGAGGGTTACAGCTGTGGGCACTGGGGCTCCATCCCAATGGATACCCTCTGAGGAAATGTGTGGAATGTTCCTCCCGATGAGGACGCAGCTGGAGTATTTTAAAAGAAAGAAAGAAGAAAAATGTATTTTTACAAATGTCATGTTTAAGGTCATGCAGGAAATGATAGAGCTGATACTGAATCCATGTTCATCTGACTCTGAAATGTCTTTCCACCACAGCAGCCTGCCCTGCCTATGCCACTCTGGCCCTGCCACTTTCACTTCAGTTCCCCAGTCCTCAAATGTCACTTCATTTTCTGACCTGTCGTTATTCTTTCATGCAAACATTTATTGAAGGTAGAACAGATAATATTGGTGCTCAGCCTAGAGACACCTTCAGCTTCTGAAGAATGTGGATGGCTTATGCCTCAAACACCTGCATCTCTTGGCTTGAAGGCTTTATCTGGCTGCAGGACTCTTGGCCCATGGGTGAGGCAGGCTGCGGTGCTTGAGAATTAGCCCGTGTAGGAGTAATCCTCAACCAATATGGGGTAGCAGGACAGGCTGCTGCAGTGGAAAGGCTGAGCCACTTGGCCCTATAAGACACCTAGAGCTCGATCCTCAGTAGGGGGGAATTCTCTCTCATCATTGATGTTTTTCTCTCTCTCTTTCCCTTCCTCTCTGAAATCAATTTTGAAAAGAAAGAAAGAAACATCAATTATGAGAATCATTGATCAGTTGCCTCCTGCATGCCCCCTACTGGTGGCTGAACCTACAACCTGGTCATGTGCCCTGACCGGGAATTGAACACTCAGCTGGTTCATAGATTGACACTCAGCCACAGAGCAACACTGGCCAAGCTGAACATGACATTTAAGTTCAGTTTCCTCAATTGGAAAATGAGAATAACAAAATCCACTTCATAAGTCTGTTTTCTGGATTAAATAGAATAGTATCAGTAATGTTCCTGGCGCATGGTAGGTGTTTCTTTTCTTTTTTTAATTTAATAAATCTTTATTGTTCAGATTATTACAATTATTCCTCTTTTTCCCCCCATAGCTCCCCTTAACCCGGTTCTCACCCCACCCTCTGCTCTTCCTCCCCCACTGTCCTCATCCATAGATGTAGGATTTTTGGCCAGTCTCTTCCTATACCTGCCATACTCCTTTCCCCCTGAGAATTGTCAGTCCACTCCCTTTCTATGCTTCTGATTCTATTATATTCACCAGTTTATTTTGTGCATCAGATTTTTTTATTCACTTGATTTTTAGACTCACTTGTTGGTAGATATGTATTTGTTGTTCATAATTTTTATCTTTACCTTTTTCTTCTTCATCCTCTTCTTAAAGAGTACCTTTCAGCATTTCATATAACACTGGTTTGGTGTTGATGAACTCCTTTAGCTTTTTCTTATCTGTGAAGCTCTTTATCTGCCCTTCAATTCTGAATGATAGCTTTGCTGGATAGAGTAATGTTGATTGTAGGTTCTTGCTATTCATCACTTTGAATATTTCTTGCCACTCCCGCCTGGCCTGCATAGTTTCTGTTGAGAAATCAGCTGATAATCATATACCCCCTTGTAGGTAACTGTTTTTCTCTTGCTGCCTTTATTTTTAAAATATATTTTATTAATTTAAAAAATATATATATACATATATATATTTAATATACTTTATTGATTTTTTACAGAGAGGAAAGGAGAAGGATAGAGAGTTAGAAACATCAATGAGAGAGAGACATCGATCAGCCGCCTCCTGCACGCCCCCTACTGGGGATGTGCCCGCAACCAAGGTACATGCCCTTGACCGGAATCGAACCTGGGACCTTTCAGTCTGCAGGCCGACACTCTATCCACTTAGCCAAACCGGTTCCGGCTTTATTAATTTTTTACAGAGAGGAAGGGAGAGGAATAGAGAGTTAGAAACATAGATGAGAAACATCGATCAGCTGCCTCCTACACACCCCCTACTGGGGATGTGTCCGCAACCCAGATACATGCTCTTGACCAGAATCAAACCTGGGACTCTTCAGTTGGCAGGTCGATGCTCTATCCACTGACCCAAACCAGCCAGGGATCTCTTGCTGCTTTTAATATTCTCTTTGTCTTTTGCTCTTGGCATTTTTCATTATGATGTGTCCTGGTGTGATCCTCTTTAGATTCCTTTTGTTTGAGATTCTCTGCACTTCCTGGACTTGTAAGTCTATTTCTTTCACCAAGTGGAAGAAGGTTTCTGACATCATTTCTTCAAATAGGTTTTCAGTATCTTACTCTCTCTCTTCTTCTGGCACCCCCATAATTCTGATGTTGGTATGTTGAAGTTGTCCCAGAGGCTGCTTACACTATATTCTTTTTTGAAAAATATATTTTATTGATTTTTCACAGAGAGGAAGGGAGAGGGATAGAGTTAGCAATATCGATGAAAGAGGAACATTGATCAGCTGCCTCCTGCACATGCCCTACTGAGGATGTGCCCACAACCAAGGTACATGCCTTTGACTGGAATCGAATCTGGGACCCTTCAGTCAGCAGGTCGATGTGCTATCTACTGAGCCGGTTGGGTGTTTTTTGCTTCTTTGTATTTCAAATCTTTGACTTGATTCTTGTGATCCTCTAGTCTGCTGTTAGGTTTCTGTATAATACTTTTTATTTCAGTCAATGTATGCTTAATTTCTAGTTAGTTCTTTTTCATAACCTCGAGGGTCTCACTAAACTTATCAGCCTTCACTAAAAAATTCTTGAAAAACTTTATAACTGTGGATTTAAACTTTATATCCAGTAGTTTGCTTTCTTCCATTTCTTTCATTTGTGACCTGTTTCTTTGTCTCTGCATTTGGCTGCTTCCCTGAGTTGATAGAGTAGCTTTGTGTGCTAGGTGTCCTATAGGGCCCAGTGGCTCAGCCTCCCCAGTTACCTGAGGTGGACACTCTTGGTGCATCCCTTTGTAGGCTGTGTGCACAGTCTTGTTGTAGTTAAGCCTTGATTGTTGTTGGTATCACTGGGAGGAATTGTCCTCCAGGCCAATTGGCTGTGAGGATCAGCTGTTTCTTTGCTGGGAGAACTTCTGTGCTAGAGACAACCTTATGAGACAAGACTTGCAAAAGCCTCTGTGCTCAACTTGGATGGGGCGGAGTCTCACGGTGGAGCAGACCGCATTTGTTTCTCTTCAGCCCTACCTTAATAGGCCCTTGTGTCATGGTTTCCATGGTAATCACTGTAAGCACCTCTGAGAGAAAGCCATCCTCCAGTTCCACCTGCTGCCAGACAGTCTAGTTTCTCCCCGAATGATTCTGGATCCCCAGAGTCTCACCCAGAACTGGAGTTCAGTGCAGTTGAGAGCTTTTATCTTCTTCCCACTCAAAATAGCCAGCTGTGCACTCAGTTGCCAGTCCTTTCCACGCATGCTTCTCAGTACCTCTGCCTCCTACAGCTCTTCTGAGTTTCAGTATGCTTTTCTCTTTCCTTCTAGTTATAGAATTTCCACTCAGCCAGCCTTCCTGTGGTTCTGGATGATGTTTGTTTTGTCTTTTAGTTGTAGTTTTGAAATTGTTGTGCAAGGCAGCAGTTTAGGTGTTTACCTGTGCCGCCATCTTGGTTTCTCCTCTGATAGGTGTTTCTTTACAGCCAGGATAGCAGCAGGCTGACACAAAGTGGCAGCTGCAATCAGTAATCCCTGGGAGCAGAACTGATGTAGCAAATGTTCCGTTTGGGAGCCAGTTGACTATGTCTAGGCTGGTAGTGTTAGGCAAACTCAGTCAATACAGTGGCAAACTACGGCTTGCGAGCCATATGTGATTCACGAGCTGCAGTTTGCCAACCATTGGTCTAGGGGATAGTAACCTATTTAGCTTACCTGGAGGCTGGACTATAGTATGAGGCCTTGCAGTTCTTAAGACTCAGCTTGAATGGTACCTCTCCTTCACTTCTCACCACTACATTTTGCCTTTGCTCCCGCCACCCACCGACACTATTCTTACTGAGGCCAGCTAACCCAATTTAACCATCTGTTCCAAAAGGTGCTTTCTCCCCAACTTTAGAAAATGATGAAATACTGCTATATGCAAAAGAGAATGGAGCATAAAACAGTGAACGTCCAGGTAATCCCTGCCCAGCTAAAGAAATGAATTATTACGTTACAGTAAGTCCTCTTGTATCTTGTTCTTCCCCCAATTTCCTGCTCATTTTTCATAGTTAAACCACTAGTGTAGATTTAGTATTTAATATTTCCATTTATGTTTTTATAACCTTACTACATGAGTGCAGTAGTCCCTCCTTATTTGTAATTTCACTTTCCACAGTTTCAGTTACCTGTGGTCAACCATAGTCTGAAAAAATAAAATGGAAAATTCCAGGAAGAAATAATTTGTAAGTTTTAAATTGTACACCATTCTGAGGAGCACAGTGAAATCTTACAGTGTCCAGCTCCGCTCTTCCCAGGAAGTGAGTTATCCCTTTGTCCAAGGAATATGCTACCCACCTATTAGTCACTTAGTAGCCACCTGGGTTATCACATTGACTGTCCCCGTATTGTAGTGCTTGTGTTCAAATAATCCTTATTTTACTTAATGGCCCCAAAGTGCAAGAGTAGTGATGCTGGCAATTTGGGTACACCAAGGAGAAGACATAATGTGCTTCCCTTAAGTGTAAAGGTGAAAGTTCTTGATTTAATAAGGAAAGGAAAAAATAATATGCTGAGGTTGCTAAGATCTATGGTAAGAATGAGTCTTCTATTCATTAAATTGTAAAGAAGAAAAAATAAATTTTTGCTGGTTTTGCTGCCACACTTCAGACTGCAAATGCATCTCATCAGATAGGCATTTCATCAGCTCACATCAAGGGTAAGTACAGCATAGTAAGATGTTTTGACAGAGAGGAAAACCACATTCACATAACATTTAACCCAGTATATTCTAATTGTTCTATCTTATTGTTGTTGTTAATTTCTTACTGTGCCTAATTTATAAATTAAACTTTATCATAGGTATGTATGCATGTAGAGAAAAAACATAGTACCCTGCATACCTGTGGTTTCATTACTATCCATGGTTTCAGGCATCCACTGGGGGTCTTGGACTCTATCCCCTGTGGATAAGGAGGGGCTGCATCTATACCAAAATAATATATGGTATATTTTACATACATTCAAACTTTATGTAAATGGTATCATATTATACTTTTCCTCTGCAACTTGCTTTTTTCATTCAAAATTCTAGTTTTAAGATTTATCTGTGTTGCCCAGTTAGTGTGGTTCAGTGGTTGAGCATTGATCTATGAACCAGAAGGTCACGGTTCAGATCCCAGTCAGGGCATATGCCCAGATTGCGATCCAATCCTCAGTAGGTGGCATGTGGGAGGCAGCTGATCAATGATTCTCTCTCATTATTGATATTTCTATCTCTTTCTCCCTTTCTCTCTGAAATATATAAAATAATATTTAAAAAAACATTTATCTGTTCCTCTAGCTTAGCCTTTAGTGTAGTATTCCAAATGTAACCAATACTTTGAAAAATCACAACATTTGGGAGGACATTTTAAAGCAGCATTAAACTTATTCTTCAGAGTTAGTTCTTTTCTCCATATCAGTGGTTGGCAAACTGCGGCTTGTGAGCCACATGCATCTCACGAGCCACGGTTTGCTGCTCCGTTGACTAATGAGTTTGCCAACCACTGCCCCATATGGATAAAATTTTGTGTAGGTCCATAACTTTTCGAATTACTCTTAGTAAAATGTCTTCTTAAAAATATATTTTTTATTGATTTCAGAGAGGAAGGGAGAAGGAGAGAGAGATAAAACATCAATGATGAGAGATAATCATTGATTGGTTGCCTCCTGCATGCCCCCTACTCGGGGTCCTGCCCAATGGCTGATGCTCTATCCACTAAGCCATACCAGCTGGGGTGCTTCTGGTGTCTTTAAGTTACAAAATACAGTCTCCACAGGCATTTGAATTTGACTTTCTATATCATTGGGTGCTTTTGTGAGTTCTTTGGAGACTCTCTGCCATAATGGAAATCCCTCTGGGCATTTATCTAATGTGGGTAAAAGCATCTTTTCCAGCCAGTCTGATGACTCCTGCCTTCTTCAGCCCCAGGCTTCTGAGTTCTTCTACTCCTCTGAGGTTCCCTCTTCGACAGGCTCTACAATGGTCCCAAAGCAACTCTCTTCCATGCATGTGGTTCACTCATGCATCCTTGGCTCTGACCAACTCAGAGAGCACAGGCCCATTCTAACAAGACTTCCATTCCTCTCCTCTTTTTGTCTCCATCTCCCATTCCTTTAGTTACCCAGTGTGGTGTGAACTCAAATCTGGTGGACTGGTATTAAAAAATCTCATTTGTAAGTCCTGCATGGAAATTTTCCATCTGAATTTGGAATGAAACTAAAATATAAAAGTTCAATTTTAACATCTGTCTCACATTCATAAATATGCTATAGCTTATTTATCCAGTTCCCTGATGATGGACATTTAGATTTTTTCCAATTTTCTACTGCCATGAATAATGCCTCAAGGAATAGTCTTATCTTCTTTTATTCATATCTCCTCATGCACATGTACATATATATGCAATTTTATTTTGCATATATATCTAAAAGTATAATTGCTTCACCAGAGGATATATGTCTTTATTTTTACTAGATATTGTCAAATTGCTCTCCTAGGTGGTTTTATAAGATTTTACTCTCTGCAGCAGTATATGAGAGGTCCATTTTTTCCACATCTTCTCCAAAACTTGTTATTGCTAGATTTCACATTTTAACTAATTTGATTTGCATTTTAAAAAATGTTTATTGATTTCAGAGAGGGAGAGAGGGAAACATCAATGATGAGAGAGAATCATTGATCGGCTGCCTCCTGCACAACCCCTACTGGACATTGAGCCCAGAACCCCGGCACGAGCCCTTGACCGGAATCAAGTCCAGGACCCTTCAGTCCAATGAGGGGTGAACCATTGAGCCAAAATGGCTAGGACTGATTTGCATTTTTATTTTCAAATGTATTAATCTTTTATATTATGGTTAGACTTTGGAGTCTTGTTTAAGAGCTCCAAGCACTATTTTGAGGTAAAAAATATTCTACTATATTATTTTCTAAAAGATTTATATGCTTTTTTTGCATATCAAGTCTTTAATCTCCCTGGCACTGGGTTTTGTAAATGACATGAATAGGGATCTATTTTCCCCCCCCATATGGATAACTAATTGCCCCCAAACTAAATATTGAATAATCTATCATTTCCCCCATTGATTTGTAAGGCCACTTGCTACATATAAATTTTTCCATTTAGGTATAGATCTGCTTCTGGGCTTTTTATTCTATTTCCTTGTAGACATTTAAATCCTTACCCCTTTTTTAAAAAAATAAATCTTTATTGTTTAGATTATTACAGTTGTTCCTCTTTTTTCCCCCCATAGCTCCCCTGCCTCCGGTTCCCACCACACCCTCTACCCTTACCCACCCATACTGTCCGCATCCATAGGTGTATGATTTTTGTCCTATCTCTTCTCGTACCCCCTCACCCTTTTCCCCCAGAGAAGTATCAGTCTACTCCCTTTCTATGTCCCTGATTCTATTATATTCACTAGTTTATTCTGTTCATCAGATTTTTTATTCACTTGATTTTTAGATTCACTTGTTGATAGATATGTATTTGTTGTTCATAACTTTTATCTTTATCTTTTTCTTCTTCTTCCTCTTCTTAAAGAATACCTTTCAGCATTTCATATAATATTGGTTTGTCAGTGATGAACTCCTTAAGCTTTTTCTTATCTGTGAAGCTCTTTATCTGCCTTTCAATTCTGAATGGTAGCTTTGCTGGGTAGAGTAATCTTAGTTGTAGGTTCTTGTTATTCATCACTTTGAATATTTCTTGCCACACCCGTCTGGCCTGCTTAGTTTCTGTTGAAAAATCAGCTGACAATCGTATGGTGCTCACTTGTAGGTAACTGTTTTTTCTTGCTGCTTTTAATATTCTCTCTTTGTCTTTTGCTCTTGGCATTTTAATTATGATGTGTCTTGGTGTGGTCCTGTTTAGATTCATTTTGTTTGGGGTTCTGTGCACTTCCTGGACTTGTAAGTCTATTTCTTTCACCAGGTGGGGGAAGTTTTCTGTCAGTATTTCTTCAAATAGGTTTTCACTACTTTGCTCTCTCTCTTCTTCTGGCACCCCCATAATTCTGATGTTGGTACATTTGAAGTTGTCCCAGAAGCTCCTTACACTATCTTCACATTTTTGGATTTGTTTCTATTTTTGCTTTTCTGCTTGGGTGTTTTATGCTTCTTTGTATTTAAAATCTTTGACTTGATTCTTGCAATCCTCTAGTCTGCTTTTAGATCTCTGTATATTATTCTTTATTTCAGTCAGTGTATGCTTAATTTCTAGTTGGTCTTTTTTCATATCCTCAAGAATCTCACTAAATTTAATTGGCCTTTTAAGAAAATTCTTGAAAAACCTTATAACCATGGTTTTGAACTCTATATCCAGTCATTGCTTTCCTCCATTTCTTTCATTTGTGATCTGTTTTTTTTTTTTGTCTCCGAGTTTTGGCTGCTTCCCTGAGTTGATAGAGTGGCTTTGTGTGCTAGGTGTCCTATAGGGCCCAGTGGCTCAGCCTCCCCAGTTACCTGAGGTGGACACTCTTGGTGCACCCCTTTGTGGGCTGTGTGCATAGTCTTGTTGTAGTTAAGCCTTGATTGTTGTTGGTATCACTGGGAGGAATTGACCTCCAGGCCAATTGGCTGTGAGGATCCGCTGTATCGACTATGGGAGAATTTCTGTGTTGGAGACACCCTTATGAGGCAAGATTTGCTTCTGTGGGGTTTTGGTGCTCACTGAGTCTGCCCTCTGAGTGTTTTCCTTATGGATCTGTGGAATTGTAATCTGGATGGTTCCACTCTGACCATTGGGTACACTGGCTCTTGGATCTCCAAGGAGGTGCTAATTTAGCCTCTGCCTGAGGCCACCCAGCAGGAGCTATGGAGAGATCTGCAGATTCCTCTTCTTTGTTTGGGTTTTGGAGGTTCCCAGATGAGGCCCAGCTGTGAAGCAATGCAAGCTGCTGCAGGGCCTTGGGCCTTCTTTTGGATGTTCTGGGTCTCACTGACTCAGCTGCAGTTTGTTAGGTAATTTTAGATTTCAAAAGACAAGGCCATTTATATGCAAAAGCCTCTTCGCATAGCTTGGGTGGGGTGGGGTCTCAGGGAATTAACAGGGTGGAGTAAACTGCAATGGCTGATTGTCAGCCCTGCCCTAAGAGGCTCCCAGGTCTCAGTGTCCCTCAGTAATTGGTGCAAGCATCTCTAAGAGAAAGCCGCCCTCGAGTTCTGCCTGATGCCAGGCAGTCCAGTTTCTCCCGGTATGAGTCTGAGTCCCCAGAGTCTCACCCAGGACTTGAATTCAGAGCAATCTGGAGCTTGTGTCTCCCTCCCAATTGAAAAAGACAGTCCACTCCATATATATCTCCGTACCTCTGCACTTCCGAAGCTTCTCTGAGTCTCAGTCTGCTTTTCTCTTTCCTTCTAGTTGTAGAATTTCTACTTAGGCAACCTTCCTGTGGTTCTGGATGATGTTCGTTTTTTGTCTTTTAGTTGTAGTTTTGAATTGTTTGTGCGAGGCAGCAGTTTAGGTGTTTACCTGTGCCGCCATCTTGGTTTCTCTCTTAAGTCCTTAACTTACTAGACTCCTTGGCATTGGATCCAGCTGACCCTCTCCTTAACAGTATACTCTTCCCCACTAGATTGTGAGTTCCTGAGGGTAGGGACCATATATGATTCAACTTTGCAGCATCCTCCTCATGCCACTCAGCATAGCGTCGGCCAGTCAGACTGGAGTTGCTGAGAAAATGTTTGTGACTGAACTGTACTTCCCTTGTGTTCCCATGACACTTAGAACAGTCATTATCTCTTACCATAATTATTAGTGAAAATGCCTGGCACGCCACTGGGGAGGTGAGCTCCAGGAAGACGGTTTGAGTCTGATCATCCTACAGGCCCAGCATTGGGAATACCATATATGCTTAATGACTAATTATTGGATGGATGTTCAGAGCATGAACATTTACAATGGAATTGCTTTTTTCATGACTCTTCAACCAAATATCAGCCAAACCATTCTAAGGGAAGTTTGGTCTTTGTTAGGAAGGTGTTACCCAATCTACTTAAGTATAGAAAAAATACATGGCTGATAATGGCACAAAAATGACTAAAGAGGTAATGTGAACATCACTGGATGAAAAATTTAAAGCTAACTTATTTCTCATAAATATTACAAAATAGGCATCAGCTTCCCTTAGCCAGTAATAGACAATTGGATAATATCCATCCTTTGCTAAAACATTGCCACTCAGGAAAAGTAAGACAGGTAACTGAGTCATTGCAAAATCCAGCAACTGGAATCAGGAGTGACTGAGGGCCCAGCACCAAGAGAAGGAGAGGCGGGGCATGAATGGGGAGAGGGGAAAGGAGGGGTGATGTAAGATTAAGGAAAGGAAAGTCTGGCAATTAGGAGAGAAAGGAAGTAGTTTGTCATTGGAAAGTGCTTGGCAAGATGAGAACCTGGCGAGGAAAGGACAGGTGACACATCAATTACAACAGAGCTTGCCGGCTGTTGTCTGGGCTTTGGAAACAAGTTGATGAGGTTTGGATTTAATAAATATTAAAGTTCTGAGAACACTTAAGAACTGCCAAGGGAGGCTGTGCAGCAATCATCACAGGAGTAGATTTCTGAGGCCAGACTAGGCACCCATCTATTATGGATGGTTTGAGACTAACACATCCATCCTTCTACCACAGAGGAAATTTAATGACCCTTGGGCCTTCCTCCCAAACTTCAGAAAGGCTGGGGTAGGTGGGAAGTGAGGTTAAATGGTGCTAACTTTCACTCTGCTATTTCATCACAGACTCCTTGCTGTTCATTCAGGTGTAATTGACAAACATTTTCTCTAAACAAAGGAAGAGATTTTATTATCTTTTTATGTACATTGCTGTCCAATCTTTATCCACCTTTATAGATAGCCAATGCTTTACATTTACATACCTCTAAACACAGTAAAATTCTATTTAATAAATTGATTTTGAAATTTGTAATAACTTAAACAGTGGCAACTCTTCACTTCATCTTGGGGAATGTATCTGTGCATGCCTTAGACAACTAGACCTTTGGAAAATTCATCAATGTAACAGTTTACTTAATTTTTATGACGTTTATTTTCTACCCTTAGCATGTGTGTGTCTTAACAAAGGCATCTAGAGTATTTGCTAAGTAACTTCTTGTTCATAACTTCTTGTTAGGTACAGTCATTAAGATAAGAGTGAATCAACTATCTTTGGAAGCTGGTTAGATATATGGAAAGGTGATATGATCAAATTCTCTACAGTCTGGATTGCAACAGCGTTAGAGTTGACACAGACTTGAGGCAAGATGTGAAAGTGTACCTGCAAGTAAAAGTGCACTGCTCTGGTAGTCTTTGCACATGTGCACACGCATGAACCCTCCCCCTCCTCCCACACACATACATGCACACAGAGAAAGAGATAGAGAGTGGGCTTATGAGCTTTGGGAAGAATATCAGAGGTGAAGTGCTCTTCTCAGGGTAAATGTGACATTATGATGTTGTGATGTTCATAACTTCATTTAAGTGGTGTTTGCCAGATTTTGCCACTATAAGTTATTAGTTTTCCCTTTTCCTACGCTAGTTTTACATAGAGAGTTAATTAGGATAGACTACCCTCAGAGGGGAGAGGGCAGGATGTAAGCTACATGTTCTAAGTGTGGGATGTAATTCTACATACCCTATCAGGAATTCTTCTGAAAGAAAGATGTACTACTGTTTTAACTATATTTTTAACACACAAAGTTTCTGTGAAGGGCTGATCTTCACTCATTTTTTATTTTATATTCTTCCAGAAGATATTCGAGTGACCTTTAAATCATGTTTCAATTAAAAAATTAATTTGATAATTGCTTAGAATTTCACTTACCAGTACATTAATTGGGGAAAAACTGACATCTAGGTGTATGGTACTGGGCTCCTTTTAGACAACTCTTCCTTTATATTGCTAGGAATTCTTATGAGCTGATAACTAAATTCTGAATGCACATAAGCAGATATGCAAGGATCTGTTTTGTAGTCAGACACTGCAGTCCTATGGTCTGACTCTCAGTCTGAAGAAGATTGAAATAATGTCTGGGCCACCCCAGGGAAGACGCTTGTCAGAGATAAGCTTGAGGTTGCTACTGAATGTTGCTACATCAAAGTAAAATATATAGAAAACAAGATTACGAAACCCAGAATGGGGTTTGGGGGAAAGACTGACAAAAACCATGCATTCCTTGAGGTCAGGGCCCAGGTTTGCTTCCTCTTTGTGACTCCACTAGTAGCACAGATTGGCACATCTGAGCACTTGTTGAATAAATGAATAAATCAGGGACTAAATATTCCCAAAGTCTTGGCCTGAAACACTTGATCACACCAAGATGAATTCTGATCATTATTATGATTCACCTGCATTCATAATACATGCAGATATTATTTGAATTACTTGCCACTAGGTTTTTTATTAGTGTCAATAATATTTCACATTCAGTTTGAGATGATGACAGAATCACTAAAAGTAACAAATAGAACAACATGGAATACAGGCTATCAGTCAAATACAATGAAATATAACACTATAGAATGTTATGTTTAAAAAGCAGAATATAAAACAATATCCAGGCCATGATGATAGTGGTAAAATAAAGTTTGCACCTGTAGCAGGTATATATTGCTTATGCTGCTTAGCATCTTCTCTTTTTTTCCTAAGAGACATATACAGTATTTTGTTTTGAAGGAAATCTCCCTCACCAGTGTTCAGCCATGTGTGTGAGTCCTGATAATTCAAGTCAATCAGACTTTATCTCCATGGCCCTGGTGGTTGGTTCGGGGATAGGTAGGTAACCGTAGGTGTTTTGCTAGGGCTTGATAAGGTGTGAGGATGGGGGATCTAGAACTTCTGCAGCTGTTTTGCTACCATACTGATAAGGTCGCCAGGTGGAGCCTTGAAGATAAAGCAACACAGTGAGGAAGAATAGAGAAGATGAAAAAGACTTGGTATTTACTTGTGCTGTTGGGTCAAGCCTCATCTGAAGCTAGGCTTTTCAGTAATTCCTTTACTGTTTAGTTATTTGCAAGTGAAATACCTAATGGGTACACGAGCCAGGGCCCTGAAAGGGCGGGGGAATGAAAAGAGTTTGGATGTGTTATGGTGGTGAGATAGAGTAATTTTTTCTTTCTTTGATTTCTACTAATGTTTATATGATTCATAGCTGGCGAGGATTTCTAGATGTTGAAAGTATCTCAAAAGACTAAAGGCCTCAATAGGCATCATATTATAGATGATGTGTATTTACAGCATAGCATCCACTGTAAATATTATTACGGTTCTCCAATTCTCTTCTGTATTGAGCATGAACTAGTAAAGGCTCAGTGTTAGATGACATGCACTCAGAATAGAAGCAGGGCCAGTTCACAATTCCTATATATTCATATATAAATATACAGCTATTAGTGGTCTAGTATGCAGCACTTTTTAAAAAATATATATTTTTATTGATTTTTCACAGAGAGGAAGGGAGAGGGATAGAAAGTTGGAAACATCGATGAGAGAGAGACATCGATCAGCCGCCTCCTGCACGCCCCCTACTGGGGATGTGCCCGCAACCAATGTACGTGCCCTTGACTGGAATCGAAGCTGGGAGTCCTCAGTCAGCAGGCCGATGCTCTCTCCACTGAGCCAAACCGGTTTCGGCATAGTATGCAGCACTTTTCAAATTTTAATAGAAAATATAAGAATTAAACCTGGGCTGATCAATTTTGCTTAGAGTCAGTATGCTGGGAGAACAGAATGAGACTGCACAACAACCTGTTCATAAGTAATCCCACTTATTTCTTCATTTTCCTCTCAGATCCCAGTGCCACGGCCACCTCCATTGAACACCAACCCCAGTTCTCAGCACGCAAGGGCTGAGCCTCCCTCTCCAGCGTCCTTCTTCATAAAGTAGAATGCAAGGTGATCCCTTATCTCCATCGGTTGTCAGAGAGCTACATTTCAAAGATCCTTTTGGTGTCTGACGACATAGGAGAAGAGGGAGAATACAAGACAGAAGAAACACTCCAGGGACAGAAAGAGGACTGGAAGGTGTCAAGAGCCTCTTTAAGTAGAAATGTTTAAAGTGACTAAGAAATGTTTAAGGAGACTAGAAAATGACAAGAATACTTGAAGTCTTCCCAAAGACTAAACAGTTTATAAACGTACCACAAACATCCTTCAAATGTTATTGGATTTTGTTAACTCTGTCCCAAAAGTGCAGTTAACCAGTAGATAAATTCAACTAACAGAAGTAAACTTTGGAGTGAAGAAAAGACAAGACATTGTACTTTCAATCACTCACTTTGTGTGTGGACATTAGCATGCCTTTTGGAGGAGAGCTAGAAGCAGAGACACTCTGCCGTGTCTAAGGGTTATGTGTCCATCTCATTTGTGGCCATCACACTGAGCATTTTGAGGTTACATATTTGAGTTTGACCCTATCAATTTGATTCCAACAACAAAGCCTTTATCATTTCTCAGTGAACCAATATTTCTATTAATATTTGTGCTTAAATCTGTTAAATAATTAGGCCTTCTACAAAAACCACACAGCAAAATCTTGCACTCTATTTGAACTAAAACTGACTAAAATAGTAAATAGTTTTAGTCATAGGATTTGGAGAACTGTGAAAATGTGAGGTTTCTTCTGGTTGTTTATAAAATTCAATGTTTAAAAAAAAATTTTTTTAAATATATTTTATTGATTTTTTCACAGAGAGGAAGGGAAAGGGATAGAAAGCCAGAAACATCGATGAGAGAGAGACATCGATCAGCCGCCTCCTGCACGCCCCTACTGGGGATGTGCCCGCAACCAATGTACATGTCCTTGACAAGAATCGAACCTGGGACCCTTCAGTCTCCAGGCCGACGCTCTATCCACTGAGCCAAACCGGTTTCGGCTTAACAAAATTTTAAAATTGATTTATAGAGAGAGTGAGAAAGGGAGAGGGAGAGAGAGAAACATCAATGTGAGAGTGAAACATTGATCAGCTGCCTCCTACAGAATCCCTACCAGGGATCACGCCTGTAACCTGGACATATGCCCTGACAACCTTTCAGTGCATAGGATGAACAACTGAGCTTCACCAACCAGAGCTGGAGTTGTATTTATTACTAGTGGCCCGGTGCATGAAATTAGTTCATGGGGGGTGGGAGGAGTAGTGTCCCTCAGCCTGCACCCTTTCCAATCTGGGACCCCTTGGGGGATGTCAGACTGCTGGCCTGATCACCCCCAACTGCCCCCTACCCCTGGCCTGATCATTCCCAACTGCTCTCTCTTCCTGGGCTGATCACCCCTAATGCCTCTGCCTTGGCCCCGCCACCATGGCTTTGTCTGGAAGGATGTCTGGAAGGTCTTCTGGAAGGTCTCCCAGTCTAATTAGCATATTACCCTTTTATTAGTATAGATTATTATTTTTTTACCTTTAGCTGTGTATTTTTTCCCTTTTATTGATTCAGGTATTACATATATGTCTTTATCCTCCCATTGCCCCCTGAAGTTTTATTTTTTTAACAGCATAATCATATCACATAGATTATGCCTCCCCTCCCTCCTTTCAGCAGCTAGATCTCCCCCCTCCAAATTGCACATAACAGCACTTTAGATTTTACTTAGGTATTTGACAAGATTTTTTTGAGTGCTCATTTTGTCCAACCCTTGACTTCTGAGTATTCAGTCTGCTGAGGGATATGGTACATGTCCATACAAAGTGGCAGAGATAACAACCCTACGCTGTCTTAGCCCAGGAGAGGAAGGGCTTCCTAGGCCAGGACAGAATAAATAGGAATTACTCACATAAGAAAGGGAAGAAGGGCTTTTTGAGTCAGAGGAAGTAGCATGTACAAGACTTGAGAATAAAGTTCACAGAACTCTGGGGACTTGTTGCTAATTTAGCAAAGCCAGATCACAGTTGGGGGAGTGGGGACAGGGTGAGTCAAGGGGTAGTGGCAAGAATAGCATTTTTCTTACTGTTTTTTAAACTGTACAAAATTCTTTAATTGGTCATTAAAACAAAATATATATATCTTTTTAAAGAAATGGAATAAAAAATACCAGAATGCTTTATATGCAGTAAGGGTAAGTATTGGTATATGAATGTGTTACTTTATAGTTCTACCAGAGGTCTGGTGCACGAAATTCATGCACCCTCTCCAATCTGGGACTCCTCAAGGGATATCCAACTGCCCATTTAGGACCAATCCTACCAGGCTGGGTCCCAACTGCTCGAATGCCTGCCCTTCCTGATTGTCCCTAACCTCTTCTGCCTGCCAGCCTGATTGATTCCTAACTGCTCCCTTACCAGCCTGTTTGCCCTAACTGTCCTCCCTTGCAGGCCTGGTCCCTCCCAATTTCCCTCCCCGCTGGCCATCTTGTGGTGGCCATCTTGTGTCCACATGGGGGCAGCCATCTTTGACCACATGGGGGCAATCATCTTGTGTGTTGGAGTGATGGTCAATCTGCATATTACTCTTTTATTACGTAGGCTAGAGGCCTGGTGCACCGGTGGGGCCAGCTGGTTTGCCCTGAAGGGTGTCCCGGATCAGGGTGGGATTTCCCTTGGGGCATGGGGCAGCCTGGGTGAGGGGCCTGTGGTTGTTTGGTGGCCATCCATTGCCCTCCCCCCTCCAGCTCAGCCACCCAAGTGGAAGCCCTGATATCTGGGATTTATTTATCTTCTATAATTGAAACTTTGTAGCCTTAAGTGGAGACCAAGGCAGGCTAGGGCTGTGGAAGCTTGGCTTCCTCTATCACCAGGGCAACTCAAGCCTCCTGCTCTCTCTAGCTCCATGGCTGCCACCATTTTTGTTGGGATTTATCTTCTATAATTGAAACTTTGTAGCCTTAAGTGGAGGCCTGGGCCTGCCAGGATGTGCGGAAAGCTTGGCTTCCTCCTTTGTCGGGGAAACCCAAGCCTCTTGCTGGCTCCGTAGCCATAGCCATCTTGGTTAGGTTTACAGTGGTACCTCAAGATACGAGTTTAATTCGTTCCATAACCTTGAGGCGTGGGAAACTATGAGACACTCAAGTCGCGGTAAACTGGTGGGTCGTGTGCCGGCCGATCTGCACGATTACTCCTATCTCAAATGTTGCTCGTATTTCAAAGCAAAAATCGCTTGCTCGATGGCTCGTATCTCAAAAATCTTGTATGTCAAGGCACTCATATCTTGAGGTACCACTGTATTTGCATACTTGCTCCTGATTGGCTGGTGGATATGGCTTGTGGGTGGAACTGAGTGATGGTTGATTTGCATATTACTCTTTTATTGCATAGGATATGTATGTGTATATGTGTATACCAGGTCATGATATAAAATGTATTTCTTGCTGTGGGACATGGTCCAAAAAGTTTAAAAATCACTGTTTATAGCATAGAACATTTTATTTTCAATCTAGAAGGTGAATAGCCTTTAAATATTCCATTTTTATTATAATGCCCTCTCTCTAATTTTTGTCACTTACTCATTACTCAGATATTTATCCACTGCATATTTTATGCCCAGTGCTAAGAAACTCCCTGAAAGGAATGCACAGTCTATGGGAGGCAGACAAGTAAAGAGATAATAATAGCTACTGTTTATAACAGTCCTCAAAGTATGTTTTGTGAGCCACCTACTTTTGAATTCCTAGGGGGAAAATGCTTATTAAAACACAGGTAAGAATTGCTCTTCCTTAGGCGGAGGCTATGGCAAGACAAAAAGGATCATGTGCAGCAGGAAATTCACTAGCTCGGGAGTTCACTGAAGTCATCACCAGCAGCATCAAAAAAATTTCTAACTTTCTCAACTCATTCGATATGTCTTGTGATTCAAGACTCGCAGCACTAAATGAGAAATTGACAGCCCTTGAAGGGAGAATAGAGTACTGTATTTTCCAGCGTATGGGTGTATAAGATGATCCACAACTTTTCCAGTTAAAATACAGCATTTGGGATATACTCGCCCTATAAGACAACTCCCGGCATATAATATGACCCCTGACTTTTGAGAAGATTTTCCTGGGTTAAAAAGTGGTCTTATATGCCGGAAGATATGGTACATTGAAGCACAGGTGACAAAAGGTGAGACCCTCACCTAGAACGGTGCCAGGCTGCTGCTGGGATGTTGCTTTACAGAACTCAGACCTACATGGGAAATGGTCCCAGTAGCCTTCACTCTTTTGTATTTTGTTTTGTTTTTGTTAATCCCCACCAGAGGATATTTTCCCATTGATTTTTAGGGAGAGTGGAAGGGAGAGGGAAAGACAGAAAGAAACATCAGTGTGAGAGAAACACATTGATTGGTTGCCTCCTGCAAGAGCCCTGACCAGGGCACAGGCTGGGGAGGAGCCCGAAACCAAGGTGTGTGTCCTTGACCCCAAAATCAAACTTGAGACCCTTTGAACCAAAGGCCCACACTTTATCCATTGAGCCAAACCACTAGGGCGCCTTCAACTCTTTAAAGAGCAACAGGGCTTATTCTTGTTTTTCTTTCTTAAAAAATGTAGCTTTTGGGCTCTGCCATGTTTATCTAGCAGTGTGATATGGCATGTGGGGAGAAGTCCAGGGCAACCCTGGAAAATATTAGGCATTTTACCTTTTCTGTAACATTTTGTAGAACTATTTGCCAATGTATTTGAGGTTCTCAGAGCCAAAAGCCTGCGACTCTGTTAAGGTCCTCCCCACCTCTCTCTTTCCTTCTCTCTCAGGCTTTCCTTACAGCTCTTATGGCCTCTGTAATGATTCTATAAATAGACTTTGTCTCCTCCCTACCTTTGTTGGGAAGTGGCAGACAATCCTGGCTGAGACACTCATGTTCTGGCAAGTGGCTGCCAGAGAATGTTGTTGTGAATCCACCAGTTTTTTTTGTCCTTCTGAGCAGGTCAAGGCCAGGCTCCTATTTGGCTTGAAGGGACATTTTCAGATTTTCTTTCTGACACTTGGGATGTTTACCTCAGATTTTCCCCTAATAAACTCCTAAACTTTATCTGACTGCTGAGATTGTGGTGGGGGAAGAACTAAAGAGGGGACTCCGGTATTCCACAGAAATCAGCTGTGTGGAATTATTATTCTCACAAAACTTCAGGTGTAGCTGCTTGATCAAAACCTAGGTGACTTACCAGCCCAAGCCCTCGTATTTGGACTTTGAGCTGATTAATTTATCCTGAGAATCATTTGGTCACCCAGCAGGCATTGGCCAAGTGCTTACTTTGTAGATACATTATGTTCCAATAAAAAATATAGCGTTGAAAAAAAAACAAACACCCACAACAACACAGGTAATGAATGGGCTTTGCACTAGATCTACTGAATCAGAATCTCTGGGAGGGGCCCAGAGAGCTGCATATTTAATTAAAGGTCCTCAAAAAAGCCTTACATTCAGTTTGAAAAAGATTCATTTATTTTTTTAAATTATTATTTTTTAAATATATTTTATTGATTTTTTTACAGGGAGGGAGAAGGATAGAGAGAAACATCGATGAGAGAGAAACATTTATCAGTCGCCTCTTGCACACCCCCTATTGGGGATTTGCCTGCAACCAAGGTACATGCCCTTGACCGGAACCGAACCTGGAACCTTTCAGTCGGCAGGCTGATGCTCTATCCACTCAGCCAAACCAGTTTCGGCTTAAAATTATTTTTAAAAATTGGTTTATTGGGGTAACATTGGTTAGTGACATTTTATAAATGTTAAGATTCATTTCTTGAGTGTGTGCTGGAATCCAACACTGTGTCCAGCACTGTGCTCAGCCATAGGGTCTGTTTGCAGTTCCTTCAAGGATCCAACACTCTTGCTACTTAGAGCCTTCCCACATACTATTCCTTGGTCTGGAGTATTCTCACGCTTCCCTGGCCAACGTTAATCCATTCAACAGACCTTAATTCAAACATCATTTCTTTAGGAAGTGTTCCCTAATCCCCTACGCTTCAGAAGGAGCTTTTGTTATATGCCCCCTTGTGGCAGATATGCAATGGCTGCTCCTTCAGCAAAAGTACGATCAAGGAATAAGGTCAACTGTTCAAGGAATAAGGCTCCAGCTGTTAACTCCTTCAGTTCCACCTCAGCGTAATCATGGCCCCACTGACGTCAAAGGTGTTTTTCACTTTCTCTTGGAAATGTTTTGTAGTTTTTAGTGTACAGGTGTTGTACATACTTTTAAAATTTATACATAAACTAGTGGCCTAGTGCATGAAATTTGTGCACATTAAAGGGAATTAATTAGAGGAACTATTTTAATATTGCTGTTTGCCCTTTCTCTATAATAGAAGTGTCAGAGATGAAAGAAAATTAGTAAAATGTATATGAAAACCTCCCTTCTGTCAGAGTCTGGGGAGTGCTGCAGGACTTAGAGTCAAGTTCTTGCCCACCACCCGCAGGAGACCCAGACCCGGCCAGCCCCACCCCCATTGGGTGAGACCCAGACCCGGCTGGCCCCACCCCCATCAAGTCCCTCTAGGCAGGGTGAGCAGCTTCAGGTCCCCCGACCCAGTGCTAGATAGGGGCATAGTCTCAGGTCCCTGTCAAGTCCCACCCGGTGGGGGGTGCAGCCTCAGGTCCCCTGGCCCAGCACTGGGTTAGGGGAGGCATGGCCTGAGGTCCTCAGTCAAGCCCCGCTGGGGGAGGGGCATGGCCTGAGGTCTCCCTGCCCAGTGCCAAGGCGGGGGGCACAGCCTCAGGTCCCTTGCCCCAACCAGGTGCCATGCAGCCTCAGGTCCCTGCTATTCAATTGTGATGTTATGGTGTCCTGGCTAATTTGCACATTCTTCTATTATATAGATAGATATTTCATGGGCTTTTTTATGCTACTGAAAATTGAATTATTTTAATATCATTTTCTAATTATTTACTTTCATCTCATGTACAGAGTTGATCTGATATTCTGAGGAACTGTGAGATTCATACTATGGGTTTGTTTCAGGATCCCATGGCTGTCCCAATTTTAGGCTGTCTGTCTCCTGCTTGCCTCTTAGTGGGAATCGAGCCGGAAACCTGGGCATGTGCCCTTGACCAAAATCGAACCCAGGACTCTTTAGTCTGCAGGCCAATGCTCTATCCACAAAGCCAAACCAGATAGGGCACAAAGGTGTTGTTGTTGTTTTTATCAGATTGCCTGAGATTGGATCATCAGAATGGTGCTGACATGGTGATTGTGGGTGAATAAAATTGTTTATATTGACAGAGGCCCTGTAAAAAACTGTGTCCAGTGCCCTGACGTTTTTAAGGGGCAGCCCTGATAAGGGGCATGGTGTCCCCCTTAAAGGAGGAGAGAAACAGCCTATCAGGGGAGCTCTCCCTTCTGATATATACTATCACTCATTCTGGCAAGAAGTACTACTTTCTGTATCTCTCTGAAATACAGTGACCTGAGAGAAGGGTAGGTCACTATTGTGACCCCACCACTACCACCAGCAAAGCCTCTGGAATGGGTCATTGTGTAAAATAATTTATTTCAAGGTCACACTGCATCCCTGGTCAAAAATTTACCCTTTATTTCTACTTCAGTACACCTGATAGTGTGCAAAAGACATTTCAAGGAAACTGAGTCCTTACCTGTACAGCATGCCTATTGCACAAAAACGAGTTATTTATATATCTTAGTGTGGCTGGGCCCACGTGAGTCTTATTCTTACTTCCCATCTCACTGAACTTTGGAGACTTTTGAAGTCTGTGAAGTTGAGCTAGGAACCATTATGAAAAGTTAATGTGAATGTTCTGTTTACTCGTTGCTTCTATATGATTTATTCATGCTGGTTTAAGCTAGCAAAACTATTCCACTGTTATTTCAGTATTTCTAATTAACCAAGGGGAGCATCACTGATGAGTGGCAAGGCCTCTCAAATGAAGGTTGTCTTTATGCTGAAATCAGCACCACTCTGCCAGCAAAGGAAAAATTTAAGCCTATTCTTCTGCACTGATGAGTAGCTTTCTGGATTCTTACCTGCTTTTGTTCCTGGGAGGAAGGAGACAGTGATTTTCTTGTTCTAGGTCTGAATATATCTTCAACCTATACTTTATTTTGTTTTTTAGAGAGAGTGGAAGACAGAAGAAAGACAGAAATATCGAAGTGAAAGAAACACAATTGGTTGCCTCCTGCATGAGCCCAGATATCAATATCAGTATTAGTTTCAAGCTTACAGCACAGTGGTTAGATATTATATAACTTATGAAGTGATCCCCCCAATAAGTCTAGTATCCACCTGACACCATACATAGTAATTTCAATCCTACTGACTATATTCCCTACTTCAAACTATATTTAAAAATGTTGATTCTCATAGAACTTGTGGCCTAAAAAGTGAGTGTATTTGATATAGCTACAAAGTAATTAGCTGGCTAGATATTTTCTAGTAAGGAATCCTGATGTACTCCTGGCCAGTATTTCATGAACCATATGGGTAACAAGTTGAAAAGGCTGCTAGTGGGTAAAAATGAGAGAGTTATGGTTTGAATATAAGAAGGATAACTAATTCATAATTTAATTATATATAGATTTGGGAGGCTGAATAGCATGGTTTAAGGGCCCAGAAGATGCATCCTCTAAGAATGTAACACAAGCCAAAAAGAAAATCTGAACATATGTGATTCACAGATTCCAAATGCACTTTTTATTGTAAAAGTTTTTTTATATATTCTTTGATGAATGTTACTGGTCCATTTTTCCTTCTTCACTTTAGCCTAAGAAGAATAAGAAGCTCGTTGTAAATACATGATCATTCCTAGAAATTTCACAAGATTTATGTGAATTGGTTATGTTTCTAATGATGATTAATTTTAAAATATATTTTATTGATTTTTTTTACAGAAAGGAAAGGAGAGAGATAAAGAGTTAGAAATATCGATCAGCTGCCTCCTGCACGCCCCTTACTGGGGATGTGCCCGCAACCAAGATACATGCCCTTGACTGGAATTGAACCTGGGACCCTTCAATCCGCAGGCCGACGCTCTATCCAATGAGCCAAACCGGTTTCAGCTGATTGTCCCATAGTACTGTTTATTCACTTCCATTTGGACCTAAAGCACCTGCTGCTATCACTAAGAATGATTATCCGTGAATCTTAATAGTCCTCTTTTCTTTAAAACCTTTCCGCCAAATTTAGCCATTAATTCAAAATCAGAGTGTTCTTCCTAAATGGGGCAACTGAGACAAATTAACACCGATTAGTTTCCCTCTTCCCAAACAAACTCATGTCTCCTTATATTTTCAGCACATTAAAAAAAAAAAAGTCATAGTGGGAGCAGCATCATCTTTCTTTCGTGGGATGTTATCTCCCTCCTATGAGATATAATACATTTCTCAACCTGAGCCCTAAAAAAAAAGAAGCCATATTGACTTGGGAGTGTGGGACCTAACACCGTGGGCAGCTGCAGAGAGTGAGTACCATGTGTTAGTGACAGTGGGAGACTGCTTTATGCTGCTGACGGCAGCAGTCCGGAGGAAGGACCAGAGAGAAGATCTTTCTGAGCAGAGATAAACCTCCCTTTTCCTCTGATACAGGGGTGGGCAAAGCCGAAGGCCATAACATTTTTATTTTAAATTTATTTCTTTTTTTAAACCACTTTATTGAGTTCAATAAGTAGTTGACATGCAAAAGCGGTACATATTTAATGTGTACAATTTAATGAGTTTAGAGATTAGTATGCATCCACAAAACCATCACCACAATTTATGCCATAAACATATCTGTCGCCTCCACGGGCAGGGACTCTGTGGAAACTAGCCTTGTTTTGCTTGAAAACCTTGCAATATTCTGGCTGGCGACAGATACTTTGCAAGGAGGTCCTTAAGAACCACCACAATCATTCTCGGTTGCCACTAGAACCATAAGTAGGGGTAAGCAGGGTCAAATCTCTGTTTGCTTTAGGGAGTTTTTGGTATACAATATGACCCAGAAAGGAACAGCGAATGCATTAAATGAATTATTATAAGGGTTAGCTAATATGTAGTATCAGCAGAAATATGTGTCAGAATAGATTCTAAAGTAAAATAGAGCTAGAACAGGAAGAATTCACTGATATGAACTTGCTTCCTAGAGATTCCAGATTTTACTGTGTTAATTTGTGCAGATGGAAGTCTCTAACGGCTTAATGGGTTGGCTGACTAAAATGTTGACTTATTGGTGGCCTGTGCTTAATGAGGATAAGATACCTGAGCTTCACCGGCATCAGGAAGGGAATCCAAAGACCTAAGGAGGTAAGGTTGGAGTGGGTTTATCATGTGCAGACTGCACACCCACTAGAATTCCTGAAGAGGCCTAGAAGGCACTCCTGTCACTCACGAAGGCATTGAGGAACTGTGAGAAAGGAATACTGAGGCATTGAACAACACATTAGAGAGGCCTGTGGTTGCTTTCCTTTGTGGGAAATGTATGACCACGCAGGATGCTGCCAGTGAGACAAACTCCCTGATTTTCCTAGCAATAATGGGAACCTACGTAGCAGAGGTCAAGTGGCAGCACTTAACCATGAGAGACAAGGTGTGCGTATTTACTGTAAATGGCAGCGGGGTTTTAGCAGTAGTAAGAATGCTTTGACCCATAGGGGCCTTTGGTGGCTAATTGATCCTGATATACCTTGCAGTGAAATAGATGAACAGCCTGGTCTGTGTCTGGTGGCCAAAAACCTGACTTGAGTTGCCACTTGCTTGCTTTCCAGACTCAAGCCTGTTTGCAGATGTGGAGTTCCTGATTGAATGGGAGGCTTCTTTCCCTTGAGGAGTGATCCTGCAGCATTGCCACATGGCACATCCATCTTCCTCCAGGCCTTGTTCAAAGGTGCCTTCACCCTTTTGCTAAAGTGGCTGTGCACTGGGAAAAAATGAATTATCCATACCTTTCAGGTATTAATACACACTGCCTCTGAACTGAGGCTAATTACTGGGGATCCAAAATGTCATTGTGTCTCACAGTGTGACTATTGTTGGTAGGTGTTACATGGAGTCTTAGGCCAAGTGACCGAGTTGGTCCACAGACACATTCTATGCTTGTTTCCCTAGTTTCTGAATATAGATAATTTTGTGTATGAGAGGCATTGTGGCAGAAAGGCTAACCCTCAAAATAGTAACACTGCATCCCTGTAGGAACTGCAGGTATTAGTGCCACCACCACCTGAACCCTGCTGGCATACTGGTTCCTATCACTTCTATATTTAAAATACCTGTCTGGCCTCTCCAAGAAGTTGGATGGACCTTGGAAAATGACTGTGGATTATTAGGCTAGGAGATAACCCCATGAACTGATGAGACTCTGTCTTACAGCCTGCAGTATATGCTTTGAGTCAAAGACCACTATATGATGCTGTCTCCTCCATAACAAGAATCTGGAAATCAAGGGGTGGAAGTGGCTTCTCTCACAATTAATACCTAATAACTCACCCACAGGATTTTTGCTTCCTCTTTCAGCTACTTTGAGGTCTGCAGATTTGGTGATCTTTGTTTCTAACAGGGAATACAACAATGGTTCCCTTGTATTAGAAGACGAAACTCTATTTGGCTATATGGGTTTCTTAAGTCACTAAACCATCAGGCAGATAAAAGAATTATTCTTCTGGATGATTATTCACTGATTACCATGGGCACATAAAGTTGTTGCTTTTACACAATAGAGCAAACTGAATAATTCTGAAACCAGGGGATTCCCTAGTCTACTCTTAATACTTCCACAACCAAAGTATGTGTGTGTGTGTGTGTGTGTGTGTGTGTGTGTGTGTGTGTATTTTCCCCCAAAATGTGTAGACACACTTTGAATAATTCTAAAGGCAATGTTTATTAAAATACATTTCATTTCAAAATTGGGCTATCAGCTGTTAAAGTGTGTATATATTTTGGGGGGGACACCCTGTATTTACTTGTATATTTAGCTATTGTATTCTCCTCACTCCATCTTCTCATTATTTTCTATACACGTTGCTGGAGGTTAACTTGACAATTGTATCTTTAGGTAGCAGAATATTCAATGAGACGGTAACTGAATTTGAAGAATAATTAATACAGCCTATGATGGATACAGCGACTGTTTAGACTATGTTTCTCCTCAATGGGGGAGAGGGGAAGAATTTCACTTTTATGAAGAATAGCTATGTCTCTTTGGGGGTAAGCATGGAGTTGTTTTATTGTTGTAGGGAAGTTTGTGTGCAGAAGGATGCATATGAAAGCCAAAGGGATGAACTAGACCAGTGATTAATTCATTGCTTCTCAGATCTAAATGCATTCTTCTTTGTCCTGATTCTGATACTGACACTGTAACCCTTACTATTTTTCAGTTGGCTCAAAATTAGCTTTTATTAATAAAGAGTTCTGGAGGGTCAGGACATTGCAAAGCCATAGGATAAAGTAACTATTTTTGTACCTGTCACTTGTGTATCCCTTAAGTCTTCTTTTATCGTTTTAGTTAACCTTTTACTAGTTAGCAATTCTTTATATCATATTTTCCTTGTTCTAGTTACTAGTGTACTTTCCATTTCCTTACTGGACCCTGACTGATAGAAAGTTGAATTCTTATCTCCATATAGCAGCTTGGAATGGAATTTCTGAATCTTAGTCCTTTAATATGAGATTTAAAATTGTTTGCATCTATCATCATAACTATTTGTTTCTATTTTGGATACCTTCTTAAATGTATTTGTTTCTTATGCTTCCTGACATTTCCTTTATTTACTTTTTAGTCCTTTTATTAAAGTACACTTCCTATTCAAAAAGAATAATTGGAACAGAGACAAAGTATTTATGTTGTTGTTTTTTATTTTATTTATTTATTTATTTTTAAATAAGTGTTTCAGAAGTTTGGAGAAGGTAAGTTTATTTTATTTTATTTTTTAAAAATATATTTTATTGATTTTTCACAGAGAGGAAGAGAGAGGGATGGAGAATTAGAAACATCCATGAGAGACATCGATCAGACGCCTCCTGCACGCCCCCTACTGGGGATGTGCCTGCAACTAATGTACATGCCCTCGATCGGAATCGAACTCGGGACCCTTCAGTCCGCAGACCTACGCTCTATCCACTGAGCCAAACAGGTTTCAGCTATGTTGTTGTTTTTTAATTCTTTGTCCTTAACCTAGAAAGAACTCTAGAACCACATAGGATTAAATAATATCTGTCATTTACCAAGTACTTTAACTTTAAAAAAATTTATTGGTGAGAGAGAGGGAGAGAGAAACATCAATTTGTTGTTGTACTTATTTATGTATCATTGGTTGCTTCTTATATGTGTCCTGACAGAAGAATATTGAACCTGCAACCTTGGGATATGAAGTCAAAGCTCTAACCAACTTAGCTATCTAACCAGGCCCTTAACTTCTAATTCAGTTTCCTCACCTGTAAAATACATATAAAGAATTTAGCACAGTGTCTGATGCCCAGTGAGTGCTCATTTTATGTTAGTTATTATTATTTTCCTCCATATTTCTCATCTGTCTCCGGTCTCTTATCTGCCAGGGGATATTAGGACATTGAAAAATGTTTCCAGTCACTTTCTGTGGTTTGTTTCAAGACCAGAAATCTTCTGGGGAAGAATCTGAACTTGGCCAATGTTTGAGTTTGGCATACACATATCCGTCTGCAGGACAGAGTTGAAAGGAGAGTTCATGAGTTCTAAGAGAAAAATATCCTGAATGAAAAAGTCTAGCAAGGCAGTAGACGGAATGACAAGTCCTGGAGAGTGGTGGCAGTAGTAGTTGCAGGTATGAGGAAAGTCTGTGCTGACCATTATTTAATCCAAACCTCTTCAACCCTTTCTGGAGTGCCTAAGTATTCTAGAAAGGAGAGGGCTGAATGGCAGAAAATCCTGCCTACTAGGGGCCTGAGCTGCTAGTCCTAGGAAACAGAATGTGTTCTCCTTTTGAATGGGCAAGAGGGCCCTACTAGAGGTTGGGACATAGGTACTGTTGTCTGGGTAGCTGGGAAGGGGCTACCATGGAGACAAGAGACTGTGAGCAGGAGCAGAAGAATATATGTTTATCTCCTAATACTATACACATATGTCTTGTATTGCTGCTATTTATGTTTACATGTCCTCATTTCTTTCCTTCCCATTCAATCCTTAAGAAACTAAAGTCTGGCCCTAGCTGGTTTGCTTCAGTGGATAGTGTTGGCCTGCAGACTGAACGGTCCTGGCTTTGATTCCAGTCAAGGGCACATGCCTGAGTTGAGTTGCAGGCTTGATCCCCAATGCGGAGGGCGTGCAGGAGGCAGCTGATCAGTGATTCTCTCATCATTGATGTTTCTATCTCTTAGCTGACCAGTGATTCTCTCATCATTGATGTTTCTATCTCTTAGCTGACCAGTGATTCTCTCATCATTTATGTTTCTATCTCTCTCCCTCTCCCTTCTTCTCTGAAATCAATAAAAATATTTTTTTAAAAGAAAGAAAGACACTACAGTCTGATATATGACCCACTACAGTATTGAAACTGAATCTCTTAATGGTCAAATCCAAAAATATTTTTATCCTTAGTCTATTTTAGCTCTTCAATTTTGTTGTTGCTGTTTTGCCTTTCCTTCTTAACGTTCATTCTTCATTTGGCTCGTATGATCCTAATCTCTGCTTCTTGTATGACTTCACTCTCCTTTGCCTGTTTTTCCCAGGACCGTTCAGTCTGCAGGCCAACACTCTATCCTTTGTCTACCCTTTAATGGTTGGTGATCATCTGATTTCATTCTAATTTGTCTGTCTACCCACTTCCCCATTCTATATACATTTCTTCCATAAGACCCAAACTTTACCCTAATCATAACCAAATTTCTCCTTTGTTCTAAGGTAGTCTCTTCAGTTTCAGTCCATTTACACCTGGATGTTTGCCATGCACCTCAAACCTAATGTCCCAAATGAACTTGTTATTATTTCCTTTAAATCTTCTACTCCTGAATTCTCTATTTTGGTAATTGACTTTTAACTTTTACTATATAATCCAAATTAGAAACCTGGGAGCCATTTTCTACTTTGTTTTCCATCAAATTTTCTTTATTGTTTGAAGTTTGCCTTGTTTATATCCTAAATAGCTTTTAAGTCTGCTTTAATAGTTTTTTCTTAACCATTATTATACTATCTAATCTGGTCATTCCCTACGAAGAAATATCTGCTGGCTCCTAAGTGCCTAGAGAATAAAATGTAAGCCCCTTGGAACAGTTTAAAAGGTCCTTTACCAGGTAGTCTTAAACTCCTCATGCTCTAGTCAATTCTAACTTTTTGCAATAGCATTTTTAAAATTATTTTTAAATTCACTGCGCTAGTGAATTTTTATTTATTTATAAAATATATTTTATTGATTTTTTTACAGGAGGAAGGGAAAGGGATAGAGAGCTAGAAACATCAATGAGAGAGAAACACCAATCAGCTGCCTCCTGCACACCCCCTACTGGGAATGTGCCTGCAACCAAGGTATATGCCCTTGACCAGAATTAAACCTGGGGCCCTTCGGACCACAGGCCAACGCTCCATCCAGTGAGCCAAAATGGTTAGGGCTGCAATAGCATTTTTAAATCTAGAACTCATGTATCTCAATTCTGGGAAATTTATTTGAATTATTTTAGCAAAGATTCCCTTCCTTTTCTGGCATGCCAATTATTCTATGTTGAACTTTTTGGACTGGTTATCTAATATTTTCTTTCTTATTTTCCATCTTTAACTTTTTTTGCACTATTTTAAAGATATTTCTTCAAATGTATCTATTTATATTTGGATTTTTGCTATTATGTACTTAATTTCCAAAAGTCTTCTTTTTAAAAAATTTATTTATTGATTTTAGGGAGAAGAAAGTAGAAGGAGAGCTGTAGAGAGAAGCATCAATTTGTTCTAGTTTTTATGCATTCATTGATTCATTCTTGTTTTTAAAATATATTTTATTGATTTTTTACAGAAAGAAAGGGAGCAGGATAAAGAGTTAGAGACATCAATGAGAGAGAAACATCAACTAGCTGCCTCCTGCACACCCCCCACTGGGGATGTGTCCGCAACCAAGGTATATACTTTTTACCCCTGACCGGAATTGAACCTGGGACCCTTCAGTCGCAGGCCAACGCTCCATCCACTGAGCCATGCTGGTCAGGGCTGATTCATTCTTTTATGTGCCCTGCCTAGGGATTGAACTGGCAACTTTGGTGTACTGCTCTAACCAGGGCAGTTTTCTCCTTTTTAATTAACATATTACATTATAGTAGTTTCAAGTGTGTAACATAATGATTTGATATTTGTATGTTGCAAAATGATCACCACAATAAGTCTAGTTAACATTCATCAGAACAGTGTTACATCATATTTTTCTTTTGATGAGAAGTTTTAACATTTTCTCTCTTAGCAACTTTTAAATAATCCACCCAGTATTATTCATTATAATCACCATACTGTACATTACATCTCATGACTTATTTTATAACTGGAAGTTTGTACCTTTAGACTCCCTCCACCCCAAAGAGGAATTTTCCCCCACTGAGTTATCATTTATTAATTCATTTGTTAAACACATCCTATTCTTTTTTTAAAATTTTTTTATTAATTTTTATTAATTTTTTATACATATCTCCCCATTGCCCCCCTCCCTCCCAGGCATACCCCAACCCCCCAGTGTCTGTGATCATTGGTTATGCTTATATGCATGCATACAAGTCCTTTGATTGATCACTTATCTACCTCACCTAACTTTAATCTTTCTGCTGTAATGTCACAGACTGTTTGATGCTTTATGATTTTTGTCCTCCTGAGAATTATCAGTCTACTCCCTTTCTGTGCTCCTGATTCTATTATATTCACCAGTTTATTCTGTTCATCAAATTTTTAATTCACTTAATTTTTAGATTCACTTGTTGATAGATATGTATTTGTTGTTCATAATTTTTTGGCTTTTACCTTTTTCTTCTTCCTCTTCTAAAAGAGTACCTTTCAGCATTTCATATAATACTGGTTTGGAGTTGATGAACTCCTTTAGCTTTCTCTTCTCTGTGAAGCTCTTTATCTGCCCTTCAATTCTGAATGTTAACTTTGCTGGATAGATTATTCTTGGTTGTAGGTTCTTGCTATTCACCACGTTGAATATTTCTTGCCACTCCCTTCTGGCCTGCATCGTTTCTGTTGAGAAATCAGCTGACAGTTGTATGGGTGCTCCCTTGTAGGTAATGAACTGTTTTTCTCTTGCTGCTTTTAATATTCTCTCTTTGTCTTTTGCTCTTGGTATTTTAATTATGATGTGTCTTGGTGTGGTCCCCTTTGGATTCCTTTTATTTGGGGTTCTGTGTGCTTCCTGGACTTGTAAGTCTATTTCTTTTATCAGATGTGGGAAGTTTTCAGTCATTATTTCTTTAAATAGGTTTTCAGTATCTTGCTCTCTCTCTTCTTCTGGCACCCCCACAATTCTGATGTTGGTACACTTGAAGCTGTCCAGAGGCTCCTTACATTATCTTCACATTTTTGGATTCTTTTCTCTTCTTGCTTTTCCAGTTGAATGTTTTCTGCTTCTTTATATTTCAAATTTTTGACTTGATTCTTGCCTTTCTCTAGTCTGCTGTTAGGACTCTGTATAATAGTTTTTATTTCAGACAGTGTATGTTTAATTTCTAGTTGGTCCTTTTTCATCTCCTCTTGGGTCTCACTAAATTTATCCAACTTTTCTAGCATATTCTTGAAAAACCTTATAAGCGTGGTTTTGAACTCTAAATCCAGTCGTTTTTTTCCCTCCATTTCTTTTGTTTGTAATCCCTTCCCTTATCTCGGCATTTTCACTATGCCGGGGAAACTTCTGTGTTGAATTCAGCTTTATTATACCAGAAGTGCAAAGCCGCAGAAGCCTCTGTTGAGCTTGGGAGGGGTGGAGTCTTAGGGCTTAAGGGACCGCCTTGCCTTCCAGTCGGCCCCACACTCCACGGCCCCTGAGTCTCACATGACTGGGTAATCGCTGGAGCGGTCCTTGTGTGCCGTGCACCCGCAATGCCTCTAACCGCTGCCTTTCCGGCTTCCCTGAGCACCAGGACCACACGAGTCTAGGTCCCCAGGGTTTCACCCGAAACGGGCTTACTGGAGTCAGAAGTGGCACAGCTGGGAGGGTCTGTCTCCCGCCCACTCGAGAAAGCCAGCGATACAATCAGCAATCTGTCCTGCTCGCAGTGCTTTGTGCTCCACCAGGCTTTTGATCTTTCGAGACTCCCCTAAATTTCCTTGCACTTCTCCCTTTTCACAGTCCAAACTCCCCCTGTATGAGTTTGGGCTGGATCTGGGGTTTAGTGTCGTAGGATTAGGGGTTCAATGCCTTTGAGAGTCTCCGTTTCCCTCCCGCCAGAGAAAGCCAGCCAGGTTCTCCGGCACCCGCTCTCTCCATGCGCGTCTCAGTACCTCAGCTTTTTGCAGCTCCTCTGGGTCTCCGTGAGCCCCTCTCTTTCCCTCTAGTTGTAGAACTTCCACTCAGCCAGCTTTCCTGTGGTTCTGGATGATGTCCGTTCTGTCTTTTAGTTGTAGTTTTGAAATTGTTGTGTGAGGCAGCAGTGTAGGTGTTTACCTATGCCGCCATCTTGGATTCTCCTCTCTTGTTTTGTTTTTGTTTGTTTTTTTTTTTGGATGTGTCACTTTCTCTTCTTTCTAAGGAATTTCTTCTACCTGCAGAGGTTTGTCTTCTCAGAATGTTTTTTTCTTCCTGCTTGCTGTTTGGTTGTTTTTATCTATGTCTTTCACAGATATGGGTAATTTCTTCAGAGATATGGGTAATTCTTGGTTGCTTGCTCATGATTACAACTTGAAATGCTGATTAGAAGCTTGAACATGAGATGGCTGGCATGGCTCAGTGGTTGAGCGTTGACCCATGTACCAGGAGGTCATGGTTTGATTCCTGGTCAGGGCACTTGCCCAGGTTGCTGGCTTGATCCCCAGCAGAGGACGAGTAGGAGGCAGCCAATTGATGTTGACCTTGATGTTTCCATCTCCCTCTCCCTTTCTCTCTCTCTAAAATCAATGGGGAAAAAAAACTTTTTTTTTTCTTCTAAAAAACCTTGAGCATGAGTGGGGCTTTTTGACTTTGAGTCTCCTTGTGGACAGATCTGGACAAGTTTTTTTTTTGGGAAAACCCCTGATGTTAGTGCGTATTTCTGTCTTAAAACACTACCTGTGATCATGTTATACTCTTCTGCTCAAAACACATTTATCATTCCCTTCTGCCAACCTAATAGAATTCAGATTCTTTAAATTAGCATTTTAAAGGTTTTCATAGTGTCTCTCAAGTCTCTTTTACAGTCTTTTCCTGCTACTTCTCACCGGGATCTTTGTGTTCCAATTAACTTAGAGTACTCGCTATTCCCAATCACATTTTACATGTTCCCCAAAGTCTTATATGCCATGTCATCACCATCTGTATTTATATATTTATACATTTATTTGTTTAATGTCTATTTCCCAAACTAGACTAGAAGCTCCACATTGCATGTTGATTTTAGTATTTATTTAAAGCATTAGAATAATTACACTAACATCAACAAACTGGTATTGTTTTAATCTGAACCAATGTTGAGGCTAATCTTGAAAAGAGCTGGCAGATATCAACAATGGCTTCACGTAGCTCTCAATAACACCACCCTCAGTGTTTACTCCACAGAAGCCACATATTTACAAGGCCTTACTTTGGGCCTCATTATTATTCTACTTGCTGATATTTCCAATGTATTACTGTTTCTTACCATAAATCACTGCTGCTTTTCCCGATCCTTTTCATCTTTTTCTTCACCTTCCTCTTGTTCTTGCCCCCTTTTCCTCCCTCTTTCTTTAAGTTTCACTATGTGACTATAGTCAGTGGGATGATTCTCATGCTTTACCGAGAAATCTGCCAATTCCCTTCTAAATTATTCCATCTAATAGCCCATTTGTGGCCAAATTTGAGTCCCTATTCAGGAGAGAGAATATACATCACTTTGATTCTGTCCTTACAAAATCCTTTGGTTTCTGGTGAGACAACTATAGTATTTTTTAAAATATATTTTTATTGACTTCAGAGAGGGAGAGGGAGAGATAGAAACATCAATGGTGAGAGAGAATCATTGATCAGCTGCCTCCCACATGCCCTCCCCCTACCCACCCCCAGAGATCGAACTTGCAACCCTGGCATGTTGCAAGTTCCACTGAACCTAACTGGCCAGGGCACGACAACTATAGTATTGAAAGGACATTTCATTGTACAGTAGTACCTCGAGATACGAGATTTTTGAGATACGAGCCATCGAGCAAGCGATTTTTGCTTTGAAATACGAGCAACAGTTGAGATAGGAGTAATCGCACATGACCCACCAGTTTACCGCGACTCAAGCGTCTCATAGTTTCCCACGCCTCAAGGTTACGGAACGAATTAAACTCGTATCTCGAGGTACCACTGTACTTAGAATTCAACAACCTGAGTAGAAGTTCTGGTTCTGTCACTCATTTTCTAGTGACCTTGATTAAGACACAACTTTTCTGAGCCTTTTTCATAGGTAAAAATGGGGATAAATGTACTAGGCAATTAGGGATGAATAATAGGGTCACTAAGCAGAAATTAGTATTCTTAGCACAATTCAGTGAATTTTCTTCAGCAGTGCTTTATTTCCTAGCTGCAAAATGTAAAGTACTGTATCAATTTTAACTATCGTTATTATTAGATTAGGTGGGATCCCTCACCATGGCCTTGTGATTTGGGCCATCAGGGCCATCAGGTGGGAGGATTGCGGGGTGGGTAGAGGATAGGGAGGAGAGACCACAAGAGGTTGGCTGTGAGAGCACACTGACCACCAGGAGGCAGCTCCTGCGTTGAGCATCTGCCCCCTGGTGGTCAGTGAGCGTCATAGTGACCATCGTTCAGTTGCTTAGGCTTTTATATATATAGATGCTCTTGCCTCCTTATTTTCTTGCAACTTCCTCTGTATCAATTTCCAGTCTCAGCTCATGCCCACATATGAATTTTTCCATTCTTAATGCTCAGACTGTATTAAACAGCCTAGTACCCTTCACTGTATTTAATTTATAATGCCTCACAAATACTTTTTTATTTGTTTAGAAATGGCAAATATATCAGAAAACACAAAGTGTAGCTTCATGGTCTAAAAAAAAGCACCCTGCTACTCCAAGTATAGGTAGTTGTTAATAAATATTAATTGTATCAGTTTTTAGTAATAGGGCAGAACACTTTATTTAGGTTTTATTTTCCTACTGTCATCTGAATTGAGGCCACTAAAAACTCATGACCATGTTATTGGAATAGGTACCTAAGAGGTTTCTGTATCTCTCATTTCTCCCTTTCAAATAGATTCTCCATGTCACAGCCTGATCATTCATGAAACATTTGTAGAGGATTTATTAATGTGCTAAGTACAAAGCACAGACTAATTTGGGCAAAGATGTGAAAAAAAATAGGTTATATTCACTGTTATAATGCTATACTGATGTTAACAATTTTCACTGTGTTGGTTCTCCATTGCCCATATTGTACTATATTCAACTTCAAATTCCTTAACCTGGCATTTAAGATTATCCATAATTTGGCTTTAAAAGACCCTAATATTTACTTACCACTCTTTATAACCAGCTTTTTTATTTTATTTATTTTACTGATTTCAGAGAAAGGGAAGAGAGAGTGCATGAGAGAGAGAGAGAGAGAGAGAGAGAGAGAGAGAGAGAGAGAAAGAGAGAGAAAGAGAAAGAGAAAGGAGTGAGAAACAGTGGCTGCCTCCTACACTTGCCCCAACTGGGGATTGAATCCACAAGCTGGGAATGTGACCTGACTGGGAATCAAACCTGCCACCTTTCAGTATACCAGACAATGCTCCAAACAACTGAGCCACACTGGCCAGGGAAACCAGATTTATTTTTAACAGTTCCATGAAAATGTTTTGTATTTTCAGCTCTTGGGTTTTTGCTGAAGTTGTTCAACCCCATTAAAATTCCCTCCCTAAGCTTTTGGCCTATCCCAATTCTATTCATCCTTCAAGATCTACATGAAATAAGACTATACAGCCCTAACCAGTTCAACTCAGTGGATAAAGCATCAGCCCACAGACTGCAGGATACCGGGTTCCATTCTGGTCAAGGGCACATACTTTGGTTGCAGGTTCCCAGCCCTGGTTGGTGTGTGCAAGAGGCAATCAATTGATGTGTCTCCCTCACATTGATGTTTCTCTCTGTCTCTCCCTTTCCCTTCCACTCTAAAAATCAATGGAAGATAAAAATTATGAACAACAAATACATATCTATCAACAAGTGAATCTAAAAATTAAGTGAATTAAAAATCTGATGAACAGAATAAACTGGTAAATACAATAGAACCAGGAGCATAGAAAGGGAGTGGACTGACAAACCTCAGGGGGGAAGGGGTGAGGGGGATGCAGGAAGAGACTGGACAAAAATCGTACACCTATGGATGAGGTAAATGCGGGGGGAGGAAAGGGTAGAGGGAGGGGTGGGAGCCGGGTCGAGGGGAGTTATGGAGGAAAAAAAAGAGAAACAAACGTAATAATCTAAACAATAAAGATTTAACTTAAAAAATCAATGGAAAAATATCCTCAGGTGAGGATTAACAACAACAAAAAAGACTATATAATAGTTTTATCTCATAATTTTGTCTAAAAGGGATCTTTCGCAGAAAACCGGTTTGGCTCAGTGGATAGAGCGTCAGCCTGTGGACTGAGGGAACCCAGGTTCCATTCTGGTCAAGGGCATGTACCTTGGTTGCGGGCACATCCCCAGTAGGGGGCGTGCAGGAGGCGGCTGATCGATGTTTCTAACTCTATCCTTTTCCCTTTCTCTCTGTAAAAAATCAATAAAATATATTTTAAAAAATAAGTAAATAAAAGGGATCTTTCTTCTGATTCCCCAATTACTGCTTTTTCAAGTCACTTGACAATCTCTGAAGCTATTGCTTTTTTGTATTATTCTAGTCTTTTACTGCTCTTTAATTTCTCATGTTTCATCTTATCTCGCTAACTAGATGTCAAACTATCAGAGGTGAGATTGTTTCTTGTTTGTTCTTTTCTTTTCTTTAGAGAGAAAAACATTGATTGGCTGGTCCACCTGCTCATGCATTCATTGGTTGACCCCAACTTGTTCCCTGACTGGGGATGGAACATGGATGATGCTCCAACCAACGGAACCATCCAGCCAGGGCCAGATTGTTTCTTGTTTAATGGTATTTTGGAAAAGATCTAGCAATCACTAGGATCACAAAATAAATGTTAACAAAATATTTAGATCTAAAAGATTGATCAATAAGACCCACATAAATGAAGAGATATACTATATTTATGAAAACTCATTTATAAAGATCTTTTCTTTATATATATTTATTGATTTCAGAGAGGAAAGGAGAGGTAGAGAGATAGAAACATCAGTGATGAGAGAGAATCATTGATTGGCTGCCACCTGCACACCCCACACTAGGGACCAAGCCTGCAACCCGGCCATGTGTCCTTGCCTGGAATCAAACCCCGGGACCCCTCAGTTGGCAGGCCAACGCTCTCTCCACTCAGCCAAACCAGCTAGGGCTGTAAAGATCTTAGTTGCCCCCAAATTAATCTATACATTGCATGTAATTCCAAGAAAAACCCCTGCAGGATGGAAGGAATAGGCTAGAATAGAAAAAGAGGTCCTCGCTTCGATGCACTTGATAGTCAGTTGGGCAGTTCTGACATTATACAAATATGTAAAAATGTGTGTACAACTTGTTATAAATAATATGAAGAAGACTGAGCCAAGTAAGAAAAAAAAAAAAACGGAAGGCCTAATTTAGAGGAGGGACAGGGAAGCCGAGGATTCTATCTGAAGCCACACAAAGTGTTTTTGTTTCCTAGGATGCAAGCTGCTGAGACCCTCCGGAGCCTCCCGGAGAGGCTGCAGCCGCCGGGGCCGTGAGCTCTCGGCGCCCCGCCGTCCAGTCACAGGAGCTGGGGCGACTTTGCCCGGCTCCGGAGCGACCGCTGACTGTGTCCTACACCCCAGGGGGTGAAGAGAGATTTCATCGTTTGAACTTGACCATTTTTCCCCAGTATGATCCGCTCGGCTGTGACAGTCTCCTATCTCTACCGCCGAAGAGTTTTCTTTCTTCCCGCGCCCGCGAGCCTTGAACTTCACGGAGGCGGTTCCTCGGACACCTCGCGGCCCGACCATTTGCCGTGGCCACACGGCGCACCCTTCCCCGGCCGGGCGGCGGGTGGGGTGGGGAGCGAACTGGCGAGGGTGCCCGGCGCTCCTCGCCCCTAGGTGGCCGTCGGCCCCACGCGAGCGCTCGGCGCGCGTTCTGGGTCGCCTGCGCCCGGCGCGCGCTATCGCCCGCGCTCGCTCCCGCCCGCCCCTCCTCGCGCTCGCGGCGGCCGGACAGCGCGCGCCGCTGCACTAGTCCTCAGGCCGCCCCCGTCGGCCCTCGCGGCGGCGCGCCCCGGCCCGGCCCGGCCCGGCCCCGGCAGCCCACTCGGGCCGGCCGGCCCGCGGGTTCGCTCGCCCCGCCTCCCCCCCGCTCGGCCCGGCGTCGCAGCTGGGCGCTTGCGCGGGGCGCGTGGCCGTGGCCGGGGTCTCCGCCGCAGTCGGTGCCGCCGCGGCCGCCTCAGTCAGTCAGTCAGTCCCCAGCAATGGCGGAAGGAGGGGAGCGAGAGGAGCTGCTCTCGCCGCCGCCAGTCTCTCCGGCCAAGCGCCTGTGCTCCTGGCCCAGCCCGCGGGCTCACCACCCTCGCGGTTCGCCCGAGGCAGCCGGTGGCGGGGCGGGGGGCGGCGGCGGCGGCTGCCTGCCCCCCGGGGCCCGCCCCCACCTGCAGCCCGAGTCCTTGCTGGACTGCGCCGCCAAGACGGTGGCGGAAAAGTGGGCGTACGAGCGGGTGGAGGAGCGCTTCGAGCGGATCCCGGAGCCCGTGCAGCGCCGCATCGTCTACTGGTCCTTCCCGCGGAATGAGCGGGAGATCTGCATGTACTCCAGCTTCCAGTACCGCGGCGGCCCCGGCGCCGGCGCGGCGGGCTGCGCCGCGGGGGCTTCGCCGGCTGAGGAGGGGCAGCCGCCACCCCCCGGGGCCGCCGCTCCGGCCGGCTCCGCCCCCGGGGCCGCCGCGGCCGGACCGTCCCCCGGACTAGGCGCCGGGGCCGGAGCAGCCGGCGAGGGGCTGCCGTTCCGCCGGGGCATCCGCCTGCTGGACAGCGGTTCGGTGGAGAACGTGCTGCAAGTCGGTAGGTGCTCGCCGGGATCGTCTGCGGTCCCCCGGCCTCCTCTTCCGCAGGTGCCTCCTCCCCGCCCGCGCCCGGGCCCGAGACCCCGGCTTCCTGCCCAACTTCGGGTCCCTGCCCGGGAACAAACGACCCACCTCAAAACTTTTCTCGGCGTCCCGGCCAGGGCCACGGCGGCTCCTTCCCCGCGTTGGCCCTCCATCCCCGTTTCATTTTCTTTGAAAGAGCGAATCGGTCTTTTTTTTTTTTACTCTTCCTTCTACACCCATCCCAAAGGCAAAAAGGATGGGGAGGAATGCCGTTTTTTTGGATGTAATAATTTCTGGGGTGCGTGTTTTTTTTTTCTTTCTTTTTTTCTAATTTAAGTTGAGGGAGGAGGGAATTGCTAGCGAATCTGTGGCAAGTGATCTTCGTAGGGAGTGTTTGAGGGAGAGGCTGTCAAAGGCAGTCTATATAGTCTTAACACATTGAAGCTGGGTGTGATCAACTTTAAAACTGGGGAAACATTAAACAAAATACAGCATATTTTAGGCAGTTTAAAGGTCCTTGCTTTAAGATTTTTTTTTTCTTCTGCTGGACCAGTGATACTTGGGGAATCGAGGCTGCGGACTTAACAATAACCGAAGATGGAACTGTGACAGCTTCGCTTCTCTGCACCCCCATCCAAAGGGGAAAAAAAAGCTGCACAATCTGGAGTGGGGGTGGGGTCCGTCTTCCTTGTCACATTGGGGTAAATCAAAGCGGGTCACGTTGGGTTTTTCAGATGCCTCTCATTTAACAAGTCTTCCTATTTGCTTTTTGTTTGTAGGAAAATGAAAAATGATTTCTTTTTTTTGTTGTTTGTTGTCTTTTTTTTTTTTTTTTTACCTTCGGAGCTTCTAGTCAGTTTGTTAATCTTATTTAATATGCAAATACAGTAGTTCTGATTTCTGGAATGGTTAGGAAGAAAAGGGGAAAATGACATTGTTTAACATTGACTTGCTATGAGAAAAATTAAAGCACTGTTTTTTTTTTTTTCCCATTTGGGTTATTACAGCATTCTGGAAGTGCGCATTATCTTAATGCATTTTATTGTACAATATATGCTCGTATTTATTGAAAAAATACTGATTTTTTTGAAAGCAGTTGGAGAGAGGTTGTTTTTAGAATTAAGCACAGGAACGCACACAAACTCCAAACATCTAGCTCTCTTCTGCACAAGTAAAACTAAAATATTTGATTTTTCTTTTTTTTTTGAAGAATAATACCTTGTCGTGTTTCACATAAAGTAACCTTTTTCTGGTTATTGAGAATCACTGAATCCTGTGTTTCTTTTTAAAACGACAGTATTCCACAATTTGTTTTGCAAATGTGAAATGTAAATTTATCTAAATTTATCCTGTGTCTGAATACTGTGACAGTGCATTGAGGAAGTTTTATTTGAAAAAGACTAGTCCTTTGTATATTTGTGTATATTTTCTTTCTTTCTTTCTTTTTTATTTTGTGTGTATTTTTGAAAGAATGAATTGAATAATCAGATAATTAAGATATATAGCTTTAACACTGAAATACTGGAAACATGAAAATGAATATAGGCATTTCTCTGTTAGTCTGTAAACTTTTTTCTTTGTATAAGCTTAGATCAGTTAACTTTTAAGATTCTTGTTTACAATATTTTAAATTGAAATGTGTCAATTTAAGTGGTCATTTTATAGTAAGAAATGGATTTGAAAGAATTTTCAAACCTGAAGGGACAAATGAGGTAGAGGAAAAGTTTTAAAGAGATATATTCTGAAAGTGACTATAATGTTAAGTTCCAAAAAAAATTAGATTTTGTGGGTAATCCAGGTCATGTTTAAATCAGATATTTTTCTTTTATAATATGATAGCATGCTTATTAAGGGTGATGAGGTTTTGTATGAGAGTTTTGGGGACCAGAGAAAAGATACATAAGATTCTGGATTTCATAGATGAAGGCAGGTAGGAGAATGAATTAATCACTTTTAGGTATGTAATGCTATTTGAGAACCCTGAGCTATGTAATCTTTATTCTTCTGATCTTAATTTATGCTAATGAATGTGGAAGAAAAGGATATGCCATTCTGTATCCTTATAAGTTCTGTATCAGTCATGAACCATCTTTTAATATGTAAAACTAAGGATTCATCCCTCATCTTTTAAATTTAAAATGTATGTGACTTAATCTAGAAGATAGATTTTATAAAAATACTAGAGGGCCGTTGCACAAAATTCGTGCATGGGTGCAGTCCCTAGGCCTGGCTGGTGATTGAAGCGCAAGCATCTGGTGTGGAAGAGCAGGTCCCAGCTGACCTCTGGGCCCTGGGCAGCACCTGGGCCCCGGGCCTCCACATGCTCCCTCTGCCTGAGTCACGGCACCCGAGTTCCCATGCGGAGATGCGGTGAGCGCAGCTGGACGCCTCGGGCTAGGATGTAGCGTGAGCCTCTGGGCCACTCAGTGGTGTTACATGGAAACCGGCGGGCACTGTGCTCTCTCCCAGCTGGCGTTGCAGACTGGCTCCTGTGCAAACCCATGGGGAGCCCGACCGGCCCCTGGGGTCCAGCTCACCTGGGAGAGGCCACACAGGTGCAAGGTGGACTCCTTGTAAGTGCCCAGCCCCGGAGAGCAGGGGCTTCCCCAGCACACGAGCCCTGGTATCCCGGGGGAGGGTAGCAGGAGGAGTGAGAGCAAACTTGGCAGACACCCCATATTCTCACTGCACCTCCGTCCCCATCACCCCCAGCCCCAGGTAGCCAGTGAGAGGTTGCAGCCCCCTACCTAGCACTGCGGGAGGTTGGTCACCCCACAAACCCCCAGTTCCCCATCCCAACCTGGGCCCCAGCCCCAATTGGGAGATCAGGGCTTGTCAGCTGCTGGTTGCTGTCTGTGGGGTGATTGTTCAGGGCCAGCCCCTCCATCCGGCTCTCTGAGCACCTAGGAGCCAGGTGGTGGCTCTGCCCCCACCTGCCACCGCTGGTCATCTGTGGGGTGATAGGGCTCTGCTCACACCTGCCTTGGCCTGGTGTTGCCCTCTCACCTGCTCCACCATTCTGCTGTGGTCCTGCTCTGGTCGGGGCCCATGGGGCCAGTAGTACCTCCACTCACTGCCACCCACTGCCAGCACCGAGTCACCAATGCCTGCCGTGTTCCGCGCCACCTCCTGGTGGTCAGTGCCTGTTATAGCGAGTGGTTGAACTCCTGGTTTAGGGGATAATTTGCATACTAGGCTTTTATTATATAGGATAAGATTGCCAAAAGATGAATGAGAAAGTAATTTAGAAAGCAGGATAGTTATCAGTTTATAACTTCACTTCAGACTCAATTACTAATGAGTGGTGCTAATTAAAAATTCTGCATTTTTCTTTACTGGTTCCAAGATATAGTTATAACCTCAGAATTGGGAAGTTAGTGAAGACTAATGCTTTAAAAAGGAAGGGAAGAAAGCGTATTTTTATAACATTTTTTATTTTATCATTATTTTTTATTATATTTTATTGAGTTTTTACAGAGAGGAAGGGAGAGGGACAGAGAGTTAGAAACATCGATTAGAGAGAAACATCAATCAGATGCCTCCTGCACACCCCCGCCATTGGGGATGTGTCCGAAACCACGATACATGCCCTTGATAAGAATTGAACCTGGGATCCTTCAGTCCTCAGATTGACACTCCATCCACTGAGCCAAACCCGTTAGAGCACAATATTTTTTTTAGAGCACAATATTTTTTTAAAAGAAAAGATTCCTAAAGGGATTTAAATGAAGAAAATAGAAAGACTTTACAATAAAAACAAGTAAATCTTAAAAATAAAGAAAATGGCAAACACAAAACAAATTTTGAAAGAAAATGCATTGGACAAAAACTTTTTCAAAAAGGAGGTATATTGAACTCAGCAATTTGTGATTATTTTAAAAAATATTTTTTATTCATTTCAGAGAGGAAGGGCGAGGGAGAAGATTGAAACATTAATGATGAGAGAGAATCATTGATCCACTGCCTCCTGCATGCCTCCTGCTGAGGATTGAGTCCGAAACCCAGGCATGTTCCCTTGACTGGAAATGAACTCAGGACCTTCAGCCAGCAGGCCATCCTGTATCAACTGAGCCAAACTGGCTAAGGCACTTGTGTGATTACTTTTCACATGGAATGGCTGAAAAGCAAGTACTCTATAGAAAACATCAGATTTTTTAATCAGGATGAAAACTTTCACAGCTTGATGTAAACAAATGAGAGAACTATAGTTTGTTAAGCTCAAAGGATACATTTCTTTTACATAACAGTGTTGAATCAGAGGTATTGTCCCTTTTGTTTTTATTGTTCCTTTTAAAAGGGGACAATTGTAAATTAGTCTTTTCATGGACATCTGTAATTTTGAAGCCGTGTGAATAGTCTTAGAGTCTGATGATCTCTTAGTATTATGAAGGTAATAAAGTTCAGATGCTCTAAGCATCTGCATTTTTCTTTTTTAGTTGTAGACTTTTTTTTTATGGTTTAAGTTGTTTTTATTTTTTTTTAATTAAATCTTTATTATTCAGATTATTACATTTGTTTCTCTTTTTTCCCCTCCAAAACACCCCTCTACCCAGCTCCCACCCTTCCCTCGGCCCTTACCTCCCTCCCATTGACCTCATCCATAGGTGTATGATTTTTGTCCAGTCTCTCCCTATACACCCCTCACCTCTTTCCCCCTGAGAATTATCAGTCCACTCCCTTTCTGTGCTCCTGATTCTATTATATTCACCAGTTTATTCTGTTGATCAAATTTTTAATTCACTTAATTTTTAGATTCACTTGTTGATAGACATGTATTTGTTGTTCATAATTTTTGGCCTTTACCTTTTTCTTCTTCCTCTTCTAAAAGAGTATCTTTCAGGCCGAAATCGGTTTGGCTCAGTGGATAGAGCGTCGGCCTATGGACTGGAAGGTCCTGGGTTTGATTCCGGTCAAGGGCATGTATCCTGGTGGCGGGCACGTCCCCTACTGGGGCTGATCAATGTCTCTCTCATCGATGTTTCCAACTCTCTATCCCTCTCTCTTCCTCTCTGTAAGAAATCAATAAAATATATTAAAAAATAAAAATAAAAGAGTACCCTTCAGCATTTCATATAATACTGGTTTGGAGTTGATGAACTCCTTTAGCTTTTTCTTCTCTGTGAAGCTCTTTATCTGCCCTTCAATTCTGAATGATAGCTTTGCTGGATAGATTATTCTTGGTTGTAGGTTCTTGCTATTCATCATGTTGAATATTTCTTTTTTTTCCTTTTTATTAAGTTTTTATACATATTTCCCCATTGCCCCCCTCCCTCCCAGGCATACCCCAACCCCCCAGTGTCTGTGATCATTGGTTATGCTTATATGCATGCATACAAGTCCTTTGATTGATCACTTATCTACCTCACCTAACTTTAATCTTTCTGCTGTAATTTCAGTCTGTTTGATGCTTTATGATTTTTGTCCCCCTGAGAATTATCAGTCTACTCCCTTTCTGTGCTCCTGATTCTATTATATTCACCAGTTTATTCTGTTGATCAAATTTTTAATTCACTTAATTTTTATTTTTTATTTTTTATTTTATTTTATTTTATTTTTTTTATATATTTTATTGATTTTTTTACAGAGAGGAAGGGAGAGGGATAGAAAGTCAGAAACATCAATGAGAGAGAGACATTGATCAGCCACCTCCTGCACGCCCCACACTGGAGATGTGCCCGCAACCAAGGTACATGCCCCTGACCGGAATCGAACCTGGGACCTTTCAGTCCCCAGGCCGATGCTCTATCCACTGAGCCAAACCGGTTTCGGCCACTTAATTTTTAGATTCACTTGTTGATAGATATGTATTTGTTGTTCATAATTTTTTGTCTTTTACCTTTTTCTTCTTCCTCTTCTAAAAGAGTACCTTTCAGCATTTCATATAATACTGGTTTGGAGTTGATGAACTCCTTTAGCTTTTTTTCTCTGTGAAGCTCTTTATCTGCCCTTCAATTCTGAATGTTAACTTTGCTGGATAG